>CANUEZ040000147.1:4555000-5117500 GCA_948099385.1 Fasciola hepatica
TTGTTGTTGAATGAATGGATGGATGAAATGATGGATGTATGAGTGAATGGATGAATGGAGGAATGGTTGAATTGATAGATGGATTGATACATGGATGTTTGGATGGATGAAGGTGTGAATGTTTGGATGAATTGATCTATGAATGGATGGATGTATATTTGGATGGTAGTATTGAGCAGTGGATTGATGGATGGATGATTGGTGGATGAAATAATGGATGGATTGATGAATGAATGCATGGATGAATGGTTGAATGGATTGATGCTTGGCTTATTGGAGATTTGGTTGTATGGAGTGATTGATTTATGAATGGATGGCTGGCTTGTTGGATATGTGGAGGATGGATGGATGGATGGACGGATGGATGGATGGATTTTTATTCTTTGGATAAATGTTTCTACGGAGGGTTTGATTGGTGGATGGATGGATAGATGGTTGGCTGAATGCTTGGATGAATGGAAGAATTTTTGAATGGAAGGATGAATGGATGAATGATATTTTGGCTGGATTTTTGTTTGTCTGGATGGATTAACGGATGAATTGATGTATGGATTCATGTATAGATGGATGGATCGATTGATAGATGGATGGATGGATGGATGGATGGATGTATGGATGTTTGTATATTTGGATAACTGGATGGACGCATGGAAGAATGGATAGATTGATTCATGAACGGTTTGATGGATGAAAGAATGAATGGTTTATTTTTTGAACTGATTGTCCGATTGTTGGAAGGATGGATGGAACAATCGAATGATAGATCGATGGATGGCTCGATGGATGGATGTACTGATGGATGGATGAAAGTCTTAATGAATGGATGGATAGATGGATGGTTGGATTGAATGATAGATGTTTGTGGGGATGGATGATTGAATGGAGAAATGGATGGATGGTAGAATGGACGGATAGTGGATGGATTGATGAATTAGTGGATGGATTGATGTATGGATGGATGGATGTATGTTTGGAGTGATGGATGGATGGATTGATGGATGATTTCAATGGCTGGATGAACGGATTGTCCTTTGGATGTCTGGAAGCATGTATGGATGATTGGATGAATGAATGGATTGATGGATCGCTCGATCGATGGATTTGTTGATGGATAGATTATCGATGTTTGGATGGAAGAAATGATTATTGGATGGGCAGATGGTGGATGTATATATGGATCTCTCGATGGATAGACTGATGAATAAGCGAATTGATGGATGGATTGATGGATAGAAGAATGAATGTATGGTGTGATTTATTAATGATTGAATGGAAGAATGAATGGATGGATGGGTGGATGGATGAATGGATGGATTGCTGGATGTTTTAATGGATGATTTTAATTGATGAATGAATGGATGGACCTTTGGATGGATGGAAGATGGTGTGAATGATTGGATTGATGAGTGGTTGGATTGATCAATTATTCGGTTGATCGGTGGGTATATGGATTGCTGCATGGATTGATGAATGGATTGATGGACGGATAAATGAATGGGTTGATGGGTGGATGGGTGGATGGTTGGATGAGGTATTGAATGAATGGTTGAATGTATGGATGAATGCAATCATGAATGGATGAATCAACGGACGGTTGGATCCCTGGAGGGATGAAATAATGGATGATTGTATGGAATGATACTTAAATGCATTCATGAATGGTTGGATTGATGGATGGATAGTTGGAAGAAAGGATCGATCGATGGGTGAATGGATGGATGGATGAATGAATGTATTGTTGAAAGGTTTGATGAATGGATGGATGGATTATTGAATGGGTTGTTGAATATAGGGACGGATCGACGGATATATGGATGGAGGTATTGATGAATGGATGGATGGACAATTTGATACATGGAATGACGGATCGAATGATCAATGGATGGTGAATGAATGATTGAATGGATGGATGGATGAATGGGTGGATTTTTGGAATAATAGATGGATGGGTTGATGAATAGGCGGATGGATGGATGAATCAATGAATGGAAGAATGTTTGGATGGATGGGTGGTTTCATGGATGGATGAATGGATGGTTTTATAGAATGTAATTATGGATGGACGGTTGGATGAATGGAACATTGGGTGAATGCCTGGATGAATGAATGGATTGATTGATGGATGGATGTGTGGATCGATTGGTAAAAGGTTTGATGAATGGATTGATGGATGATTGGATGGATGAATGGATGGATTCCTGGATGGATGGATGAACTAATTGATGGATGGATGGCTTGATAGGTGGACGAATGGATGGATGGATGAATGGATGGATTGATGGTAGCCTGGTTGTTTGAATAGATGTAAGGATGGATTGATACTGGGACTGTTATATTTTCGGACGTATGCGTGGATGAGTGGATGTTTGTATGGATGAACATTTGGATGAAAGTATCCATGAAGGGATGGATGAATGGTTGGCGAATGAATCAATGAATGGGCCGTTGTATGGATGAAATAATGGGTGGATGAAATGTTGGATGAATGGATGAATGGATTATTGGATTATTGAATGAATTATTTATGAATTGAGGGATGAAGGGAAGGATGGTTCGATAGATAGATGGATGAATGGATGAATGGATCGTTGGATGGTCGGATGGATTGATGGATGGGGGATGGAATAATTAATGGAAGGATCGGTGAATGGATGGACGGATGGATGGATGCATAGTTCAATTAATCGATGGATGCACGAATGAATTGATTGACGGATGAATGAATGGATTTATGTATGGTGGGATGGATGGATTGGTGAATGGATCATCCAGTGGTTTTAAACTTTCGTAATCCTACCTCATGACCAACATCATTATTCGAACTGAGTGAAAATGCTACTGAAATATGTGTGAGCCATGTTGCAGCAACAACTAGATCCAATTGCTGAGCATTACATTTGTATGCAATGCTTCGTAATGATTAGTAAACGTCCTACTCACACGAATGAGTTGCTTGTGAGAGGATATTATTGCATATTATTTATTCCGGTGTGCGCAATACAACAGCCGTGATTGTCACTCTAATTTCCTTTCTCGAGGTAAATGAGTTACGAGCAAGACCAAAGTGAATCCAGTGAAGCAGGAAGACAAACTAGGAGCATATATCTTGTACGATTGAGGTAAATATGAATGATCCAACAGAAAACATTGAGAACAAATCAGCGTGGCGAACAAGCTCGTTTTCAGTTGTTAGTACTCATACCAATACATAACAATAAATATGACTCAAAACAACAAAGCGGATGATCGTTCAAATCTGTCTTTGCACGTGTATGTGTGTGAGTGAAATTGAACACAGTGAACAATGTTCGAGTGGTTACATACGTGTTCCGGAACAAGAATTAGTCCATGGGAGTTTTATTGCTTGCACAAATTGTTTCTGAGCGCACAGGGAGGATTGTAGAGTCAAATACTCGACTGTGGCTAAGATGCGACACATGACAAGTCATGTTTAACTCCCTCGGAAGTTTGTTAATGGCTTTACGCGTTGGTATGAGTACGAATAACTGAAAACTAGCTTGTCCGCCAAGTTGTTTTGTTCTCAAATATAAATGAGATGCATAGTTTCACATCTCTGTGGCTATCGATCACGGGGTCAAATAATGAGACCAGAGCAATCTGTTGCCAATCGTACAATTTCAGCGGATTCGACGCTAACAAAGGGGAGGATGATGTCATGTTGAAGTGATGAAACAAACAGTTTCCGTGGTATATACGATATTGAATACACTGGTCGATGATGATCGAAATGAATAAGTAGCTAATAAAATCTTCAATCTTACCACTTCCTTTCGCTTTATATAGCGTTGTACCTGAGTTCAGCCACACATTTGTGTCACATGAGTTGGTGAACTGGCTCTGGACTACCAGCATCGGATGTGTATTACCGGTTTGTTATATTCTCACAGTTGACCCTCTTTCCCAATTCACCTTTAGGTGAGAAATCCCTTACTTACATCCAGTTGCAAGTTGTCAACAAATAATCTACTCCACTAGCTCGATCTCACTCATGCCCATCAACATTAGTAAAATGAAACAGGATTTATTACGAAACAATATTTTCGAAGCCAGAGGCGGAATTCGGGACCGACAAGATAATACGCCCTGGTCACAGCAGAAACTACCGGATTCCATCGCCGCAGTCTTTACAAACAATTGTTGTATTCTCTTCATCTCGCCTGGCACTTTCATTACCTCAGAACAGGTCTTGGATCAAGAGGACGATTGTCACAAGCAACATTCGGTTACTGTTGAAGGCTAAACCACAGTATCTGTGACTAATAATCCCTATCCATTCAGACTATTTGTAAAATTATTTCCATCCCTCTACTTGATCTATTATATTGTGATGTATTGACCTGATTACAGCTAACTGATAACGAACTTGCTGAGGTTGGTAACTTCCGGAGACCCAAATGAACTCTGCTGATTTCATTCACACGATCCCTCAATCAGCGAGTCACTTATTCGGCAAATACATTCGGAGAAACTAACCAATCAAAAAATTGATAACTTGTGGGTAAGCTCTGCGAAAATGATAGATCAAAACGTAATTTTCACGAGAAATTTATGTGATGTCTTGTGGTATATCTGTCACCTGGTCTTAAGAACGCACAGAAGCACATTTTGACGTGGAATGCGGATATTAAACAATCGGAAGAATGTTTAAATTTTTAATACCGATGATGAAGTCCTAATGTGGGGAGTGGAATTAGCTAACGTGAACCGTTTTCAACCGAATATAATTCAGTGCACTTGAATCGGTTGGTCAGTTTGGTGCGATACACATCGTGAACAGTCGTTGTCCAGATGTCTGAAAAGACACACGTCCCTCCAAAAACTGATGCCTGTCAAAAGGTTGTAATATTGAATATCGAACTCGGCGATTCCCGGTTCGAATCCTGTGAAATCCAAATTCCATTAGCTTTGTTCACCTTTCATATATTACTAGTTATTGAACCCGCAATCTGCGTTTCTCGTTGACGAATGTAAGTTTATTTGTGTGCATTGAAATATTAATTCCGGACCGGTACATTAGGTGTAATCTGCTGATCGATAAGAATTACATTTTGGGTAGCAAGCTTTTCAGCACCAGTTGAGGAGGCCACGTCAGGGCACGCTATTTATGCTATTTCGCGAGTTGATTGTTGTGCTCTGAATTAGTACAGAATATATATATATATATATATATATATATATATATATATATAATCACTCATGATTTCTAATTAGTTGTCCGCAAAGCACTGGGGAGATCTTCACCATAAAATACAATTTAATTCGTCTATGTTTGTTTGATATCATGCCTATTCCACTCGATAGGCTAGATGGCGAGCTTTCTCACCGAATAACCGTGACCATCAAGCAAGTGATCATTTGACGACAAACTGATTGTGATTTCAGGATTTACCATTTCCATCTTCTTTTTGATCACAGATAGGATTAATTCAGAACATTCTTCTACGCCGGGGCTGATAAGTGCAATATTCTCATCGAATAGACGGAATTCAAGTTCTCGGATGAAGAAAGATACATTTTGGAACAGAATGGTTCCACTTGAGAGTTTCATAAACATTTTGATTCAACTGTACAGAATCTGTCAACAAATTGTTATTTGTGGTAAAATTTCATTGTTTAATAACACAGCGTATTCGAAATCGTTGGTAGGTTGTCGACGTTTCGGTCATCACGGGTAGGCATTTTCAAGGCTGGGATTACAACCGGTTTATGCTCAATTTGTTTCCTGGTCATGCACACCCACACTTTCCGGTGCATGAAACTCCTCCAAAGACTGAGTTCACCCGGATATCACCAAGATTATCTCACCGCTGTCTGTGTTGTATTTGACTAAAATGTGCCGATTACAAATACCAACGGCTTTACATATAATACGGCCGTGAGTAGTAGTAAATAAGTTATCGAACATAACTGAATGTCAATAACCTAGAGCAATTCAATACATAGTATTATCCTTGAAGCACCACTAACCACGAACACTTTCTTCACTGAGATAAGTCGTCGGCTTTTAGGCAATTTCACTCAAACCACTTTCACCAGTCTATTAACTGTCACGGCAATTATGAGCTGAATCCTCCCTTTTCATAATGTACACAGCATTCCCGTTCGGTAAAATCGGCTTGTATTTTCCAAAGTAGCCCATTAGCAACCAAACCTGAACTAGTAGTCTGAATAATTGGCTGTGTTAGTTACACTAAGAAAGACTGTCTTCTACGAGGACTAATTTATCATCTAAGATTTATATTGGTAATGAAAGGATAATCTTCACCCTGTATTCGTATCAGTTTACTTGAACGTTCAGATGTTTCAGCTAATACACGCACAACTCGATACAACAATTTCCGACCCCTCCTTTCTCTCTTGATTTTCATCATTTTGACTATATTCTTAGCCGTCGAATCCCGTCTATTACCACCGGATCGAGGGTTTCTATACTCCAAGTCAAACAATTATTAGTGGAGTATAAATATCAGATAAAATACTGAAAGTGCTTGCAATCAAGCTCTGGATTCTTCAACACGGCTCATTCATATTTTCCCTTAAATTGCGTGTTTGAGGTATTCTGCACAATTTCTCAGCATGCCTTTCAGGTGACACTAGGATACAGAAGCTTTAGTTAAACTGAAAGCAAATTCAAAAGGAGGCTCTTTTTCTTCCGAATAACGAGAGCCCGCGATATGCCAACCCGAGAAAAGTAGGGTGTTGACCAGGAACTGACTGTATCCACCTGGTCGATCCCACCGTTTATTACCTAATCGCAGTTCCACTGAGTATGTCTTATCTCATGGCCATTCTGTTAAACATCCCACCGGGAAAGATCAACTGAATTTGAGTAATCGAGGCGATATATTTCACCAAGGAGAATGCAGTTCAGTTGAAATCACCAAGAAGTTTAACTGATAAATGGTTAATATCTGATAATATTTGGAGGAGAATTACAAAAACTACACTGACATCTTATGGAAAGCCTTAAAGACGTTCACATCAAGACGAATGCGACCAATTCGTCTTTTTACCCACCACTCTTCTCACTTCAGTGACTTATACGGATCAGTCAAATGTTGTATTCCAGCATGAGAATGCAGTCCTTGACGATTGCCATGCAACAAAACATTGGTTACTGTTCCTTGGGAGCAAGGTCATGGCATGATCACCGTGCACTCCTGATTTCAACCCCGTTGGCACTCGGTGGATGTACACTGCAGTCTATTCTTAACAAGAATGAAACAGTTGTGCGATACTTCCATGGATTTCAGTGGTGAGGTAAGCTTTGAAGTTGCATGGATATTCATATTACAACAATCAACTCTCCCAATGCCTTTATCACAAGCCGAGTGAATAATTGATCGCAGCCGAAATTGGTTTGGCGTGTGTCGAAAATAAGACCGATATGCAATCGATTGTTGACCTGTCTTCCTACAAGTTTCCCATGGAATCGGAAAAGTCGAACAACTAACATCATTCTCGACAAGGTTGCTTTGCTGAACATGAAAGGCATACAATAGAATTCTGAGGGAATTTCGATTTGCCGAATATGCGGAAATGCCAAGGTATGCTTTTCGACAGCCAAACTCACGATTACAATGAAACGAGAATGAAACCGTATTTGTCTATATGTGTTGTAAAAAGTATGCCAAGATGATGTATCGAAGTCCTAAAACGGAATGACCGTACAGTGTGACTCTGAATACATGTGACTAAAGAAATGGGAATTCCACTTCCATTTCACGCACTTGAAAGTCAACCCCAAATGTTCAAGTGATCTTCACAAATTTGAGGCCTAGAATAATCTGGAAGTGAAAAATTAGGATTTAATTCTCTATCCCCTCTATGATCCGGATCCTTGCACAAATGATAAGTTCTACAATTGTGAAAGGCTGTACGTTTGAGATCCGATATGTTCTCCTGGGACATTTCTAATTTGTTCTCCATAAATAGGTTTCACTACAAGATTTCTGGTTGCATTTTGGTATTGTAGTTTAGAACGGCATTTGGTTCCACCTGGTATGAATCCAGGTGGTGTGGGGTGTGGTATGGAAACGTTTATCGTAAGGGGTATATTTGAGTGCAGCTGGTCTGTATTTGCGCGGCTATCCTATTGTGAATGGAAGCAGGCGATTGCATGAATTTGTTTTCCAGTAATTTCACAAGTGATTGTTAGTTTGCGCGTCCGCAGTTGAAATTGAGCTACTGATGCAATGTTATTCTTCCCAGTCACGTTATTGTACAGAACAGAGCACAATGGGGTATTTGTTGATGATTTTCACTGGCTGTTTTCTGCCATTCTTGGGCAATGAACTAGGGGTTTCCTGTTAACAACAAGACAGAGAATCTCTCACTTCTCGAAATATCCTCACGCGTCCGCTTCAGTGATGTCACTAAGGAAACCGTACCTGCACAGATTTGTGGCCTGAACACCGGAAAACATCTGCCCACTCGATATTATGTCCACGATGATTTGTTTCTGAATTGCACACCTCATGACTTGCAGTCCACCATTTGTTGTGCATTGCATTTCCAAGAACACAACTGTTCAATGATGCACCAGAACAACTTCAGATAAACAACAAGTTCAGCCTCAATGAAACGACAGAATACTACATTACTACGAGAAATCGAACTGCATTGGCATCACAAATAATCTGCAACACTATGAGAAGGGGAATGTTGTTCTGTAATGGAACGAACTGGGAGGAAAATTCACAAAACATTATTCAGAATTGTAGCTTGATATAAATATCCCTATCTCCAGTAATACGGAATTAGTTTCGTGAATTCCAACCTCGTGTCATTCGGGTAATAAGCTTACATCCCAAACACTATTACGCACTCAGACATTTTCTGCCTCAACCACTAAACCTGAAAATTGTTCGACAATTTAACGTCAGGTTTATGAGGAAATCTCCACTACCGTTGCGTAGTTCCATAAAAGCACACAACAAAATTTGGCGTCTCGGAATAAGAGATTAGCAAAATCCCGTGGTCACGGTAAATTGATGCGTAATTCATTTTCATGAAGCAATATAGTAGCCGGATGTTTCAAATGTGCCAACGGTGGAGGAATGTTAGCGGTTCTTTCAGATTCATGTGGATAAGAAATAACAGATCCATGCGAAGCTCAATAACAAATGATATTTAAAATCTGGTTGCTGGCAGTAAACAGCTGGGGGCAGATAATTTGTGTTGGAAAGTTTTTTGTAATTCAGTGTTGAAAAGATGACAAAATAAAGATGTTGAATCAGAATAAGACCTGATTTCTAACAAAACAAAGCAATGAATTCCCAATTTGCATCATGTACCAATCAGTTATGCAACCTGAGGAGCAAACCATACAAAACCTATCGGATGCTTCAAATATCTACAAAATAAATTATTGAAAACTCGAACACGATCGATTACGTCCAAGTCCCTTGCTCAACTTCCACCGTCAGAATGGTGACAGTGGTGAACCGACAAAACAGCAAACCAACCAATCAAGCGAAATATCCATAACCCCTGAAGCGACTGATCAACCTACCAACCTACCAGAAAACAAATTGAAAGCAATTCCAGAACTTGTCAATTATTCAAGCAAATAAATAACTGTTCACTCACGTCCCCATAAGCTCAATCAACCAGTCATCCAACCTTTTACTTATTTATGATTTGAGCCAGAGTATCAGATGGATACGTACTTACCACTTCAACAAATTCCGTCTATTCTGTCAGTTTGATCCTTTGCTTTTCTTCTCACTTTATGTAGTCAGAGTAGATCTCTGTCGTGTAATACAACAGGGAGATGTGTCATGCAGGTAATCTAGAACATTTTGCGAAGAATGAGCACAGTCATACTGAGAACAGATTTTTACATGAACCGTTGTTTCGGGAAATTCATGAGAACGCCATTTTAACTGTAAGACGTGAAATCTTGAGGCCTTTGTCTGACTCTATATGAAAGAGCTTAAAACAATTCGTCACGATACGGCACTTGTCTCCCTATATGAATGAACACCATTTGGATTTACATATTCAACATGTGTCCTCAACAGTTCCAAGTACTGCATTTGGTCACTTACTTGACCCCTGTCATCGAATAGATCCCGAACAAAATATCAGGACTCCTTAACAAATACTCCGAAACCGACTGAAATAGGTTCGGAAAAGCGTAATTGTTGTCACCATGGATTTCGGAATCATATGTGTTATATTTATTCCATGTGCAAAAAGGCCATTATTTCACAACTTCCGCTTCCCTATGACCACCGATCACGTCATCATTTGGTCATGCTGTCTCACACAGATCTGCACATAAATCACACTCAGATATGTGATTGGAATCAAGTGACCGTGGGTATGTGACAGCTCTGTGGCCATCTCCACTGCACTGCACGTCATAACAATATCTGAATACCGATCAGATATGTTTAAAGAAATTTATCTGAATCGATCTCACGATAGGCTATTTGTACCAACGAGTCCAAGCATTGTGTGCTACACCGGATTCGACTTACGACCTCTTTTCAGCTGATTGCTGTTCAAATTCGGCCATCAGGTTTCAATACATCTAGATTGACTAGTGAAATTTTCCAAAGTTGCTTCTAAACAGTTTTTGACGACAAGGACGGATGAACGAAATACTGACGAAGAAATTGTTTAACACCGATGGATAGAGTGTAGAATGTTGCATATAGGAGATCAATAAGTCGATGATGGCAACCTTCAGCGCTAGTGTTTTTCATCCTTAATCAGTGAATGCTGGGCCTACTTCAATACGTTTTTCATGAAATTGCCGACCGTAAGTCCGCTCAAAAAGAAAAAAAGCTAAATAATGGAAACAAATTTGCAGAGTCATAAATTATCTCTCCAATTATTACAAAACTAGTAACCGACGATAGATTTGTCGAGGAAAAAATTCGTGCCGTTACAAATTTATGAACTTTAAGCAAAAGTCATATGATCCATTGAATTTTCACCCATTTTGCTAGCTTCTGCTCTTGAGTGACTTTATCCCCCAGAGACATTTCATTTGTGCGGGTTAGAAGAGACCGTTTTTCTTGCAGTGGTACAGAAGTGAATAAATAAATAAACTGATCGGTTCATGTGGACTACGTTTATATGGTTTGACTGAGTGATAAGTCTTTATGCTTGGTCAGGTTCAAGTGAAATTTATTATTTGTCTCTACTTTTGGTGTGAAATGTACTACACCAAATGCCTGGGTTTACAGATCCAATAGCACGTACGCATATGTTTCATTCTGTATCCGAATGAAAGTATCATCGACATTTCTGGAGTACAGAGTCAGCTGATTTGTACTGTTGCACACTGTTTTCCAGTTTCACAGATAAACTTTCGGCCAGTAATAGTGCTGGTGGCCAACCCATAGTGACTACATCTGCTTGTCTACACATTCTATTATTGAAACCGAACTGAACATCGACAGTGTATGGTGAGAGTAGCTCCTTCTGGCCGTCTGAGTGGATGCTAGTGCCATTAATATACCACGAGAACCGTAAGTGATTAGCAAAAATGGGGCACATTCAAAGCGAATGAAGACCTAAATTTTGTGTCAGTAAGAAACGAGGAGAAAAGATCTGATAATTTCCTGTTTGTCGTTGGGAAGACACAGATGAAAGAAAACTAGCCTAGTTGGGGTTGTGTTAATATTGAGCCAGCATTGTGTCCGTCAAAGGAAGTTCGACCGGAATCTCCCATCAATTTGTTGGTTGATATAACTCACTGGACAATGTGTGGTGCATGGTAAACCTTAGAGGACAGACACAATAGAAACAGGGTGCATTGATTTTCTGAAGAGACCCACTGCATGAAAAATGAGGCCGCTGCAACCAACACATTAGATAATGTGGGCTGTGATGAAGTAAGACCAATCTTGTTATTATAAGATTATCACGTAGAATTTGAATAATGCGAACATGCATGAACTATTTCATAATATGTAACCGGAAGTTCTTATGGATAGAATATCACTTACAGAATAATATTCCATGTCGTGTTTCGCTGGACGTTGACGAAATTGTTCACCCGGGAACTTTCATTCTCCTCCAATAGGTTTTTACATTTATGAAAACAGTAAAAGTACTTGCAACTGACAACATTATTTGAATATTTCTGGAGTTACATTCCTCCTGTTTTTATTAGCTAGGGAGCCCGAAATTGCTACGTTTTTACGGGCTACAAATGACATTTAGAAATTATGTAAAACATGGGAGCAAGTGTTCAGTAGTTCAGGAACTTGACAGATTACCGATGCAACATTGACACGGGATCCTGATTTCGACAATAATTATTATTCACGCATAACCTACATTCGAAGCAATGGGACAATCCCACCTGAATAATGATGTTTACGGTTAACCATGTTCTCACCACTGCAAAGCATGGAAGCACTGTATAGCTGCTTCATCCTTGTTAGGAATCATCAGCAGTGCACATTGACCGATGAGTGGGGCTTTGAGACTGCGTGATGAATCACATTCTACAAATCTGTTAGCCTACTACTCACATAAGTAACCATATTCTCTTTGTAGTTACCTAACGGATACCAGAATTTGGAAAATGAGGACAAACACCTTACACATTTTTGTTTTCGTCAGTTAGAAGAATACTATGCTGACACTACATTATAACCGCGCTTGGAATTAAATTAGGACGATCATGTATGCATACTATTCCCACCAAGTCTAGAAGAAATTACATATTTGGTTGGTCTGATAACTGGCTTCATAGATACACTTTCCGTGGGCGTTCTTTTCATAACACCCATTCACTTGAAACACTTCCACCTGAATCGATTGCTTTCGATGAGAAACTTCTCCCTTTTATATCATTTCTATCGGCTGGAATGCTTGTGGTAACGAAATCAATCTGCATGCACAGCCATAATTGTCGATGTAGATATAAGGTGAAAGTTTATCCCAAATACATATATATATATATATATATATATATATATATATATTGAGCGAAAGTTGTATGTAAACGTGTGGACACAATTTCCCCGGAAGTACGACACTAACAGTTTCGTGGTTGTTGCCGCTTGTCAGGTATGCGTTTCCGATACTCCTCTGCCCACTGGTCTTCATACTTGTACACTCCGATGTTATATGTTCACTATCTGTTAGCAGAATGGCGGTGGCACATGATTTTACTCGGTGAATATTGAAACCCAGTTCAGCCGAGTCCTACACCTTCGTCAATCCTTTTTTCGAATATTCGGATTGAACTGACTCATAAGAAATTATTTTAGTGTGAAATTTTATATTCTGCATTGTATTCAGCATTGAATTTTATTTACCTGAGAGGGTGTCGTTGGAGAATACAAAAGTGGATTTATGCACCGCGTATACCAGAAAGTCAATGAAGAAAACAGACCTATTGTTGAGACTGGATGTAGAGATTTGTTGTGGTCTCGCAGTCGACGGTTTATACGACTGAGGTTCAAGATGTTGAGCCTTGGAAGATGCATCACACACCGACAATGTTCAACTCACCAAATATAGAATTACCGTCAGCCTTTTACACCTGAATCCCAGTTGCATTCAACTTTCTAATCCGGAATTTATTCTTGCAAATCTCATGAACACGAAGGCAGAAGTCATTAGCTCTTACCTGAGGTCTCATTCTGACCATCGGAATCATCCGCTGGCAACAATGACCTAGTTCCTACTTTGATACACTGACTGTTCAGGGAAAAACAAAGAGCTTCACAAATTTTGTTGGCAGAACACTGTGATTGATAATCATGTGCAGTTTGGAAATTGAGAGGCCGCATGTAACCGAACGTCAGAACACGCGAAAGGCAGATTTTAGGCTGTAATTTCTTCAGTTCTTTAGGATAATTAGGATACACGAGTAAGTTCTCAGAAAAATTATGTGAATATCAAGAGATGAATAATTTCAAATAAACATCATATAACTTAGTGAATTAGCTTCTGAAAAACAGGCTATTCCATGTTTTTTTTGTAATCCGTGATGAGAATGGACTACTGAGCTGGCATATATTGCAAAACGAGTACTGGTGTATGCTTTCATGGAATTCCCATCCATAAAGCCTCATTGTGATTATGACGAGGAATGTGACTTCGGAACGTGCCCATTTAACCGGTTACTTGTTTTTTACCACACTGGCACTTCGTAATTATCTCCCCCGACATGCTCATGAACAAGAACGTTTCATTTTCAGGAAATACTTACTATAAATAGGGCTCAAACGGTGGTGCAAATTTCTCGCTGGATATAACAATATCAGTGAACAAAATCATCTGCATTCGATCTGTGTGGTGCGGAGCAACCTGTGATTGAATTCTGCTAGGTACGTGGAAAAACGGCTGATCTGATTGCTTTGAATCCGATGGAATTCAGTCATGAAATTGGATTCATCAGTCAGGAAATATAGAGGATTTTATTAAAATAATAACCATATGCCCTCATCTTTAGCACCATCAGCGGAAATGATCTGCTCAGTTTAAAGCTGTCATTCAGATTTCAACAGCTGATAAGAGAACTCGTCCGTAGCTCTCACATACCTTGTGCATGTTCTTACGCTCGCACTGGGTGAAGCGCAATTCGAGGCCTATACCGTTTGGTATACTACTGGAAAAAAAAAGTTAAATGCCACTTGGGAGCGAACGGGCATGTTTTGTGCTTACCACCTTCATCTGGAGTGCTCTGTGAGTGATTTTTATGATTGACGTGGATAGTATTCAACACTAACGGACAGCACTGTTGAGTTTTCAGCAACCCATGGACGTTTTTGGAAATAAGACCCATCATTTTAAGATGAAACACACTAGGAAGCAAATTAGTCCTCCTAATTACACGACTGGCTCGACTGAGCTTATGTTTTGGAACAAAAAATAGGTTAAGTATTTTGTCACTTAGAATTTCACCTTAAATCAACACCACATGAAAAGGAGTAGTAAGCAAAATCAGGAGTCGAACTGAAGAGTCCGCGAACGGATATATTTTAGTGAAAATCCAAGCATCGCTGAGAAAATGTAAGAACGCTAATGTGAGCTAGTTATCATGGAAATAAGAACGTGTACGACTGCTAAATTGACAACAATTTTTCCCTTTTTACCAGTATTTGTAACCGTTGACTAATCATAGATTCCATGTTTTCACTTTCTCAGACCGAGCAGCAAGTTTGCCAAACTGTGTTCTACAAAGTAGTAAACGGGCAAGCCAATTCGAAGGACCAACCCTTTTATGGTAAGTAGTTCTGGAAATATCGTCTACTCGTAAGTTATGTGGGGATGAATAAATAGTTGAATGACGGTTTGGACGATAGGAACTTCGATTACATTTATGCGGAAATACATAAAATGCATTTTACATCCATATTTTTCCAAATTAATAAGTTCGTAAACTGCATAAAATATCTGCTTGGTAAATGTTCGATTACTCGACAATCACAAGCCTCTAGTTCTTCTCTCTTCTCCCCCATTTTCTGGTTTTACTTATGCCAGATTTGAGGTTATTCTTGTCGGAACTTTACCCCTTCGATTTTTCCGACCATCTTAACAGTGTACTTGTGAATATAATATCCTCTAATAAAGCATATTTATTCCAAATGACTTCTACCTATCCAATTGTGTATGACATTACTGCGCCGAGTTGATACAATGATTAAATTGATTCTTTGTGTGCTCAGTCACATGGTTTGTCAGCAACGAACTTAGTGTTCTAGGGATATTGTGTTACTAGTTGTGTAAGGCAACGCATCTGGTCATAGATCATTTCCTATTTTTTCGATAAATACAAAACGAAATGATCTAACAGTTGATCCTAGCATCTCTCATTCTGCATGATCTGCTAATGTTAAGTGGATGACGTAATCAACGTTGGTCAACATTTCGGATACTTCCACTCCCGCATTCGGCTGAGCGAATATATAGTTACCTCAAAACCTACACATTCAAACTATAATTGATATGAAAACATCTAGTGCGCACAATTCCAACCTAATAATTTCACGGCCATGAAAACAATTACATTTTTAGATAAGAGAGAAAAAGAGGATATCTCTTATTTCAGTTAGCAAATGTTATTCGGACTGTCATTGATATTATTTTGAGGACAAATACCTGCTATGTAGTATGATCCGAACTTTGACTGGAGTTCGGAAAACGTACCGTGTGAAATTCGAGAAATCTTGTGAAGAATCTTGAGAGTTACGATGCCTAGTCTGAACAACGGCTAGAAACATAAGTGTGCGGACCACTAGCGCTAAACTCTGATTTGGACAAAAGCTAGTCGCTGCCACAAGCAAGTCCGGAAAAGGGCGGGATACAATAAAAATTAGGTTCCGTTGAGTGTATTTTTTGTATATCGGAAATCTTTCGAAAACCAATTCATAGTTCATCCTACTGTAACTGATCAAGTAACCGAGCACGGTGCGTTGTTTCTAATCGAATGTATTTGTGTCGAATAAGGCGTCCACAGGACTTTTTACTTCATAGAATGTGACCACTCTCTGTTCGACGAGTTATTACACTTCAATAGTCAGTGAACGATGGGCTCAATGTTATGCGGTTGTTACGTTATACACACAGTTGACAACCTGACCGGATTTTCGGTTGTCAGCGGTTCAACTAACATTCAGTCACACCCGGGTCCCAGTTTCAGTTGGGACTTGGTGGATGAGCACGGTTGGTGCTTTCGAACAAGCCACACGAGAGATGGAGAGCTCTACAGTGCTCAGTGGTAAATTGAGCTTTGCTACAGCACTTGATAACCAAGTCAGATTTCTCAATACTGAGACTGGCCGAGTAGCCGTGCACTGTGTTTGTGGGGAATTTGTATATTTTGTCCTCCGAGATCAAGCCGTACATTTTTGATATTCTTTGTTCAATGCACTCTCGAAACATTGAAGGTATCTTGTTGTTCCCGGTTTTTATTTGTTCATGCTCGTATTTCTCGAAGTTTGTGCAGATTTGTTCATAAATTATATTGTTTGAAGTGGTACTCGTGGCTTGTGTAGCTTCTGTATCCCACTCATTTTGTGGATTCCGAATTGTCTTTGGCTAAAGATGGTGAACTCTAATCTCACTGATGAAATATTCTTCGAGTAGAACATGTACTTTAGCAGATATCATGTCCACTAGTTTCTTCGGGTCAATGCAGTGATCTTAGCATGGTAACGTGCTCGGATCGTCAGAACAGTCTTCCATCTCCCATTCATATTCACTTTTGTCCATAATCACGGCTTTGAACCCCTTTGTGGGGGCGCGAAATAAAAGAATATGCTCATATGTCCAACTCCTTATTAGCTTATCTGTGCCCAGATATGACCAGTGACTTATCCCTGGACGATGATTTCCTGACCTAAATGGATATCGACTAAGGACCGTTGTGCCATGAAGAACCAGCGGAGAGCTTGGTCTAGTTGTCCCATTTAGAATTCACGGGTGGTTGTTTAATTTTATACCTCTTGAGCCGGGGTAACTTCCGACGGGTTTGCTTCCACGATCCATGGACAAGAACGCTCGCATCGATCGCCTGATTACCCAAAAGCTGGAGTTTCTCTTGAAACCTATGGAGTGAATCGCGCCAAACAACAAATATCCAGTTGGGCCACTTCAATGGTGAACCTTTTAAATATGCCTGCCAAGAAACCGATGCAGGCGGATATCTTTCCTCCGTCACAGATGGAGATTATGCGGAAGATCAGTTACTCGAAAAGGTATAAAGCCGCTGGACCGCATAGTTTCTCTCCAGTTTTTCCAAAGTTGAAGGCGAGGCTTTGATTTTGGAGTTAGAAAACTCCCTTCGATCCATTTGGGATGGCGAGCAGATTCCAGGGGAATGGGTTGAATCTCTGATTGTGCCGAAATACAAGAAAGGTGTCAGATTTTCTAATGAAAACCACTGAGGAATAAGCTTGGTAAGTATCGTGTCCAAATTGCTCAACGGCCTAACTTTACACCCGTCATTCAGTACCCTCGTAATGTGCACGCGTGAGAATCAAGCCGGGTTCAGACACAGTCAGGGTTGTAATGACCAAATCTTTACTCTTCGGAAAACCTTATAATACAGACACACTTTCATAGCCCCTAATCTGTGTCTGTCTTGATATGAATGCGGCTTTTGACTCAGTCGACCGCACAGTTCTCTGGCACAGCCTCTCGTTGAAGTGTGTGTCAGAGAAATTCGTTTCTCTTCTACATTGCCTGTATGCAAACAGCCGAAGCTGAGTTCGTGCTGACAGCGATCTTTTCCCGAGTTCACCACGGAAAGTGGTATTGTCAGGTTTGCCCCTCCATCACCCTTCTTCTTCAATTTCTTGATTGGATTGATTCTTGAGATAGCCCTCCTGTGAGGATAGCCGCGTCGATCTTTGATCAGACAGTAAACTGTCTGACTTGGAATATGCTGACGGTATTGTTTTTCTGAGTGAAGATCCAGGCAATTTGCATGGTCTTCTAGATAGCTTAAACAACAGTGCAGAAATGCTTGGGATGATTTTTTACCTTCTAAGTTTAAAATGCTTCTGTAGGACTGGGTTAGCACAACACCAACCTTTTTGTTGACAGGGGAAGCCCTAGCTTATGTGAATAATTTTTGTCACCTGGGCAGGTACACCCCGCCAGGAGGACAGATATCGCATGAAGAAGTATCGCTTAAAAAGAGGGCGCGTTTGGCTTTTGCCAACCTCCGTCTTCTTCGGCGTCGTCGTGACATTCGGTTGCTTGTTGAGGGTAGAGTGCACACTGCGGTGTTCAGGTCCGTTTTTTATACAGTTCCGAAACATGGCCGTTGAGGGTAAAAGATAGGAGAAGACTGTCGGTATTTGAGCACCGATGTCTCTGTAGCATTGCCCGAGTATGGTGGGAACACTGTTAGGCCTGAGGTGTTGGGAACCAGAGGTCAGTCTCTGGATCACGTGCTGAATCTAAACGGGTTAAGGTGGATTGGACGTGTGTTACGCATGCCCACGGATAGACTTCCTCAGCGTACTCTGTTCTCTGAGGCAGGTAGTGATTGGAAGGTAGGTCGAGGTGGTCAGTACATGACATGATGAGAATGTATGACAACCTTGACCACTGGGCATGGCTGAGTAGAACGTGTAAGACTCTCAGGTTGGGGTCTACGTGATTCGCCTACTAAATGGTTGGGGACATTAAGTGATGTGGCTGGGTATCGCGGTCAATTACGTAGTTGCATTCGAATTATATTTCCTCGTGATTTCCACCTGTTACCTTGATTTGTGGATCTTTCTCACTTTGTGTTTTCTTTCTTTTTGCCCTTTACTGGACGATGCTTGAAGGTAGAATCTAAAACCAGGGCATAGATTTGCGAGTTTAGTACTTATATAAACTAAATTCAAACTGAACAGTGGGGTAAGCCATACCCAATATCACGTGAGGTGATGGGTCCAGAAAGTTGAAAGTAGACGGCCTGGTTTAGTGAAGCAGACAGTACGTGATCTGCGGACGAGAAAAACTGACCAGAGCAAAATCAATCGGGCTATCAACGGACCAATCAGTGATTAACATCTGTCGTGAGCTAAGACAGCCGAATCATCTAGGGAAACCGCCAACCCCGTAAGCCATGAAACGCTTATCTGATCCAGACGTTCGCGCCCGGTATGAACGGAAGTTAGCATATGAGCTAGGATCTACGGCGAACAATAATGTAGATGGGCCCATATCCATCAAGCGATGCACGTGGTAGTAGGTTTAACTTGTTTTCGTAGATCCGATGTCCATCAAAGACCCTGGATTTCGCAAGAGTGGCTCACTCTAATAGAGCCTAAACGTCGGCACTCTGGCTGTTAGGAGATGAATAAGATACGATGAAATCTACGAAAGCTATTTATAAAAAGCCATTAGAAAGATCGCGAAAATTGGTGAATCAAGGTTGCCGAAGAAATGAAGGTAGCAGCTACTTCAGGTCATAGTCAATGGCTGTTCACAATTATTTGGGACACTGGCGGACTGCGAACGCCGGTCAATGAAACGATATGCGATAGTAATGGAGAGCCTGTTTATGGCAGTCAGCAAAGGTTTGACCTTTGAACCGAGCGCTAATATAGTCATTCATGTGTCAACAACTGGGATCCCTTGGAAAGTACCACCTGAGCCTTCATCGGAAGTGGAAGTGAAGTCCATCATTTGGTTACTGAAGCGAAGGAAAGTGGCCGGTAATGACGAAGTTCTTCTAGTTCTTTTCAAAATGGGTGGTAGTGTGTTGATAAAATCACTCACCATCTTGATCCGTGACGTTTGGAAGGGGAACCTATTCCATTATTATGGGGTGAGTCGTTGGTTGTACCCATTTTCAAGAAGGGTTTACGCGATCACTGTAGTACCCTTCGTCAAATTAGCTTTATTCCGATAGTCACCAAGTTATCAGTCTCGATTTTGCTTCGCTGTCTTACACCGGCTCGTGAGAGGAACATCCATGTAAAACATGCCGGATCGCGCCAAGTTTGAGGATGCATACAACAGATTATCAGTCTTCGTCCATTACTTGACACACATCACAAACACTGTCGACCTACAATATTGATTTTCCTCGATCTAAAAGGAGCCTCTGTTCCATTTCATTAGACGACACCACCTATAGCTCTTCACCGAAAACGTGTGACACAGAAGCTCACGAATCTGCTACGATCACTGTATTTTCATACTTCTAGCTGCGCAAGGGTTAACAGTGAACTATCTAGTCCATTCGAAACTACCAGTAGTGTTTGGCAGGGATGTCCCAATAAATAGTGAGAAGCTGTGTAACCTAGATTACGCGGACTGCGTTGTCTGCTTGTTCGAATGCACGGAACTTCATAATATGCAGTAGATAGATTCGCAAGAGCCGTGGCTCCTTTCGGCATGTACTTTGCATCTTCAAAGTGTAAGGTGATGTTGCAAGGTTCGATGTCAACCGTTCAGAGCTTGATACTTGATAGGGAAGTGCTAGCAGTTGTTGACCGCTTGATTTACCTCGGCTGCAGCTTGCCGACCGATGGGAGCATTGTAGTAGAGGTGAGCACATGTATATTTGGAGCTCGAGCAGTGTACCCTGGACTGCAGACCTTGTGCTGTCCGCCTGATATTTCGTTGAAATTGAAAGGTCCTGTGTACTGTGTCGGGTTGCGTTCAGTCTTGTTGTATAGTTGAGAAGACGTTCGTCGTCGTGAAGTTTTCGACCATCCATGCTTGCGTAGTATCACTTAGATTGGGTGGAATGACCGAGTGAGCAATGCTGAGGTTTGAAATAGAGTATTGGTTGGTAATTCAGGGAATGTTCTTTCACAGCATATCCAACGTAGTAGACTTCGTCTCTTGGGGCATATGTTGAGTATGGCAACCACATCCACCGCACCATGTACTGTTTTCCGTTCTTCTTACAGAGTAGGAGAAACCCCGTGGAGATCAACAGATGGTGTGACTTTGGGGAATGAAAAGAGTTACAGTTAAAGTTGGATTAGTAGTTGCTTCACGTCTTCGTCGTCGGGGTCCAAAAGATTCCTCAACCAGTTGGTTGAGGACACTGAAGTACATGACAGGGAACCGTGAACACTGGCGATCGTTATGTCATTTTCCTCCTGTCGACTCAGAGTGGCTGATCAATGTGCGGTCGTACACTTGGGCTGAGTATTTTGTGTGTTGGCTGCTAGGGCGCTTTTTCTTTTTCCCACCACTGTAGGTTCTCTCCTGTCCATCTCGTATATTCATTCTTCCTAATTCTACTTACAATATGGTGAGAAAGGCGGTGGTCGGTCTGGCGTGCTCTGCAGTTTAACTCTATACGACGATAACGATGAAGCATGACATCAGCCAGACGAGCTGTTTAGGTCTATAAGTAAACCAGAAAGCTTCCATGTAGGGTTTTGTTTGTGACCAGCGTGTACTTCATATAAATGATGTAATCTGTGCCCGCAAAAAGAGATGGTTCGAAGGAAGATGAGCTGTCTCACAAGAGTTAGTTGGACGAAACAGAACACATCTTCGGAAACTCGGATTTGCAGAGCGAGGGACCTTGGTGGTCTCACGAAGTTGGTCAGAAAATCTCTGCATACTTTCACACTGTCATCAGTGCTCAGAAATATATGGCGATATCTCGGGCCATTTAATGGAAATTCCGATGCTTTCATCACATACGCTGGCATGGTTAGGCGTGAGGGTGAGAGTTCCGGTCTCAGTTCTCTGAAAAAACGTCATTCCAAACGCCTGATTTCATATCCGACCTACGATCCCCTCAAGGTTGGTTAGACGAGCGTTATGACAAGGATCTTCCTAGAAAACGATGGGTCAGCTAGCTGGCCGGCTCGTTATGAATAAAGGATTAGGTAGCACATGTGGATCCTTGGGCTGGTACACTCCAGTGCGTGGAGAAAAACAGACCTCATTTTTCATTAAAGCAGTTGGCCGTTTATCACATTTCCTCATGACTCATTGTCCTATCTATAACTCCAGCTTAAATTACACTCAAGGAATAAAAGGGTAATCAACTGAACCATTTAAATACAGTACACACGACATTTGGAATTTAGTTCAATTTTCCAGTTTTTGGTCTGAGTATGATTTTTTGTAGTGGATTAACTGGAGCATAAACTGAGAAACTGACTAAAAGCTGGCATGAATCATTCGGAGTCACATAAGAAGCTATTCTTGAAGTAATATCCCACTCTCGGAATCTCAATCAATAGACAAACATCGGGAAGACATCCTCGAGGCAATAACTGACTATTCCATTGTGCACTATCAAAACGCTAAATTCCGCACTTACGGAAGGTTCACATCAAAGCCCAAACTCAAAGGCATCAGTCAAGAAAACACCTGAACGAAAGCTGGCCCCACGTATTGGTTGTGTCGTGTGTGACGTATTTCACCTGCGGTCCACCTACTGCTATCATAATGTGGTGTGGTTAACATGTGGGAAGGCATGTCCTCAATTCATCGGCAATGCTTTTACCGCCATTTTCAAAATCCAAAGAGGTAGTTGGATACTGTATAGAAGTCAAACATTGGGAACAGTTCTGGATCATTCTTATACAGAAATGGAAGAATGTCTGAGTTGTATGAGACACTGGTTCATTTTGGATATCGGATGGTGCATATCCGTCATTTTAAAAGTAGAGTTTACAAGGTTTCCACCACTTGTCCCCATTTGTTCCACTGTTGTGCACACGTATGGTGTTTCTAGTCATCACCATACATCTTTGGGTGAAACCTTACATGATGCAGCTGGAAGTGGAGTATTTCCTCATGCAGTTCATGCTAATAATTGATAGTCCGTCGCCTCAGGTTGAAAACCCTGCCTTTCTTAGACTAATTGGCAAAACTCCAAACAAAGTTCAAGTCTTCAATAGATAGCTTGGTTGTCTGGGAGCTGGTTGTACATGTTCTAACAGAAAAGGTTGTATGGCAGTTTAATTGGCAAAGGTGAAATTGTATGCTGACATGTTATTTCTGTGAAGCTTACTACCTTACACATGAGGGAAGGAGTCCTAGCAAAACCTATCAGGATGAAACAAAATGACCTCATTACTCGTGTGATTTCATCCTCATGGAGTACTTTGTAGCGTTAAAAACGATAGACACTCGCTTTGAATTTTCAGTGATCACAAACTGATTCTGAGTCACTGATTACGGAAACGTGCAGAAACTGATGAGAATCCGGATATTTTCCGGAAATCCATCCTTAATGCAAGAAATTCAAAAAGTTCTACCTGGGGTTTTGCTATCTGCGAGTCTTGTTGCACCTGAAGTCTTAATCACTTAAGACACAAAATATGGATTGAGCATGCTCAAATAAAATTATTTTGCCATTAGGTTTTCTTTTCTTCCAAAATTATCCTGACCGCAATCGACATGGTGATTCATTGTGTCGATTGCATGATGCTGTTTAACAAAGATGTATTTCAATTTCCATCTGTACAGGGATAACGTGGTCACGGACTGAAAAATGTACGAGAGGTTCGTCAAAAAGCAATGGATCAATTCAGGTCACAACACGCGAGCTACGTGTCACAAATTTTTACTCGTTTGGTGTGAGGGTATGGTTCGATGGACGATTCATTCTCACTGGCAGACAGTGCGTCAGTATCGGCCTCTACCGAATCCACGAAACCACGAGCGGCAGGACAGCATATCGATGGCGTGAATCGATAGACGAGACAAATATTGCCAGTGGCATTTAAGCTTCAAGGCGTGGTTGCCCACACCAGTCGGACCAATGAGCTGTTGGCCACGGGTGGGCACAAACGACAACAACCTATATATTCTTTATTTTTTATTATTAAAACTAGATGATTCTGAGGCGAAACTGAAATCCAATCAGAGTTTGTCAGGCGGGATAAAACACTTGGTATTAGAGTTATGGCTAATAACTTGTGGCAAAACTTATCGAGCCAGTGTTAAAACTGGAGCCACTAAAAGAGCAGCATTGTATTCAACTTTGCTTCAAATTCATTTCCAAATTTACGACTTCACGAAACCCAAAATTTTTGGCTCCGTTGCTCCATGCGTAGAGAAGAGTTAGTCTCGGAATAAATGCAGGATCAACGAACCCGAATGAAATGACCCAAATTACCACTAGCACAGCACAGAGCTTAAAAGTGTTGAGAAAATCATCTGACCTTTCAGACTGCCAGTTTGGTAACTCGACTTTCATTGACACAGCTCCCGTGAGGCAACCAACTGTTAAAGACTTTCTACTTCGTATTCCCCCCATCGCTGAAATTTACTGCAACTGAGTATTTGCCTCATCAATTCCACACGCACGGTCTCATATCAGTATGCTAGCGTATTCAGTTATCGAAATCTACCAAAGTTTGATTCATACTTGACAGTGGGCAGTTTTTGAATCATCAGCACTTCACCTCAATATCCGACTCGGTGTCCAAGACATTTTCATCTGCATTCACCTCCTAGACAACCGGTACTCAAGGTTTCATGATCCTAGTTTAACGACGGTTCACATTAAAATTTCGTATTTTCCTAAAATCAATCTTACTCGCTGATCGTGAACGACAACAACCTATGTGTACTTGATGGGATGCCTCAGTGGAGTTGTATTGATGATTGGACAGTATTATCTTTGCAGGCAAAGCAGAAAATTGAATTATTAGTTGTGCACATTTTTCGTTGGAACATTCTTCTAAATGGATTCCTGTAAACAGGCAAACAATAGATACGTCGCCTTTTACGAGGGGGTTTCCACACCCTTTCTTATCGAAAACTAGCTACTGAGAATAATTTGCTGGTGTTCACAATTTGGAGTCATGCACCGGTGGTTGTTCAGTAACTTCTGGTAATCTTTCAGGGAAACCAATATCGAAGGCTGCAGATCCATTGCCGAACAGGACAGAATCAGGCTTAGAAATAGGATTTTGGGAACGCTAATTTTCTAATGAATTCGTAAAGGAAATAAGGCTCCAGAATTATTCAACCTGCTTATTCTCCTCGGGTGGTATTTTAAACGGTTACTTTTGCACTACCAATAAATTAGGTTTTCTGTCAACCGTGCAAAAGAGTTCTGATATCAAAAGGAGAAGACCTCAGTGAGCGATGTGGGTAACAGGGCAGGATAGCTCCGTCTAACGTATTTACATTGAAATGACTCATAACAACACACGGTGCTTGTGAATACAAGAGCGGTCAAGAAATATAAATCTGTGTATCATGACTTTGCAATCAACGACTTGAGTGACCCAAATGTCGCTGCCATGTGATGCCGTACTCCAAGTACCGCTGCAAATTATGCACGCCTTTTTATCAGACTTCTGGAAAAACGTTTCCAGTGTCAGTGGAGCAACCAAGCATTTATATCAAATTTATTTTAGACGGCGCAGCTTTTCAAAGACAAGTGGATGAAGTAAGCTTGTCATGAGGAAATTTCGTTTGGTTTTTTTTGTCTAATATGATCAAATAGGTTCTGAGTTTTAAAGAACGGTCAAATCATTTCTACTGGAAAAAGTGAATATAATTCACATCGTTCCGGAATATCAAACCATAATAGAATAGAGGTTCGAGATGTCTATGCAGTTGTGTACACGAGTAAATAGATCAAAGTTCGCCCGTTATGTGTACTGTTTACCAGACTCAGTTAACCTTCAGGAAATGGTTCAGATTTATTTTGCTGTTTTTTAAGATAACCTGGTGATATTTATTTGTAGTCCTTGCATTTTAAAAGTTTTCGAAAAGCACAAGACCGCGAAACCCTGTAACGGGAACTTCATATTACCTTTAGAGCCATCTTTTAGTGCATCAAAGCCCTTCAAAATGACTACATTCTAACTGCGCATTTTATTATTTCTCATCTTTCAGACGTGTCAGTTGCACGTCTTTTTTCCTTAGCTTAATACTCAAAGGCCGCGTTTTAAGAACCTAGCATTGTTGCTGAGAAGTATCACGCCTTGGTTGAAGAACAAAACCGTGCCTCAAATCCTATTGACCTACTGATAGACATGAACGGCCCATTTGGCTGGTTTATCTGGCTGCGGCCACGTTGGTTGATTCGGACCTAATTGAATGTTACCGCTGACTGATTCATGGATGGGCTGACTGGCTCTGACCTTGTCGGCTCTTCTGGTCACACGATCACGTGCTACTTCATTGAACCAGGTCGTCCATAAGCATTGAGCTGGGCGCATTCCTTCATAATGACTATCCACACCTCGTACACACAGTAGAATAACGCTTATTTCGCGCATGTATCGAAGCTAATCCTTATCGCAAAAAGTGTTGCAAACGGGATTTTCGGGTCAATGTCAAATTGATAACATCGTGAGGCCGAACAAGACTGAAAAACAAAAGTTACTGTATGCGCCTATGAAAACAGGCAATCTCATTGGCATGCATTTGTAGCTTTTTGATGAAAATAAGGTGTATAAAACATGTTTTAACCACTCTATTAATGCCCTTAATAATTGAGCTTGATGGGCACAGATGGATTAATTCATGATACGTGGTCTTCATGTTACATCGAATGGCGCACGAGGGCATAATAACAGACCGGTCGTTTTCGAGAGATCTTGGTTTTCGTCGGTTTTTATCTAACATAATTCTACCAGGATAGGCAGGTGTATTTAGTAAGCCGAATTGAGCACAACTGAGAAATGAACCGACGGACAAAGATAGGAAAGTCTGAAAGTATCAGGTTGACCATTTGCATGACTTCTATATATCGACCCCTTATAACTATTTCTACAGCCTAAAATACTTACAATCCGACCTATTGTGCACATCAAGCTTACGGGCAAGACAAGCGCGTCCAACATGCAGATTGTTCACAAGCTTAGGGAAGTTCTATGTAAGGACTTTTAGCCGGCAAAGCTCATTATATCGTTTGGTTTTCTCAGCCCATCGGAAGGTGTGATAAAGGAGGATCATACATGAAAACATTGTTAATAAATAACGATGTAAACCTGCCTGTAGTCGCAGGCATTTTGACCTTTTGGAAGCTGCAATATGAATGTCATTCAATGGACAACCGTTTCTCGAAATACTTTTGGACCATACTTCTCCCTAGTGAGCGCTAAGCAGCCCAATGCAGCAGCAATATGCAGTTCCTGTATGTTGAAGGTCATCTGAATCTCGTTTGGCTGATAGCTATTCTTCACTTTACCACCCAACTTAAAGTCTATTGGGCTGGCAGTTACCTGTTTTACAAACTCGATGAGCGTTTTACTGAAGGAGGACGAGGGGACGCGCACAAGAATTATAGTAATACGGTGTATTAAGAAACATCGGCTCGTTTTATCACTAAAATTCTGCCGTAAATCCATCCACTGCGTGCGTTTCTGACGATAAACAGCATTTTGCATTCATGCAACCGTCCAAAAACCGCTTCGATTTTCAGTTTGTTTTTACTTTGAGCAAGAACTGGCATCCTTCATAGTTTCACGTATAATCCATTCATTGGTGATCGGTAGATCTTAGACTTTGGTGCAGGATTATTAACCTAAGATATAATGTCCTTAAAAAGTGGCATTTAACTCCAGTAACGGAATTCACAACCGAATGACACGGTGAACAGCTCGATGACCAGAATTGGGATCTTCTGTTCTGATACGTTTGGAAATGAAATCACAGCATTTTTGTCAAGTTCTGCTGTAATCGCGAACAATCTACAGTTCCTTTATTATAGGGTCTTTAATTGTATGGAGTGAAACTTTGCGGTTTGGTGCCGGTATCACTGGTAACCATTATACTTCACACCGTACCCGAGGTGTGTATGATTCATGAACGTTGTGAGTTGGTATTATATCAGTTTTCGATGTGCCTTATCTGTATAATCGGCGACCCTCCAATGATATGAAAGAAAAGACCACAGAAGGAGGTAGCTGCATCTGTCAATTTCATAACTGAAATCGGGGACAGCATTCTATCCGAGTTGCACACTCTACTTTCCTTTGTGATGTAGTTTTGTTATATCCAGTCCCAAACGACCACGGTCAGATACCCATAGGATAAATTCGGCAGGGATTTGAAAATGTCGGCATCGAGCAGAAAGAGCAATCACCTCACATATTTATTTCACGTTTCCAAACAGTGTTGATTAGTTATGTAACTGGTAAATAGATAAGAGCAAGAATTTTTTCTGATGATTTTGATGCATATGATGCCATCCTATTGGACCGATTTCGGCGAATACGGGGTTGTCTCATGCATGAGCCAGAAATAATGGTAAGACATCCTTAATTAGATTGGTTCTGGCAACAATTCTGTCCAGAAATAACATAACGTCAGCTCTCGGGTCATTTGGAGTAGCTGTGGCATTGTTACCAGAAAGAAGAACTGCTCATTCCGCTTTAAAATTGTCACTGAACAGGTACTTCATTGAAACTTACAAGTGAAGCATTTCCAAAGCATCCGGAAGTAGAAAAGTATTGCATATATGCCAACTTGTTTTTTGGTATGATTGCACAATGCCGCATAACATATCGCTCGAGGCTCTTGGTCGATCATCGCAAAATCTGCGTGAAAACATCAGACCATTTAAGAGCGTACTAATATTGCTTACAGAAGGCCTCAAGCAAACAATACCTGTAAGTCCTTGACCGACACTAACGGATGGAATGATTGCTTGCCTGGAATACTGTTCATTGTGTAGACAGGTAAAGACTTTGACAATCACCACAAGTATGTCTTCAGCTGAAAACTAATCGAGCAACTGAGATATTCTCAAATCAGTTGCTGAAACTGAGTATGGGAAGGTGCCGGTAATCCGAGTTCAGGAATATTTCATTGCCTCATAATTTCTTCACTTTAGTGACGTCGAACGTACCATTTACAAATACCCATTCCAGTTATGAGAATCATGATTGATTGAATGAACGAGCTATTTTGCATTTCAGCGCGGATACGTCTACGAAAGTAAAATTATTGTCCAGTCTTTCATTCAGAGAGAGACAGTTGCATACAAGGCCGTCGACACTGATGCGGATGAAGTGGTGAATCATCCGACAGAACTGTTGAATTCACTTGATCTACCAAGGATTGTGTCGCTTGTACGGCAACAGAATTCGGCGTACGACTTGTCGTAATGTAGGAATTGTTACAGATCAATCGAGAATCATAGCCTACAGCGTTATCCTGAAATATAGGTAACCCAACCAGGTGAAACTTTTCGTCAAATTCAGGAACATTTTCAGTTTTATTGGTGAAGATTCCCTCATGATTCATGGTTTCCATAATTCGAGTTCACCAACAAGGACAAACACGTCTTATTCACACCAAAAACAATGAATGTGTATAGTATCATTATTCGGCCTTCGACGGGATAATTTGCGGGGAAATGTCTTATATAACCCCTGAACGCTCATCGGAAATCTGTCACCTGTCTGCAAGAAACCGACCGCCCCAATGTGAATAATCGTAATTTCAACACCTTGCTGAAATATTTATTTGTTCTCATCGTTGAAAGCTCGCACACTTTTCATCGTCAGGTATTTGGTCGCTGGACCTATGTCGCTGGATTTTTGGTCGAATAGACATTTGGGGGCCAGACATTTGAATGAATGAATTACTCTGCGTTCATTGAAGTCTGTCAAATGTCTCAATCAGAAAGCAGCAAAAGTTCAGTCCTAAACCTTTTTTCATGGGTTTTCAACCTGGAAATCTAGTACTACCAAAATTCCACCGTCTATAATGTTTCCATTTTCGTCCAAGCGAACCTGTTTCTCAAAATTAGCAACCACCTGGTTAAGAGAAGGCCAGTAATGAATCCCGTTATGCCTGCCGCATGTAATCGTAAAATGAGTCATTATGTTCACATACTGAGGTAGTTGATTGGATCAAGTGTCTATCACCTCAAAAAGGACAAAGGCTTGATTTGCAGATTCCCCATGGCACTGCCGTGGTAGACCACACTACCACTTCAGCTGACCTTAGTTTTAGGCATTTGCATTTAGGAATTACGATTTGAAGCTGTTGTGAGGTCAAATGGGTCAAAATTAGTATATGTGATGTATTGAAATAACAACATAGTGCAAGCCTTTTCGCTTACCGATTCGCCATCAGTGTTTTTCTCCATAGCTCTGGATTACCAGGTATTAACTATAAATCCCGAGAATGGCTAAGAACACGGACTACACCTAACCCGCTTTCTGACGGTGTGACATTTGACAGACTTGAATCAATATAGCGTAAATAAATTAACCAAACGTCCTGTGACCAAATGCCCATTCGAGCAAATGTCCGGCTACCATGCGCCCAGCGACCAGTGATTCGGGCACGATTGCTGGGTATTCATCGCAGTCGTCTTATCAACTGATGTTGGAAAAATTCCAGATTTTCTCCACCTAATACGCTACGATGATTGACAGCACCCGGCATATTCATTTCTCGGAGATAGAATGGTGGTTCGAGGCAACTTTCAAGCGCATTACGCACATAATTCTTGATTTCATAATGTCCTTGCTCTTAAACACCAGAAGGATATCGTCGTCCGTTGCCGAACTTAAGTTCAATAATTATGAAATAATAAATGTACCCTACTCATAAACAAATTTATGGATTACTAAATGTTCGATTAATGTTCATTTACTTTCTGCTTTGTTATATAGACTGAAAAAATTCCGGCTATTCGGCTGACACAATTAAATCTGGGAACAACCGTCGGCTGGAGCAGGATTCGAACCCGGCACAGGGGGTCTTCTGATGCTCGTTTGACCATCACCAGTCAACTTGAGGGTAGTCCAATAACCTTGTCACTGGTAAAACTGTGCACTCAGGCAAGCCTAAACAGAGATCTTAGTAGGCTTCATGTCATCATAGTTCAAGGGCGAGCTTCCACTTGGAGCCAGAACGTCGGTGATAAACTTTAGTCCCAAATAGTATAACGGTGTTACTCTGGTTCAAAGTTAGAAGCACTGAATAATGATTCAGTTTTTGAGTAATAAAACACATTTTTAGATTGCGAGCATTCGAAAAACCCCATTGAAACATTTACGAGACTATTCGTAGAGGATTTTTATTGCGTTTAGACAACGATCACTTCATCGGACGTAATTTATTGGAACAGTATTAGTTACTAACATTGCAATCAAACAAATGGTAGACGATGCTCTATTTGATTGGGTTTCCTATATCCATTGTTGAATTCCTTGTTTGTTATAACATTACTCTAGGAAGGATAACACCCGGCAACTATTTCCCCCAAACAACTGTCAACCCTGAAAAAACTGTGAAGTTTGAAGCCTTTTCTTTTGTTTCTGTAGAGAATGATCTCGAAACAACATATCAACTTATTTGATTTCATTTTTTCTTTCGTATATCTTTTCAATAAAAACAAAGACTAGAGCACACTGAGTTTTCTGAGTAGCATTAATTATTGGTAAAAAAGAGCAGAAAAAAACATTGCATAACTGAAGAGCAGTTTATGTTATACGTCATTTGATTAGAAGATAAAACAGAACAAAGTATGGTTGAAGCAGTAGAATAGACAAGCTGAGTAAATTTGTTTTAAAACAATTCACTGAAAAAATAGAGAAAACTGAATGGAAAAATGTGATAGGTTCTCGCAATGAGATGAAAGTTCGTACTTTTCCTTCAGCCAGAAGTAGATTTTATGAGTAGAATAAACTCAACAAAAAGGAAAGTTTCAAACCAGGTTCATTTCCAAGTTCACGCCAAAATGTCCGTTTTCATCTTCTCCACGAAAAGATGCTTCAATCTTACTACTGTTTGCTCTAGTAAAGTACTGATGCATTATTTGCCAAACAGAACCCTGAACAGTTTTTCATTCAGTCATACAAATATAATTTTCCGCTGTGGATTTTAACATCTGATGCAAGCGATTAACCTACCACTAAAATAATCAGCCAATATTGGAGTGAAAAAGGTACTGTACTGTCGACTCACCGCAGCAAAGTAATCGACGGACAGTCTGAGTATCCTCCTCCGTTGTCATATTTTCTAAGCTGCACAGAACGCCGTAATCCTAGGAAAGAGAGGTATACGAGGCCAACTGGAAACGGCGGTTATAAAAAAATAAGAACACTCCGTGTTTTGCTAAAAAGTAAAGTGCCATATCCACGGCTGAAAGCATACCTTCTGTAATTATAAATGTTAGGAATATACTTTTTCTCGTCAGAGTAATAGGATACAATTTTCCTGGAAGCACATTACCGGTTTCGCGTTTGTCATGGCTCATCTGGTCTGCCTACGCATTATCTCTGTACTTCAGCGCACCATAACAAAATCACCTTGTAACTCTAAAAATGAACTTTCGTCCATTCAAGAGCTTTATGATTCAAATTGTGCTACAAAATTAGGGTTATCAATTATCAATTGTTAGATTATGAATGTTCCCATTTCGTAAAATTAGATAGTCTTCTGAGAAACTCATTGTACTCCACCGTAAAGTTTCGAACACTACAAAAGTGAGACAGATTTATTTGATATGTGATTCGAGAATAGCCAAATTAGGAATGCCGCTAGTAGGTGGATACATTTTTTTGTTTCTTTTTCTGGTATACATATTTTGAAACACGTCGGTGGCCGATAATTATGAATGCGTGAATTCAACAAATTTGTCGAGCTACGCGCAAAATCGGGATAAAACTCTGAGAACAACATTGAACTTTCTGATGATGAAGCATTTTGAAAGAACAAAGTAAAATTATGTATCAAGAAACAACGTTTTCTACAGGCTTCAAAATTAATCATAAAAACGAGATATTATTTAATTGGTTGCAGTAGCCGCTTTGCTTATCCATAACACATGTTTATATCCACAAGAAGGCATAACTTGTGCAAAATTTCTAATAACTTACCCAGGATATAAAAAATAGCACAGCATTATATACTTAGGTAATCCCCCATTGATTTGTGAACAAACTCTGAGTCATGTCTGTATAGCGAGCAGCTGATCAACGGGCTCACATACTGCACCTTCACTCCATATCACTCATTTATTGTCTAGCGTATTTAGTTTTATTGACCTCGATAGGGAGCTCATATGTTGGTGATGACTGCATTTTATTTCAGAAATGTGACCAACCTCAGATTAGCTGAAAGGTCGATGTACTAGAGAGCTCGCTGTGTGTTTGATATTTTTAAGATTATTTTTGTGATGCGTTTATATAATGTGCAGTTCAAAATGGATTTTCCACTGGGGTTACCGTAATGACGATGAAGACACACGTGCTTCGAGAACTGTAATATGTTACGGTTTCTGACATTTCGCTATCGTCGGACACCTGACAATCCGGGAACCATATCGTGGCAACCGAGATATCTTGATGGCTTCTAGTCATAAGTCCCCATAGCAGTATGATGTAGCAGCTTATACTGTTACCCGCCATTATGGAATACTAAAATGGCCACCGAGAAAGATATATTGTACGGAAGAAAATCCCATTGGTCTGTTCGAATTCAAACGCCCAACTCATTGAGGCAAAAACGAACCGGCCACATTCCGCTTTCAGGGTGGATGCTCTGCCCGCCGAAATATCGCAGTACGACCAGTTGGGTTTCAACAACGCAAGTGAATATCCAATGTGGTTCACACATTGCCGGATATTCCCTTGAGTTATTAGTATCCGACTGGCCGTACCGTGATAGCTCACCCGGTAGATAGTCTGTTCGGTAAGCTGTAGCCAGGGGGTTTTCGCTCGCAGCCTAGGACTATTTACATAAGAAAGACAGGTGAACTTAACACTAATGAGGATTTGGTCTCTAGATTTTGTATCATTTTATAAAAAGTATGAGTCTTCTTTAGTTGTTCTGCGAGATTTGTCTAAGCGAGGTGCTTGAGGAAAGATAACGAATTTAGAAAACCTGTTGGTTTTGCGCTTTTCTCCGATCATCTCATTAGTGGAGAAACTTAGACTAATGGTTTCGCAAGAATTTTGATAAAATATCCCATCTTCATATTGGTTAAGCAGTTTTTGGTTTATCAACCACCTCTGAATTATGAAACGATTCATGGGTCACAAGTTGAAAAGTTCTAGTGCAACTCACACGATCCGGGATTAACATCAGGCCGGGTTCTTCGCCGCACCTTAGTTTACATTGTGAAAAAACTTTTTCGAAGACTTCGTCTGGTATCAAAATTGGCCGGGCAACTTTGAGGCAAATCTGAAATCGATCAAGCAAATGTTGATCTTCTAGGCAATTTTCCGTCTCTTGCTCGACGAAACATGTTTTCCGAAGATTCGTCATCAGGTGACAAAAGACAACATTGACAAGTACCACTTGATTGAATGTGAGTCGCCACATATTCCATTATTGCTACGGATTATAATCATACTATTTACCTGAACGTCTTATTTAGCTCCACAAAAATGGCAGATATTGATTGGTTCAAATGGTCTCGTTAATCATTGGATAAGGGCTGCTCCTAACTAAGCGTAAGCCCATTCGACTGGAGCAGTTTTGTGATAACTGAACCAGAAAATGCTTGACGTAATGTGGAACTTTACCTTGTTATTTTAATAAAAGTTTGTGGATAATCGTGTTTCACCTGTGTTGTGCAAATTTAATTTTAAAACGAACGATATGCATAGAAATACGTCAAAATACCATTATTTCCTAATAAGGGAAACATATGAGAAACAAAGTGACTATAGAGTAATGCCAACGACAATACTAGTGGCACTTCTCTTTCACGAAGCTAGACGAAAGCGCAGTCTGTCACTTTGTAGACGACTCACGTGACAATGGTTCCTAATGATTAGACGAACCTTCGAAATGAGAAATGTGGTCTTGTATCTGGACGATAGAACATCATTTTCCCGGAAGCTCACGACAGGCTTCTCGACTGCCTCCACTCAATATGTATGCGTGCCAGAAACTGTTCTGCTCGAACTTCTACACACTTGAACTCTGCACCGTTAGTGTACAGCTGTATTCTCATTTGATTCGAACGGTAACAACCGCAAAGCCGATAGTGTGCTTCCGGGAGAATTTTGTTCTGTCACCTAGATACAGTACCATAATTCTTATTTCGAAAATCTATACTGAAAAATATGTATCCGCGTTGTGAACGTTAACCACGTGAACCGACGATGTAACTTTGCAAGAGTCCACGCGTGATTCTAACCATGGACTCTTTGTCAGTGCAAACTCCATTCAATTCAAATGAGATTACAGCTGTATTTCTAGTTCACTTATATTATTTGTCCAGAGTGTGTCCAAGTCAGCTGTCTCAACATAATTACTAAACAGAATGATTGAACTCTATGAACGAGAACTGTTAATATCTCAACAAGTGTTGAACACAAACAATTTGAACTGGAATCACACGTGTAGATACAGCACGGTATTGTCGTTCAAATAATATAATCAAGCTGCCATGCCGAGAAAAAGATACGCAAGCGATGATAAACATCATAACGTCTTGTTTTGCCACAGTTCGATAAAATACTAAAGAGAATTTGTTGGAGATCTGTGCATCTCCACATTCCGTTATATTTCGTACTGAACACAAAACTGTCCAGTTTCTAAGGAACTGACCGTTCGATGATGCAAAAAGCAACGTGATTCACCGCTTTTATGAGAAAATATTAGATCGAAAACCGAAGTAAAAATACATGCTAAGTTTTATCCGAATTTCACAATTTTTGTGGAACAACTTGTCGTTTTCTTTTCGGATATTGCCTGTAAACCTTCGCGAATCAATAAATGAACATAGACTCCAGGATTTAATGAAGGTCCGCCCAAAGGTTCACGCAATTACAGTCTGATGAATCAGATACAGCACACTTCAGATGATGTGTCTGAACAATGTAAACTTGGGTGGATCCGTCACTTTTTCGTCATCACAAACGGACAATTGTATTGACTAAAGCCAAAACAGAGAAATGGATCTGTTAGATAAAAGATAAGATGTCCGACAACATAGCGTTACCTGTTCAAATGAGAGATAACTGGTTTACATTCTCTCTAACAAAGTATTTCTGCGTGTGCCTGTTTGGTAACTAAGCCGTTGATAATGATGAAGGAAATTTCGAACACGAATTATGCGAATAATATCTATGGAAAAATATTTGCAAAACCATTTTTCAATCTGTAACAATACTCGTTTCCATATCTATGTGGATCGGAGAAAATTAAAGTGCCATTATTTTGTTTGCTTTACACAGCCTGAAATTAAACAAAAATCAGCATGATGCGGTAAAAATCGATGTTCGAAATCATGGTACTTAGTGACTGGCTTTTTTTCTATTTTACCAGTTGGGTACAAAAATTGACCCAAATTCTCGGCAAACGTTAGACGTGAAAGAATCGTCAAATATACGAAAAGTTTGCGCACATTCTTCTGAAAACTCAAACATTTTCAATTCCCGATCGATTTTTCCTCTCTCGTGTACAGCTGCCTTGAAGAAGGGCAGCCAGTCTTTCAACCGGAAAGCGCGTTTCACTTGAAAGTACGTCGAATGTATGCAGACTAACCCGTTGAATATCTGCGGATCCGGGCAGATAGACGGCGGATTGTTCGTCAGTAATCTCAAGGGGCCATCCAAAGGTCTTGACGACTGAAAGCTTGCATTTGCGCAGGTTTTGAAACAGTGTAACATTTTCAGTCAGAAATGAAAAATGAAAATCTCGTTTACATTAGAGTACCACAGGAGGCATATTTCGGAATATAGCTACTATCCCAGTGAAACTGGAAACAATAGACTTATACTTATAAAAACATTTATCTACATTGCTATTTCAGAAAAGTACACTTGCGCCTCTTCTGATTCAAATTATTGTTTCCTCTAGCGATATTCTGAAAACAATTTGATAGGTAGGACACTCACGTGTTGTGTTGCTCTGAACCCGAAAGGTGGGTGCGTTTTTCCCAAAAAGAAACTCAGCCCGTCCTTCTTATCGCAAAATACATCATGACACCTGTTGTCGTGGCAACAATGTTGACCGATGCTCTCACTTTGTATTGGAAATTAAAATATAACATGGAAGACTACTTTCTTACGTCCAATTTTTCACAGTTCCACCAAGGGTATTAGTTGAGTTGTGTTTTCGTCTAAGTCTTTGCTTGCAAATAGATTGCGATAAATCCAAAGAATTGTGTGCAAAACACAAGAATATTAATGCTGATCTGAAAGCGACCTACGAATGGTGCACATATGTTTTACATTCAAAAAAGGAAGGCTTTCGTGTAAAACAGTGAAACAGATAGAAATAACGAAGTTAGTGCGAAATATACCTGAGAGGAGGGGTGTGGCAAAGATAATAGTAGACAACATATAAGTTCTGGTAAGAGCATGTTTACCTATGATAGAATTAAGTTTGTCTGTACATACTGCTCAGTTTTTGAATAATAGCAAAAGGATGCAGTTGTCAAGACCAAAATGACTGATGATAGGTTTAACTAGTTAATTTACATTCACAAAGCAACTTGCACAAAACTGATGAACATCAGGGAAAAATACAATGCAATGATGCAGTAATGTGAGTTTGATTGTCTCTTATGAGCAGAGAAGGTTGATCTATTTCCAAGCTTGTCAGCAGTGCCAAAGTTAGGGGGATTTGATAGATTATATTTGGGCGTCGAAACAACAACTCACACTTCAAAATCAGATGTGAAGCATGATAGTTCATTCAGAAACTGCTGAAAATCTGCCGGCAAACTTTTCCGGTGTAAGGTTAGCAGGACAAAGGCAGTGCGAAGAGGTCAAATGTGAATAAATTAGTGAAAAGCTTTAAAGAAGCAACTACTGAATCACGATCAATAATCCGCCATAGAATTAACTTTGCAGGAGACGTGTCTTGAATAACTTTAAGTTGAATTCCAGTAGAATCCGGGATATTAGCAATCGTAACTGAGGATCGTGACTTCTCGGATGTGTTTGCAGTAATCGCATCCAACGGTTTTCGAGTCGTCATGTGACACATTACATCCATGGGCCGATTTCAATAGGCCGCAACACGCTCCTTCCTAAGTAATTCCCGTTATATAAAGTACATCACAGTCGGCGTGGAGTTGTAATCCTGAAACCAGACTATATATATATATATATATATATATATATATATATATATATATATATATATATATATATATATATATATATATATATATATATATATATATATATATATATATATATATATATATATATACGACCGGTTTCGCGGTTGTTGCCGCTCATCAGGTATGCGTACCCGGTACTCCTCTGCCCACTCGTCTTCATACTTGTACACTCCGATGTTATATGTTCACTAGAATCTCAGTTGAATCGTCTGGAGTGTGAATGGATACTCTTCATTAAAGAGCCCACAAATGAATCACAACTGTGATTTCTCATAGTTATTCGTGTCTGGGTCACTGCTAATGAGGCTGCATGTGCAAGCGCTCATATTGATAGCAAGTAGTATGTTAACGTGTGGACAAAATTTCCCCGGAAGCATGTATATATATATATATATATATATATATATATATATATATATATATATTGGTTTCACCTGTAATCGGATAAGCGATATTGAATTGCCTATAGGATAGACTCCAATATGTGGTCAGTCTGATACAAGAGATGAAGGTATTGAAAGACGTGTAAGGCGTATTCTCCCTTAACGATAACCATTATAGGCAGGAAGACATGAAAAGGCACCTTGATCAGTGAGGCTGCCTTAATGGAAATACATAATTGTCGAGCAGTTAACGCTAACTGCAGTTCGGTTCCATATTCGCAACACCGACTTTGGTCTTGAACTCAATGTAGTCTTGCTGTAGGACGCTGAAATCTGGAATGCCACAGTCGATGAGCCCCTAGGAGCCACAAAAGCATCAGATTCGTTGAATTATCTCAAATAAAGGAAAACCAGTTTGTTCATTCAAACTCGAAAATGTACGTGTAAGTGGTAAACGGTATAATAATTGGTGACATACTGTCGAAAGGATATTACTTAAATTGCGATTTGACTCAGGTGATACGTACGAGGTTTTGTAAAATGAATCAACGTGTTTGTTGATCTACCACTAACTCTACCCTTGGATTACGTTGGAAATATTATATAATCAGTCAGCGTTGGGAAGGAAGATTTTTGAAGTTACACTTAGCAAATCTCCGTATTGTTACCTTTCATCCTAAGCGGTTGATTTTGACTTCCTGGTACAGTTCGTCACGCCTATTTTAAAATGGTGTGAGGACCTCGTTTTGGAGAAGGAATGTGGCAAATGTTTGTGATCGACAGAGGGGTCAGAAAACGGAACGTTTCGTTCCGTCCTACTAACCCAAATGAGAAGGACTTTCCACCTAAGAATCATCTCATTTCATTAGCAAGAAGGATTGTTTATATTAGAAAGAAACGTTCACTGACACCAATCATTGCAACACAACCTAACTGGTTCATACTTGCATCAAGTAGTCTTCCTTGTGATAGATTGATTGGTCACACGACTAGCTACTGCTTAACGGGAATCAGTTGTCATCCCATCGATCCTCCGCCTGTTCACTTTTACATTCGCTGGTACAAGCACTGATCTGGATCTCGAGAAGTTGCAGACATGCCGATCACGAACGGGACATGGATGACTATCGACCATGAGTGACACTTAATTCCGTTGTAAGTCCGGTTACGAGCTGAAGCTGATATGTGTGGAAACTTTACCCCAGTCAAAAGTTGGACGCATCTAGATATACCTTAAAAATAGAAAAAAACTGTACTTTTGATGTATTGAAAAGCAAAATAAATTGTGCAAGGTTTACCATGACATCTAGAGGGCTGGTTAGGTGATGATTTTCCGATGGTCCGACTGAATTTCCCTCACTCATTCGGCTACAAAAGTTGCAGTAGTCTGAATGAGGAAAATCCACTAGACAGCCCATAGTGCCAAGCACAAGTGGCTGTCAAGGTAAATATTTATTGCGGCTTTCATAATAACCTATTAATTGACCCAACTTTTCTCCACGACAAGTCAAATGAATCTGTAATACTGGAAATGCTAAAAAGATTCCGTGGCAGCATTTTGGATTGACTATCTGGTCAAGCACTTGTTCCAGCAGGATGGGATGCCACTTATTTTTTCAGTGAGAAGGTTGTCAGATGGAGTGGGACCTAACCGCTTTACTCGGATCGGAGTGACGTTTATCGTAATCTAATTAGTTTCAAGATTTATCATCCTAGACCGGAAACAAAAATAATCCTATTCAAGAGTAGCATTACATGATTTTCCGGAATTTTATTCACAGTGCCTCTAACAGGGAGAAGATTGGACGCTGCTATTCAGCTGTTGTTTTTGCTTCCAAAGGGCTGAATGAAGATCTGAAATGATTCAGATGGACCTTTTACGGTAGAAAAACGTGACCTGAAGATTGTATCAGCAGAAGAACAGTGCAGACAAGAACTGTCAATAAATACTTGTAGAATTATCACTACATTCGGAAATTCGAGAGACGTAATCTTCCTTCTCCTCTTTAGTATCTGCATGATGTACTTCATGAAACCGTCAAATAGTTGAGGTTTGAACAAACACACAGACAAGAGAGCAGCTTGAAATTTCAAATCGCTTCTGTTCACTTTTTGTAAAAATTTGGTCTTGTGCTACTAATATCTGCATGATTATGGCGACCATAACCATTTTGATAATGCAATCTCCGCTTGGTGTTTTCATGCTTGTTAGCGCACTGTTCGAGTGCCACTGCAAGATATGGGAAGTACGGAAGTTGAAGACAATTACGGACAAAATGTCATAAGACCGTCCGTCGGAAATTCGTCCCCAGTCCCATAGTCGCTTCCCGCAATTTGCCCAGTTTAATTGTCTCACTAAGCACAACTTTGTGCAAACGAACATTTCATCAGAAAATCTCATCCCCGGATGCATGTTGTTCACAAAGATATCATTGTTGTTTAAGCATTGCTAAAAAAACAACGTTTGTCGCATTCATTGACTTGTATTCTGGATTGGATCATTACATGTGGAAGATAATAATCCGTTATTAGCTTACAGATGCTCGTATATAATAGTTTCTGGAAATCATATATCTGTGGCCATTCTACAGCATTTAAGGGACACAGAAGAATACGCTTTTCGAAACATGACTTTATTCGGCATATGTGCACGTATTTCATTGCTTCCATTAGATTATGTCTGATTCAGTGAAATTCTGTTCTTAACATTTGCGTCTTGTGTTCTTCGGGGATAAGCACTACCCTAGGAGTGCGATTTCTTATTCTTGTTAACGGTAATGTCAGCAGTAGTTACATTTTCCAAAAGAAATATGTTTTTCTGGTATTTATAGGTATTTCGCTGCAAAAGGCCGACAACCTAAAGGGATTATTTGTTACCCAAAGGACTTCTGGCAACCGAACTACAAAAATAATAAAGGGCGAGATAACACATGGAACACAAAGCGCTTGAATGTTTTCGAAAGGAATGGAATTTGAGACGAGATAGATAGAGGGATATACGATTTTTTACTGCAAATGTGGCTTACATGTGGTGACCAGGTAATGTTTTGAACCAACAGTACAAGAAGATACTTAACTGAATAACAACTATTCAATTGTTTCCTGGTGTGCCAGGGTCAGTGAACTCGGAGTACTTCCGCTTCTCAAAAGACAGAATAAAAATTCATCTAATTTTTAGGAATGATTAGCCGAAGTCTGTGTAGCACACAAATAAAGAAGCTGTTCAATGCCGTTTTGAAATGTAAGAAGAGAGGAGTCGTAAATATGGTGAGCTAAGAATGACATTGTATAGGCATTCGATAAGACGGCTTTTGCCAGGGTTGAGGATGGAAGACACACAGGCTAAAAATACAAAATACAATAAAATGCACAATAAGGAATGACAAGTGTCCAAGTAAAAAATCAGGACACGCATTCAGAGACAATCAATTGCTCTCAATGATTCACTCTCAAGTCTTTACAATTCATATAGTAGATGGTTGTGCTCAAATCGTCAAGGGTCATTCGGATTAGAGGTTGGGAGTTTGGTTTAGATGGACGTGTCGATCCGCACGACTAGGTCGTGAGGGTCACATGGTTTAGAGCTGAGTCACTGGGGTGGGGGTGATCCACTTGCGGCCAAGGTAATTGGAGGGCTTGAACGAATTTCTTCTTTGTACAAAGTGCAAGTGCGAAAAGACGGATGCGAATCGCCGCTCCGGTGGCCAGTATGTGTAAGCGCATGTGTTTGCGAGGATTAAGGGGCACTCGATGGACGAATTTGAGTGTCGAATCTGTGCTTATTTAATGACCTGTGTCTACCATATGCTCGAGGATGGCACTCACCGCAGCTGTATCGGTCGGTGTGAGTTTTTTCAGTCCACGTCGTCAAATAAGTCAGTTAGGAGCAGAAATTTAGTTCGAAAACTATTTATCACAAACACAACCCTGAGCGCTTTATAGAACAGAATCTGAGGGATAGACCCAAATGTGCTCCAAGTTATGACGTCCTCAAGAAGAAACTGTTTATCCGTATGCCGTTCAAAGGAGACGCCACATCGAACCGTGTCAACATAATTTTGATACGTGCGGTGAGTGGGACATTCAACTCAGCTTGCGTTTCCTGTGTATTCATAAGCTCTCCGATCATCCGAAATTATAATAGGGAGGTGCTGCCAATGCTGGCCATCTCAATGGCAATCTGTTTTTTGAAGTTCAACAGTAATGCATCCTACATTGACTGAATGGCAAGTCAACTATCCCAAAGAATTAAGGAACATTGTCCGTGGTGGCAATAACTAGGAGGAAAAGGAACCAAACGGAATGCCATTCTCGGGCATCTGTTAGACACAGGTCATCAAATAAGCACAGATTCGACATTCAAATTCGTCTATCGAGTGCCCCTTAATCCCCGCAAACACATGCGCTTACACATACTGGCCACCGGAGCGGCGATTAGCATCCGTCTTTTCGCACTTGCAATGTGTACACAGATGAAATTCGTTCAAGCTCTCCAATTACCCTGGCCGCAGCTCAGCTCTAAACCATGTGACCGTCACGACCTAGTCGTGCGGATCGACATGTCCATCTAAACCAAACCCCCAATCTCCCACAAAGTATGTCCAATCCGAATGACCCTTGACGATTTGAGCACGACCATCTACTATATGAATTGTAAAGACTTGAGAGTGAATCATTGAGAGCAATTGATTGTCTCTGAATACGTGTTCTGATGTCACCATATGTATATTCATTAATCTAAATCAATAGGTGCTAGTGCAGTTACTTTGGTGGATCTATTGTCGATAACGAAAATAAACGCTCAACAGGAAAATAAATTGAGCCTTTGCAAAAATTAGTGAGAAATGAAGGTTTTTCACTCCTGCCGACACACCAAAATGCGTCCCTACCGTTAAGAAAGCGAGTAGAATAAACGGTTCATACTTTATATGGAGAAAGCTCAGTATGTCACGGAGGAATAGGCAACATGGGTTGATCATGAGGAATATTACGCAAATTACTCCGAGTCAGAAATACTTGGCAAAATTTTCACATTCAAGGCAAGTATCTTTTAAAAATCTTCCTAACGGATAGAGTATCGGCGACATGCCGGAATATGTACGAGTCCATCTCAACAAAAATGTGGATTGCCACTCTCCCGGGGTATCCGGAAATTATTTCGTCTTTCAGGACTGCCTGAAAAATTTGGAGGGAATAGGTGAGAGGGTGACCGCACACTCCATGATGAATTAATGATTGAAGTCATTAGGTCTAATGGGACTTTGGAAGAATCGTCGTAGGTGACTATGGGAATGAGAGACTCAACCTCCTAATTGAATATTAGGTTGAGAGCGTTTTCATGTAGATGAAAACCCATGTTCATTTTTTATTGACCTTTGTGTCTCTTGGTAGTTTCATTTTTCAGAAGTTTGCGTAAGCATTTAATTCACCCTGGATAGCTCGATTTTTGATCGACTTCGTCAGGTCCTTTTCCCTGTGCAATCCCTGCAATAAAAGACGTATTCTTTTCGGCAAAGAAGTCGTTTAAAGTGAAGAACTGGGAAATGGTTGGAATGAACGTGAAGATTATCGATAGGATGTTGAGGGTCAAAGTGAAAACCAGTAAACTTCAGAAATCATCCGAAATGGGAACGCTGGAGTGCACAGAAACTTCAGTTTGACTAGTTGTTTGATTTACGATAGTTCTCCCACTATGGCAACTGGCTTAAGCTCAAAATATGAAAAGGTTACGTGAAGACTACTTGAAGCAACACGTACTCTTCACTCATCCGGGAGAGTTTCGAACATTAGTGTTGCTCATAATACAGATTGATGGTTTTAAAGGATTACTGTTCAATGCCTATTTCAGATATCATCGTGAGATTCCAACCACTTATGCTGACTTCCTTTCGACAGGCAAAGATACGTTTTTAGTAGCGAGATCATGTAAAGCTATAAACTGCATTCATAATTTTACATGGGACAAAATGCAAGTGGAATTATACAGTGTTTTTTTCGTTTAAAAGCTGTACTAAGGGTGTTTAAGATCACCCTGGGAAGACAATATTCAAGCCCGAAGTGGGAATGTTACCTGAGGCTACCTAAAAAAAGCACTTCAATGCATGGCGGGGGTTCTGGTTTCAAAACTGATTTGGTTACATAACTTATTCAAAATGGCCCAACGCAAAACCCGAGGAGAGTTTTGCAAGGGTACTGATGCTCCAAGTTTTGTTTTCCTTCATTTTCGTATTTATATACCGTTGAACACGTTGGTATGTGTTCTGTTTTACACTTGAGGCATGGTACCCTCCAAGATTTATGAACATCAGTTGTTTTTCTAAGAATTCAATGAAGTCCGCAGCTCGACCAGGCTGATTCATAGAGTTACCAATACCTTTCAGAAATTATTGCCTCTTTATGTGTTCCCGGTGCAATGTAGCTCCAATCATGTAATGTTAATTGTCAGATCTTCAACCAAGGAGAAAAAACCCAACGGGACAAATCTCAAATTTACTTCTCTGCAGAGGGGGCATCAGGATGTACAATACAGAACGTGCGATCCGTGGCTAATGTGTGGGATTTCCGAATTTGATGGTGCTCATGGGAATGAACAAAAAGGTGTTTAACCCAAACACAGCTTACAAACGTGCACGGGTTCTCCAAATATTTTGTTGTCTACGCTCATAAAGATTGATTTTGAGCAGGAAAATGTAAACGGAACGGAAATCGTGTTCAGTGTGCACGTCTGTGATATATAAATCACGTAACCATATGGTAAATGCACGTAGACCTTAAAGATATGACACCGGACGAGCAGGAAAAATGTTCCAGCCTTCCATTATTCGTACTTTACACTTTGTACTGTTCCGAGTATGACTTTGGTATGTATATAGGCTCTATGATCTCATTACCTATGCATAACTTGACACCAGTGACCAGAGTAACTTCGTGTCACTAAATTTCGCTAAATGGTTGTACAAAAAGGGAGCAGATCGCTGGAAAAATAGAATTAGCATATTCCACTCAGAGTTGTACCTCGGATGACATTTGAGTAACCGGCCTTCTATGGAGCAAATTCAGCTAGGTAGGACAGGATCGCGGCAGTGCGAATTTATTGCTCAGTCATTCAGCATAGTTTTGGGAATGTAAAGGTGGATGGCCGACCAAGTACAGATGATCTATGGCAACCTGGTACAAATTCGTGAAACCACAGGGAAAGGCAGCTATAAGCACGGGCGAATCGAATCAGTACCATCAAATCATTATCACTAAGAATGCCATATAATCACCATTTTCAATCCATCGGCATTATAAATTCATCATCAATCTCAGATCCTAATTATGATCTTTTCTAGCACCAGCTTTATTACCATTAGAGTTGTCATGCGAGAAATCTTGGCCATGAAGTTCCCTATCATCGTCATCCATTTCATCATCTTCATCAAATGTTCATAATCAGAAAATGTTCATGATCATCAAATCCTTATGTTTATCGCCAAATTATAATCATTTCCAATCTGCCATGACATCACTTATTCAGCACCATCGAAAACATCACATCGTCATCTCGTTTCAAATCCAAATCACCAGCTGGACAAACATCAAATTATTCACAATCATCATCATCTGGTAAAACATTCTGAAATGTCATCATCACCATCAGCATTGTGATAATTATTGTAAGCGACATCCTTTCGACCGTCGAATTCGACCGTTTCGATTGAATTCCACTCAGATTCGTTCGACTTGGCCGCTTTCAGCCTTTCTAAGGTGTGGTTTATTCCGCGTCTCAAACAAATTTCAAAAGACTTGGGTTGATAGGCGCACTAACCCGAAACACGGTTCTATAATCGGTAAAACGTTAACGAACAATGAAAAACCGAAACATACAGCCAAATTTTGAACCGAGCGAGACACAGAGCGTGTATAGTCAGATTTACTGTTAAACCAGGCGACAGAGTCATATGCCCATTTGAACAAATGCAGGTCAGTGTCAGAAAGAAGGAAACGGATAGAGCAGTTCAAATCACACGAAAGCGTACGACCAAGTCAGTGCGAAATAAATAAAACCGAATCTTCATGCAACAGTGGGAATGTGATTACAGACCAATCACGAGTCGCGACTTAGTACAGTAAAATTACCAGCTCTGGGCCAACAACATAGGGGAAGAATTTGGAGATCCACATGTAGATTGTGACTACTAACAAGCTGTAGTAGCTAGTAAGGAAAAAGTTTAGTTAGTAAGAAAGGCAAAATCACAATTGAATTCACCATCGAACCATGATTATCAATGACAAATCAGCATCACCACTGTATCACCACCGTCAACAAATGACAAAACAAAATTCTTTCTCTAATCATCATCAGCTTCAAATCGTTAGCATCGTTATCAAACCCGAAAAGCACTAACACCATGCAATTCATCATCCATGACATCATAATCATAAGTGTCATTGATGGGAATCTCATTATCATCATTACCGTTGAAAATCAACATCGTCTGCAACATCAAGAAAGCTGCATCGTAAAAGAAAGCACCGAAAAATCATCATCTAAGACTCATCAACATCACCAAATGGTAAAAATCATTCAATCTTTATTATCAAATCGGTAATATCCTCCAGGCATCTTCATAGCCCCAGTCATTAACATCGCCGCCAAAATTATTACAATCATCTGAATCTTCACGCACTCCATAATCCGGATCATCTTTACCAACCTCACCAAGACCTTCATCATCAACATCACTAGTTGAGCGGTTGTTATTCAAACCATCTATCCGTGATTCCTCAAAAACTCCATATTGAATCTCAGCCGAATGGTCATTCAAATCACATTGCCATCAAAATCACAGTCGTTATCATCATGGAATCATCATCATCTATGACATCATGAAACCATTGTTTTCATCATAATCATCGAATAATTATCATACTCAAATACTCATTATCATTAAACATCATTTTCAACCCTCCATCTAGCACATCTAATCCTAATCGTCACAGTACCTGCATAACCTAATCATCAATATTCGTAAGTAATTAGTATATTTAAATCATCAGCTCTGTCGAATCACTAGCATGGCTGTCGGCATCCAACTCATCAATGCAAACCATAATCAGGGTCGTCATCATCACCAACATTCGAATCATCATCATTATCATCATCATTACCATCATCACCCGAATCACCGTCATCGCCAGCCGGATCATCATCATCACCAACGGAATCATTATCATCATCATCATCGTCATCCGAATCAACATCGTCATCATCATCACCATCATCATCATCAACATCATCATCAACATCAACATCATCAACATCATCATCCAAATCATCATCAACATCATCATCATCATCATCATCATCATCATCATCATCATCATCATCATCATCATCATCATCATCATCATCATCATCATCATCATCATCATCATCATCATCATCATCATCATCATTCTCATCATCATCATCATCCAAGTCTCATCGTAGCCCCAACAATACAACTTTTAAATTATCGTGACCTTCATCACATCCTAACCTGCAACAATTCCCCATAACCAATGATAATTTGTTCAGTCTACAGAAGAATAAATATGATTATATTCACAGCAGAGTAATAGAAAAAGTCGTTGATAATTTTTTTCACAAAGTAATGTATGTAGTTTGTTGTTTTTCACGAGTAAATCTGCTGATACTAAGTTGATAGTGAATAATTCCACCGTTGTTCCTTATTCGTCAAAATTGCTCATAAAAGTTAGATCTTCCTCTCAAACATAAGGCCACTTTCGGAAGGTTTGCCAATCTTCGTAGATCTTCCAGTAAGGCAATACCAGAATCAATGAGATCATTTGCGAGATTCATTGAAGAAGCCCTAAGAAAACGAAAACGTCCTTGGATGAAAACTGTCAGACTCTCAGTAAAGTCTGGTTTATGGTTTTGAAGTTGGTAAGGTATTGCATCCGGATGTTATAACGAAATATCTCCGGAACCAAAAGAAGTTAACACTTGAAATAGGTCAGTGAACATGATTGAATTTACCGAGCATAAATCACCATTTACCGCGTGGGTTTACAACATCACAAGAGAAACTTCGATTACCTTTCAAAGTACGTTATTGATAGCCCATTGAGTTCCCTATTGAATCACCACTGGAAGTTAGTAAATTACGCAAGGATCGTGGTGAGGAGTTCACTTAACACCAGCCTTCGTAGGTACCGCCATATCTCTTGGTCTCAACGTGCATCAAATATGTACCGTTTTGACAACTGGGGAAATTCCCACTAGCTATTTGGTCTCATTTGCATCACCAGGAGGTAGCAACTAACTGTGGGTTTAACAATCTTTTATGTTCGTGTCCCGCCAGTTCACAATCATGAGCAGCGTTTAGAATACTGGACGCAGAACTTTGAGCAAAGATTCAGAAGGCGCTCCGTATTAACCCTCTAAAACAGCTCTTCCGACAAAGGTCCTGTAGTCTGTTTCAGCAGATCCACCCAAAGGGACGGAAATTTGCAAAGGAATTGAAACCCTTAGACGACAGTAAGCACCAGGCTTCGATGGTCTTCCCAAAGATGGTGAAATATATATAACTTCATGTTCTACTCTCAAAGGTTTGAACAGTTCTGATCAAACGATAGGAGTGTAAACCTTGTCTTATTAGAGCATGTTATACTTCGCAGTTTGCACCAAATTCGGAAACAGCACACTCGCTAGAAGCATGCTTGGTTTTCGTGCCAATCATGGATGTATCGGATGAATATTTGCCCAGTAAATGAGACTAGCAAGAAGACATAAGTTGAAAAATACAAACTTTATGTGTACTCTTGCCCAGTGTTTACCTGGAGCATATATATATATATATATATATATATATATATATATATATATATATATATATAATGTTTCGACTATCCCGACGTCTAGGGCTGTGAATCTAGCAGTAACTTAGTTTCACTAGCTACACGCATGATATGGGCAGAACACGATTACGGGCAGCAGAACAAATTCCAATCGAATAACCGTGTTTATCGATGATTCATAAATGTACAGCAAATAAAGGACTTACAGCCAGGTGAGAAACCAAGAACAATGGGCAGTCAGCTTCTGAAAATCGGGACAGCGCAGAAAATAAAAAACGGTCTACTTAGCAGGCAGCTGAAGGAAACTGTAGCGCTGTTCGGTTGCGGTACAATCAATAATTCAAGAACCGTTACCGTCAAAAATCAATAATTCAATTACAAAACGCGTGAACTGGACTGTAGTTGCAATGGAGAAGTGTGCCATCAACAAATAAGTATAAATAAGCTAAGTCTGTGGAGTAAACAAAGGCACGTGTCAACATGAATAGCCGAATCCGGCAATATATCTGTTAATGCCGTTGACGTTTGACGGCTAATAGTGGAGTGCACTGACAGAAACGATAAGACTGGGAGTTCGAGCCTCCGCTCGGCAATACAAACGAAACACTCGAAAAGATTATACAACAGTAAAAGTGTAGACCTTCGGGAAAACAAGGTTGTGAACAAATACGTGAACTGTTCATGTAATAAGTACCATCAAAATCATCTGTAAACTGATGTGATACCTTAGAAACAGGGAAAATACCTTACGAATGTCCGGGGTTCACCATGCAGTACTCACTACTAATAAGTAACTAAACAGAAGGCAGAAGGACAAACTCTAATTACGATTCGTAATTAACACTGCCCCCGGAGTGGGGGGATTTCACGAACCACACTCATGAGCATAAATCCGACTTTAGAAGGCACAACTGTCGTATGTCTCTCCGGTGAACACCTTTGGCTGTGCGTAATGCAACTTCTCTGGTTCGTCCAGCGCTTCCCATAATCGTTTCCTCAATTATCCCTTTGAGCCACGCCCCTCTCCGTGCGTGCTTGTCAGCTAGGAGAACCAAGTCACCTACTTTCAGCTTTCGGCTCTGCTTATTCCTCTTTGATCTTGTCTGTAGTGTTGGCAAGTATTCCTTCAACCAGCAAGCCCAGAAGGCATCTGCCAGCTTTTGCGCCTGTCGCCATCTTCGGTTCAACCGGTTGTTTGGTAGCTCGGAAGGAAATGTCGCTGGTATACCTCGTAGGAGAAGAAGGTGATTGGGTGTTATCGCGTTGAAATCATCGGGATCATTCGATATTCTGGTTGGAGAGCGATCATTAAGTATTCTTTCTACCTCGCAGAACATCGTTGCTAACGCCTCATCTACGACCAACTGATCAGCTAGAAGTGAAAGCAGAATTCGGTGGACAGATCGTACGATACGTTCCCATACACCTCCGCGATGACTCGCTTTCGGTGGAGAAAAGCGCCATTCACAGTCTCTATTCCCAAATGTCTTTAGAATCTTGTTTTGGTTCCAAGCCTTCAGGCGTCGTCTCAAGTCTGCTTCAGCGCCTCGGAAATTCGTTCCATTGTCACTGTAGACAACACAGGGACATCCTCGTCTTGCTACAAACCGAGAAAAAGCAGAAAAGAAAGAATCGGTGTCTAGGGTGTAGGCGACCTCTAGGTGTACGGCTCTCATGGACAGGCAAGTAAATATGCACCCGTAACGTTTCTCAGTGGCTCTACCGCGCTTCACCAAGAAAGGACCGAAATAGTCTACTCCGACAGCAGTAAACGGATTCTCGCCGAATAACATTCTGTCCTCAGGAAGTGGTGCCATTACGTGACTTTGCGCCTAGGAATGCCAACGTTTACAATGAAAACATTCCCGTAGTATACTTTTAACTGTAGAGTAGCCGTGTGTAATCCAACAACGTTCCCTTAATAGTGACAACACATGTGCTGCACCAGCGTGGCCATTCACTTCGTGATAATGTTGCACTAAAAGTTTGATGATGAAGTGATCCTTCGGTAGAATTACAGGATGTTTTAACTCGAAAGATAGAGGTGCCCATCGTAGGCGACCTCTCACTCGTAGAAAACCACAGTGTTTACATGCATGGAGTTTCTGCAATCGTCCTGAGACTGGCCGGGACATGCTCGGGACCTCTGATCCTTCGGAGATTGTTCTTAGCTCCTTTCTAATGCAATCCTTTTGCACCAAACGAAGTAAGGCTAATTTTGATGACTGTAATTCTGATGGTTTCAACTGCTTGGCAATGTTCAGCTGACTGACATCTGTTTCATGTCGTTGTCGAATCCAAATTCAAAACCGCCTCAACCAAGCAATCTGTCGCAGCAAGCCTAACCAAGATTTGGCATTGCGGAATCTTTGTATCCAGCCGACTGTATCTGACGTTTGCACTGCGTTCACGCGAACCGTTTTGACCAATTCGATATGAGTGGATACGGTAGGACTGGGCTGTGCATACCACGAAGACGCATTCTGAAACAGAAATCGTGGGCCATTAAACCAAAGTGCACTTAGTGGCCTTCTCCGGCTGGTACCTCTCGAAGCTAAATCAGCTGGATTGTCCTTGCTGTTCACGTGTACCCATCGTTCAGGTTCCGAAAGTTCACGGATCACCGCCATACGGTTGGCCACAAAGGTTTCGAAACGAGACATGGTATTTCGTATCGACTGCAAAACAATTAGCGAGTCTGTCCAGAACGTAGTCGAGCAGATAGGTACAGGAAGTTCTTCTTTGGCAAAGGCGACTCATCTTATTGAGACAACAGCAGCCGGGATGCTCACGGATTTTGAAGGGGGCTACACGAGACTTCGCCAATATTAGAGAACAGTTTATCATTCCATCTTCGGTAACAGATCGTAAATAGAGTGCTGCTCCATAACCCAGTTCTGAAGCGTCACTAAATGCATGTAGTTCCAGTCTTGGATCCGTTTTCTCATTCATCGGACGTATACAACGGTGGATTCGTAGATGAGATACTGCTTGAATTTCACTGAGACACACAATCCATCGGTCGATTTCTTCCTGGGTTATTTCCTCGTCCCATTTGGCCTGTCTACGAAATAAGTCCTGGAAAAGCAATTTAGAAGGCAACAAACTTCGAGATACAAGCCCCATGAGGTCGTAAATTGAAGCGATATAGGTAAGTAAACCTCTCCGGGTACATTTTCCCTGACAAGGTGTAACGTCAACAAAAAAGCTATCGTGATTTGGCTCCCATTGCACTCCCAGAGTTCGCTTTACTTCAGCTGGCTGTCGATCAAGGAAAATGGGTTTGGTTTCTGCTTTCGGCAGTTCTCCCAAAGCATGTGGCACATTACGAATCGTAATTAGAGTTTGTCCTTTTGTCTTCTGTTCAATTACTTATTAGTAGTGAATACATGCATCGTGAACCCCGGACATTCGTAGGGTATTTTCCCTGTTTCTAAGGTATCACATCAGTTTATACTTGATTTTGATGGTACTTATTACATGAACAGCTCACGTATTTGTTCATAACCTTGTTTCCCTTGTTTTCGTGTACTCTTGCCCACTGTGTACCTGAAGCATATATATATATATATATATATATATATATATATATATATATATATATATATATATATATATATATATATATATATATATATATATATATATAGCGTACAACGAGAGTCGGAGTATATATCCCAATGGTTTTCAAATCAACGACCAAACCCGGAGCGGCCACTGAGATAATTTTCAAACCTCCGGTTTCTGCGATTGCGAAACACTTAGTTGCATCAGGTCGCAAAGTTGGCCCACTCCTTCAAACATTTTGCGCAATCCCAGGTAGAAGCAGTGGCATTTAGCCAAACAATGTTAATAACCGAACAGACCCCTATCTCCTACCACCGAAAGCACTATGAAAGCTTCTATTCCACCCCATTCAACTGTGATACTATCCTCGCTGATTGATATTGGGAATTAAATAGTTTGCGTACGCGGTAGGCGAGAGTACACGAAATGCTTACACCTCACTACTTATACTTTCCTTCCATCAACTTAAACTGCATATAAAAGTGACCCAATGCTTTGAATTTCTAAAACAAATCTCCAACCACAGAGGGTTGCTAAAGCACCGTTGACAGTATCATACGTAAACGATAACCGTGTTCCCAGACATCCATTCAGCCTTCAACTCTAAGCTCTGGGCCAAAATGTTGGTCCACCGCTTTAACCACAAACATTCACCCTAGTTACTTCATACGAGATTCGCATACGTGTGTAAAGTTTAGCTGCTTACAGATATTATGGAATAGCTAAGGAAAAGTAAGAACGAATAACCCATTTGTCGAGCGAAATTCTGGTTTGTCCATCCGAATCAATCTGAGACAAACATGAAGACAACAAAAATGGCCCATGATTGTGAATGCTTTGAACACGTGTGGTTGTGCTGCAACATCTGTTAAAAATTGTGTCTTATATGGAGCTTTGTTTGCCCTACAAACGACAGATAGCCTTGCTTTTTGTGAGCATCTTCATGACGACGAGGTATATCAAATACTGAGTTGACCAGAACTGGCATGTTGATGTTTTACGAAAAAACACCTGATCCTTTCATTCGTGCTCTCTGATACACAAACCATCTAGTCATTATATTCATCATATTCAAGTTGTCCATCAATATCTACCACGTCAATAAAGCACGCGAAGCAATAAACGGAAAAATGCTTTCATACCGTCCAAATGGCTAATCGAGTACACATTCGAAATTCCTGTGATTCGTAAATTGTATATGTTCACAGAACTCTTTATCCACGACTTTATTTTAATATATTTCTAAAATAAGTACTAGTCACTAAAAATCAATATAAAATAGGACCGATTTTTTCACTGTCCGATTGTCTTTCGGAGCTTAGGTCTCTAGTGCTCTCGTTCAAAGTGAGAGAATTGCAACTGGGTTATTTAGGGAATCTGTTTGAAAATATGCTTCACTGGATGAGTTTCTCGATTTCTAAATACAGGTTTTGTTTCCTTGCTGCTGATTCCATTCGCTTTAATCCCTCTGAACCGATATAAGAGAGTAAACTCGATCAAAAACGTCAAACCCACGGTGTTTTATTAGTTTGGATTAAAACCGAAAAATTCAAGGTCAACTATCAGCAGTTTCTGGACTTAGCCATACCAGTGATATAATACGATTGCTTAGATACCCATTCTTTCACTTATTGTCGCGGACTGATATTCAAGGCAACCTGATTTTGTTTTCAGTACCAGTGATAAACAAGCAAAGACAGATTATCTTTTCCTACTTTCTTTTTATTGATGCACATCATTTAGCCGTTTATGCGTACCGAGTACCCTTGTTTCACCCCCATGGACTGTTGTCACACAGTCGTCAACAGCCGGTTTTTGTCACCAAATCAATGAAATGTGAATAGGGACAATATTCGAAAAAATAACTCCAGCACTCGGTCGGATGTCGCTTTGCTCGATGATCACCGACATGAATTGAATTGGAACTAAATCGCATCAAAATAACTTTTTCGTTTTTGTAGGTGTCCACTCCCAGCTGGTTATCATTGTGTATTGAACGTCTGCTTGAAATCGTGCATGATTACAACAAAACAGCAAAACTACAATGATGAAGGGGAAAAACAGCGGAACACAGGAAACAATGAGTAAACATACATATTATCAGTTATGATGTATTTTGCATTTTCATCGTACATTTTCGATCCGTTTTTCATTTGGTTTGTCTGAATGGTAAAATGTTCAGCTGTATCTACAAGTAGAAGTCCGGAAAACAGTGCAACTGGCCATCCAAGTTGATGAGGGGCTATTGGGGAGAAAGGTTGTGTGTTTCAGCAGGCATCCCACAGAACACGGACCGGTTAATCTTTGTATCCAGGCCAGGTCAGGAACTCCAGCCAATCAGAATCACGGTTGGTGGATGTATAAGAGCATTGTGATGAGCAAAATTTATCCACCAATTAAATATTTTGATTCAGGCTATTCATATATATATATATACATATATATATATATATATATATATATATATATATATATATATATTTATGCACTCCACACGTCAAAGAATACAGCGAAGAATCGTTCGCCGTTTACTGAGCGACAGGATTCAAGCCAAAGTTAACCTCATAAAAGCGATTGTTCCAGCAACAGCCAAATAAATCTAGCATTCAAATAGTCTTCTGAAAACATTAAACAAGCCCGGTTCACTTCATTTAAAAGGTCGTGAAGCTTTTCCTAAAAGTTATGTTTGATTTCCTCTGGAATGCAACCCGTGGGTGTGCAAGACAAAACATAAACAGATCGAGTCTGTTGAAATGGCAACTATCCACTATACACAAAACACAAAGTTCCACTTAGCTTAAACGAATGCCGACTTGAATCTAGTCTAGTAGAGCCGCTTCAACCTCCAGCAAGATCGGAAGCCGTAACTTTAGTTTCTCAGATAAGTGTGAGTTAAACTTCACCAAATGATTGAATGAGGGCATCAAGCGAATTATAGAACGAACATCTTGAAAGCAAGTCTTTGGAATGCAATACACATCAATGGCAGTGGACTCCAATAAATGGTCAAAACCCTTTTGTTGTGCTATGTGTATCAACATTTGCGTATTGAATATAACTATTTTGAAAGGGGTATCGAGGATGAAGGTGAGTGTCAGCTGAAGGTACCGAATTATGTGAGACTTGCAAGCTAGTCAACAAAGGATGAGAGAGAACAGAGACAGGATTTTAATGGATGGGACTGCTTTTGGTAGTGTCAACATATTTACTTGTCTTGTGATGATGGGAAAAAATTTGGGATGGTAGCAGACATGAGAGATCAAGTTGTGTACGGTGTAAGAGAGTGATCGTGCGTGTGCATGAGAGAACATTCAGTCATTGTATTAGTTGTCTTTCATGGTTTTCCGCAATGTGGCTGTTGTATTCTTCGGTCGCACGATTCACAAAATATATTTCTATTGCAGGAAGCGCCTCTCGGGTTTGCTTAGAAAAGCGCGTCCTGCAAGGTAACAGAGTTAGTCTGGTTGGTCCTGTGGTCAATTGTATGGTTTATTTGCCATTTCTGGAATTTTTTTGGGAGCCGGTAACTTATTGCTTTTTTGATATATTCTTTGTATGAGATTAGACGTTTCGTGTGCCCAGTACACCCTTGCTTCATGGATGCCGGTCCGCACATTGTTGTCCGCCTCACACGCCATCTGTTGATGCACCAAAACCATTGTTGAGCCACCTCACTCGGACTTAATATCAGTCTATCAACCCCGATGGAGAGTGCCGAATATTCGATTTCGTCCTAACACTGGTGGGAACACCTTGAAGATCAAGAACAGACTGTGAGAAAGACCATCTCTGCGGAGGCTATGTGAGACGCATGGTCATTAAGGAGCATGGCGAGCAGATTTTGGGACAAGAAGTTATCGTAGAACAGTGTGCAACCTTAGCGTTCAAATAAAACTGAACTACCCATGGACCTGCGGAAGCTTTGATAATCTAACGAAAATAATTATGATAAGTTCCATTACCCAGTAGCGAATTTCGCACTTCAGAAGTCACACAGCATTGTCATGGAATGAATACATGGTATTTTTACAAACACCTATAACTTTGATCAATGGAAATCCCATGATTCGGCTATGGCCAGACGGTCTGCATGGCCAGCTGTCAGTCTTTGTACCAAGGTTCAAATAGTGTCACAAATAGGCCGATTCTCCTTCAAAAGAATATTGTGATCCGATCTTTAACATAATACTGGACATTTGTATAAGAAATTCTAACAAAGTAAAATCATATTGAAACGAACCATCGTTACTATGTTTGTTTCGTTTACCATATTATACTACAGGTCGACCATGCCTCCTGTCTGAGACACAAGCACAATGCGATTATGCAAGTATGGCGATCATAGGTAATTGACTAATAGCTGTCAGCATTGGATTAGGCTGTCGACGAAGATAGAATGTACCGGGCTTGAAATAATGACAGATATCGAGTTCACAGAAAAAGAGAAAAATAAATCATATAAAACTAAAGGAGTTCCGAAAAAATATCCTAATACTTCCGAATACATGACTCAGTTTCAATCTGAAGCTTCATAAATGACATGGAAAATGTAAGTTCACTGAAAATATCTGTGGGATTCAGGAAGTTGTGTTTCTTAATTGGTTGCATTATCAGAATGACGGTGTAGCGATGTTCGATTGTTGTTGGAATAAAATACTTATTCTCCAAAGTGACGGGATGGTATGATTGCTAAATGGGTTTGACTAAGCCACCAAAATATGCAAACACAGATTGAGAAACGTAAGAAAAAAGACTTCCACTCGTAACCCTTCTTCCCTACAGAAGGTGTTGTTGGCACGAGGAACCTGAATCCCATGTAAAAGAAAACTAACATGCATTCTTCACATTGAGAAATCTAACACCGCGAGCCGGAATCGAACCGGCGGCCCTCCGCATACTGAGCAGATGCTCTACTAGCTGAGGTGTCGCGGTCTGGACCGTGGGCTATGAATAGCGGACGACCTTCCGCCTATTTCGATTCTGGCTCGCGGCGTTAGATTTCTTGATGTGAAAAATGCAAGTGGATTTTCCGTTACGTGACATTCAGGTTCCTCGTACCAACAACACATTCTGTGAATATATTTCAATGTTCAATGGATCACGTTCATCTATGGGCTGTTTTTCTCATTGGGAAATGACTGACAAGGCTAGCCCAATGAATAAAACCAGGATAGTTACCACGTATCACTGATATAGTGATTTGCGCATCATCGATTATTCACTTGCATTACTCACAGCCTACGATCCGGACCGCGGTAGCTCGGCTGGTAGAGCATCTGCTCTGGGTGCTGAGGTCGCCGGTTCGATTCCGGCTCACTGTGTCAAATTTCTTGACGTGAGAATTGTAAGTGAACTTTCCATTACATTTTCTTTATTAGCCAATCCTGAGCAGTTTGCAGACTTTTCATCACCAGTCGAGGTGACATTGCCACAGCACCACTGAGGGTCCCCGTACTCATTTGTATGTATGGGAACCGTGTCCTCAGGTTTGGTCTCGACCTCTTAGACGACCTTGAACGTGAGATGATACTAAATATAGAAACTTCGCTTCAGGCAACCGTGAGCACACTTCCAAAACAAATGACCTAATCGTTGACCTTTTGCAGCATCATTTTCAAAAGCGATACGAATATATATTGGTATTGCAAATTTTCTTAGAAGTTGAAAATAAACCGTTTTACCTGGTCTCTTCTACTAGTGTGTTTATTTTGTATGCTGGGCTTTGTTGAATGAAAGGCACAATAATATACCGAATGACTCATAGAGTGTTGTTGTAAAACTGGAGATTTTAATTGCATCTAGTGTAAAGCTGTTTTTTTTTCGTTACACGAGTGGTGTTACTTGAAACGAGATGAGTAGGGCAACATGGTTTCTGCTGTCAGGATGAAAATGAGCATAAGCATTCGAACACGAACAGATAGCACCAACTTCAGCAAAATCTTTTGAACTTCATGTTCTTTGTATTTGGATAAATGCAATTTTCTTTCCTCATTTCTATTCCCCGAACCGGTTGACAGATGAATGTCATTCGATGTAATAATTTTCGAGAATGACTTGTGGTTACCCTAAGGCTAATAACTGGACCACCCTTATTGGTTCTTGCTGACGGAATAGTCTCCCTTGAACTGCATGCATTGCCATTAGCCCTATCAACCAAAAAAATGTTATTGCGTGTTATAACTCTGTACATGGAACCATTGAGGTCCAAAAATGATATGAACAAGTTCAGCATGCAGCTTTTTCGCAGATAGACTTTATTTACTGTTCTATCCGAGGTGACTTTACTTATTATTATTAGTCAGCAAGCACCTAATGGTCTTCATCGGTCTACCTCCTTCGATGAATTCACCCAGGTGACTGGTGTCTGTGATAGATGACTTTGCTGTAAGGGACTTCTTGCAACATTCTGCAAAGCTTACTACTTAATTCGTGCACGTGAATAAACTGTTCCACAACTTGATTCAAAGTGTTGTGATTAAATAAACGTTTTGTTATTTTTCAGGGCCAAAGGAAAAAATACTTGATTATATGTTCGCTTATGGTAACTTTTGATAACTCTCAACACTTCAAGTCAATAAACCCTTTTATGTGCGTGATTTACCGAAGAATGCAAAAGAAATGCGTGGGACTTACTGGAAATTGCAGAGAAATGAAGCAACACATGAACTGTGGATAATGATGAAGGTAAATTACAAGATCGTTGACTGCTTGGTCGTGTTCTACGAGTAAGCGGAAAATGTAAGGAACAAGGCTATTTTTACACGTACAATTGCATGAAATGAGAGCTAGACGGCTTTGGCTGCGAAGACAATTGTCTGTGTCGGGAAGTAATCTGTTTGTGGATTGTTCACAAAAACTGCATTTGCTTGCTAATGATTGAGTCCGTTAGACAGTCTCCCTTTGGTGCTACCTCAACGGGGATGGAACTTCAGAAATTTGGCGTCAGGATCACAGTAGTTCCTTTGTAAATCAGAAGAAATTATGAAAGAGCAGTGAAACCAAAGAAGTAGAGTGCAAGAGGCTACAGACTAATGTATAGGATTGCAATATGATCTAAGTTTTTGTGGTCTGAATGATAGAAACCAAATATGTTTGAGTCAAGAAAGAATATTTCGATGTGACTAACTCAGCGAAGGCTGTAAATCCAAAACTCTCCAAGGTAAAGACGAAAAAAGCTTCTTGGAGTTGTTGCTTACCGGTCGAGAGATATGGGATTTGATTGAAAGCAGTTCATTAGAGTGGTCTACATCGAAGATGGATGGACACGTCTTTTGGGAGGTCACAGAAAGGGAACATGGGGTAGACCGGTAGCCAAGTTCATTCGGAATGTTCTGGAGAAAATGTGCAACTTTCCCCATTATAGGGACATCGGAATACAACATCATTGACGTATTAGCAGCCAACAGGACTAGATAAAATGGGGAACTTACTAGTATAAATGATAAAAGTGAATGGGACGGAATGGCAGCCTGAAAACAATCAGAGCTGATTTGAGGAGAAAAAAATGCGGACTACCATTAGAGTAGACTGTGTACAATTAGGAAAATAACCACGAAGGATGTTTACAATACGACCTTGGACCCCGTTATTACGTAGAATATTCCGGAAAGTGCAACCACGAATAAAACCAAGTGGATTGTCGTGGCCAAAACAATTTGGTTTGACAGCATGTTTAGCGTGAGCAAGAGTAGAATCAATGAAATTATCAAAATGTGGCCAACGACATCAAGGGTTGACAGAGAGGGTTTGTGGACAAATTGTATCGAGTCAGGAAACTGAACTTTGGGAAATAGGGGGTGCAGGACTACGTTCTCAAGTAAGCTAGCAAAGTACATGTGCAGGCAAATTCTATCCATTTACGATCTGCAAGCTGGAGTCTTGGATGGTTTTCGTCATTTTTCATACCAGCTGAAAGCAGTTTGATTTGTGCCTGAAGAGAAACATCATATCGAATTTGGAAAACCTGATCAGAAAACGTGAACTAGAGGTGGCTTTTACCTAAACAAAAATATTTTGGAAGGTCGTCAGGACCATTTTTTCTAAATTACCGTTTTGCTTGCTACTGCGTAGTTCTCCCATATTCTACATGCGAAAGAAGCTGATAAACAGTTTCAGAAAAAGCAATGAGTCAAATGCTGCCCTTAGCTTCAACACACATAACAGGTTCAGCATTTTCCCTCATGCTATGTTTATTGGTTGACAACAACCTGGCCACGACTTGACAAGGGAAGTCATGCATATGCAGACCCGCATGACAGGATCTATTCCGCTTTGCACTGTTCAATTCGGTCGGCTGTATTCACACAAACCCGAGATTCCTTCGCATTATCCTGAGCTATCATTGTCCCACTCATTGTCCATTTTTTTACCGTTGAGTCGGTTTAGATCGCCTCACTTTTGACATATCGATGTACGAGAATTTTGATCAAAGCCTGTGTTCATCGTACTGAAATCTCACTTCAGCTTATAATACCTGATGTCAGTTGCGACATTCTCTGAGCCCAATAGCATTCATTGCGATTTTAAGGTCATGCAATCGTATCGTGTAAACGAAACGCTTCCTCATTTGACCAACTGGGCAGGATTTTACTAAGGTTCGCATTTAGAAACATTTGTTACTTACTCTGACTACTCATGATGTTCGTAGAGTGATTCTGAACACCGATGACAAACATTGTGCGACGGAAATGATTTTACTGCGAGACCACGCTAGTTGGTCACTTCATGTACGAAGACAAGATGAGTTTTTTTAATGAAACCGTACCGCACGCACCGGTGACTTCTAATAACGTATTTTGATTCTGTAGGTTGTTATTCCTCATGTATAGTACCGAAAAAAAGTGCACTGCAGTCTAAACTTTTCAAGTCAAAGATAACCAGTTTCTGACGAAAAGATCATCAACAGGACAGTCCAATGTAGAAAAGTATTCGTCCACTCAGAGCCCGAGTATTCAGTATCTTTGCGGTAGGTTAATAATGCGTAAACTTCATTATTTAATGGCGAACAAATTATTACCAGCCTTTGGAGGTGGTGAGCAGCTTCATTCTATCAAAAGTTTTCAGAATATTACTTATCAGTCACTTACTTTCTTTTGATAATGCCAGCTATGATTCCGAATACGTATAGGGTATAATTGAGATTATTGTAGTTATTCCCCTAAACCCAGTGCATTTTAGACCTGAGATAATAACATTTTTTGTGTGTCAAGACCAAGTGAGATTTCGGGCGTATGGAGAAATTATTGCACCCTGTAGTGCGGTAAACCCAGGCCTCAGCCAATTGTAATTCCTCCACCGACATTTCCGTATTCTTGATAAATCCTTTTCTCGTTCAGCAAAATGTCAGTTGAATACGCCAGTGAAAACGACCCCAACAAACTGACTATTTTCTGATGCAGTTTCTTAGTTACACCCCTAAACAGTTCGATCTTCATCATTTGAAAATTGTTGTTCTAACGTCATATCTTCCCACCAATTTCTGTACAATAATCCCACACCACTTTCACTTGTTTTCCTTTTGTGATTTATGGAACGAAGTTAAAATTGTCTTTCGTTTTCAAAGGGAGTCAAACCTTAATAATCTGTATGTGCCCGGAATGCGGATTGAGTTATGTTTCATTACTATGTATTCTTATTTGCACTCGGATTACCAGGGCTATAGTTACCAATAATTAAGCAAGACCTACATTTTTATGGAAAACCGGACTATTAGTTTGACCTTTTTCAGGTTTAAAAATGTGTACAATCAATGAAGCGTTCCTAAATAAGATTTATATTAATTACTGGTCAAAGTCTTTATGTACCGATAACGTTGCTAGATATTCGGACATCTCCTGTGGTGAAGATTTTCAAGGGAAATCTTTGAATAAATCAACTTCCTAAATGAGGCTATAAGAATCGCCAACTTTTCCATCTGTGTTGTTTTTATCAGGTACTATGTTTCAAATTATTTTTAAGAAAAGTTCCTCATTACTTTTACAACAAAAGCAATCAGTCTTAAACCAAGTACAGTTTGCACGAACAGTATACATTACGTAAAGTTGATATTTTGTTGAAAAGATTGCTTTGTCGATCGCTATTCTAATGTGTGAGAGAAATTTCGGGAACATAGTGAGAGTCAAAGTAATCATTGTTTGACCCGCAAGGCAGTGGGGTGCTACCACAAGGCGGGAACGTGGACGAAGCAGCACTCGTTGATTGTGTGTGCACGCAAACAAATGCACTTACTGAGTCATACCGAGTAGTAGACTGCGACGTATGAAGAGATGATAAAAGTTTTGGCGATCGACAGTAGCCAAAACCTTTCCGTCCAATTATAAATACTGATATGCGGATGCAATGAGCCAGTGAACGGGTCAGCTCACTAACTGAGAATCAGTAGGTCACCTAAATCACTGGTGATGGGTTTTATTTTTAGAAAGTGATCAAACTGGTCTTCATTTTTTGCGGGTATGCTAACTGGAATGCTGTGTACTTTTCGATTCATTTAGTATCCTTGATCATTTCTGTTCATCTTTTCTTAGCTGGTTAAACCAGGCGAGCAACTGATTAAGTTCTGTTGTGTGTGACAAGTACCTCAATACACTCCATCATTGATACGTAACGTGCGGCCCAGTTGATGTTTGGACACATTTGCCAAAACAATGTCAGTGTTTGCACGTGCATCACGTGACGATAACGTTCGTTCTAGGCCCCCGTTGTATTTGGCTCGCACCACCATGTGCTCACACATGCGCGCATGATCTGCACCCCATGCATTCATGGATGCTCACCTACAACCGTGAACACACGTACACAGTTGGCGTTTGTCGTGCTTCGTCCCGGGTGGTACTGGTCAATCCGATAGTACCTCGTGCTGCACGATCTTGCACGACTTAGTCCGACTGTGTCCATTGCTGGGACGGTTAGTGGTATTCCATGCGGCAGGTGACGAAATAACGATGCCGACTCATCTGCAGTGTGCGTGTGTGTGTGCGTGCGTGTTTGTCGGCGCATGCCTGTGCGCTGGGTTGCGTGCGCCCACCACAACACACAGACAGTGGTGAGATTTTCTAAGGCATTGCCCCAGTGCCACGGACAGCCTGATTATATGCATGCACAATGAACTAACATCGGCAGAAGCGACTTCAGCGCTAGGGACGGAACGGTGAATGGTGAATATAGGAAAAGTGAGCTCGGTGATTGATCCTTTTTGAGAAGTTCTGATTTGGACTGAGGAAATAAAGGGAAAGTTATGGGACAGAATAAGAAACTAGTCCGTTCGTAGTTAGCTAAGGATGGCGGTATGCTCTAACACCCTTGGGAAATTAGGGTGGTCATGAATAGGGGACATTAAATGAATGTTATTGTCCGAAAGAATTGTGGTAAACCAAATAGTTATTTCAGTGATGATGCGATTATAATTGATGATCACACCTTATAAATCGGCCGTGTTTCCCATACTGTTCAAGCAGTTTCGCTTCTGACTGACTGAACAGTGCTCATTTCCGCTGTGTATGTACGGATACTGATCACTCTCATGTTCTTGCGGGGATAAATGTGTGTGAGCAGCAGCTTGTAACTATCGGATTCCCTCATTCACCCGGCAGCACGAATTCTGTCCCAGTTTGAGATAAGCACTGATGACTGTGCACATGACAATAGCAGTTACAGTTCATTTTGCCATAGTTATCTAACGTGGTTATCGTACTTATATGATGGCTTGAGCAAAATAATGCCATGAAGCTGGTAATTCTTATTAATATGAAAACATTAGTTTCCTTGCTGCACGCCGGGTACTGGACAAAAACAATAACTAGGTTCAACCCTTAATCCACTTGATGTGCTCGACATTACTGAGTAAACAAATATAACTTTGCAAAAGATGCATCAGCTTTGATAGGGTAAGCGCCGTTAGATGGGCAATTCATATGTTGGACGACAGATATTAAAAGCCACAACATTCCATGGGAATCTTTTTGTGTATCGGGTTTCCATGAGGTCCATATAACTAGTGGTCATAGACAAGCGGGAAGATGCGGCTACATAACATGACAAGTGAAAAGTCTTATTTCTTATTTAGGCCGCTGGTGGGAAACAGCAACCAGAACAGCCGCAACCTAGTATTCATTACAGGGTTTTTCTGATTTACCTAGATTCTTTGGAGTATTTCACATTCGAAAGACCAAAGTGAATATACCAGAATAACCCACAAACTGGTTTGCGATAAACACTGGCCCAAAGAATGACACACCGCTGGTCTACTACCACATAAGTGGCCATCGGACTCGGATTTTCTATGCGAGGCCATACTAAATTGACCAACAAGGCCCGTTTATTCATAGTGAACAATTTCACGTCCGTTTAATTACCACTAACGATTCACTTGACCTGCGTAAACAGCTTTATCTGATCAGTTATGGGTTAAATAAGCACATTCGAATGTATAATTGGCAAAGTCCGGTGTCGTTCACCGATTTCCTAACCTGACAGCGCAGCGCACTTTTCCTCGCAAGGATTCAGAAACAGTCGAAATCTAACTACTGCTACTGCTCCCAGTAGCTGTATTAGAAATTCGAAGCTCCAGGGCTGTGCCCGTTCCAGATGAACACACTGTACGGTTGCTTTACACTTCCGATTTCGCACAACACTGACTCACGCACTTGCATGCTTACCCTAATCGTGCGTAGCTACGGCATATAAGTTTACCTTTACAAGTGTTCCTTTCTTCTGCCTACTGAATTCGGGATACATCAGCACCCCGGAATCATATTAACAAATCATGAAACAGGACAGATTTTAATGCTTTGATAAGTAGAGGTACTTAACGTAAATTCATATTATCTACCATTAGGGTTCTTATTTAGCTCTATATTTGATAATGAATTAGGCAAGGCCATCCTAGGATCCCATCCTCCCTCACCATTAGTTATCCACACTGACCTAGGGAGACTTTTCCAACTCTTCTTAATAATTCGTTTTCATGTAAATGTGATTGTAATGGCTTGAGAATGAAATCACCGAAACCATATGTTCGCCTACAACTCGTGTTCTGTCTACTATTTAGCTTTATTTTTTGCAATCTACCAACTTCAATCCTAAATCTGACGAAGGAATCAGGTACACATAAGTTCGACCCTCGAAAACGTACAGATATAATCGGTCTCTGATAAGTAAGATCAAGAAGACCGTGGAAGTGAAAAATATCTTTCAAGTATTTTATTTGATGATGAGCTTCCTTAAATTCTAGCACGAAATCTATTATTTATGTTTAAAGGTGTTGGGTTTAGGTCAGCACTCTGCATTTTCAATCAGTATTTCTTGCGGTCACTTGTTTGCTATTTTTATTAAGAATTAACCGATGTTTAATTGCCGAATTCTGGAAAGTCAGTTGTGGCTGGGTTTTGTGCGATGTTCTGACCCAAAAACCAGAAATGATTCTTTCCGTCGTGACTTCACGTGTTTTGTGATATTTCACGGAATCTTACCTTTACTGAACAACTGAATTTCCCTGGGTGGTAGTTTAGACCTACACAACTCCCAAAGTGAGCCTGTTTGATCAGCGGACCCTACTCATTCAAACCTGGATTTATTCAAAAATCTATTCGTTCGTTCTCCTCTTTGACCCAATTTAGTACCCTAGTGACGAGACTGTCACGCACGTGTTTGCTTCCCTATCAAACGATTATACTTAAAAGTTGTGTGTACATATCATCCGTGCTCTCTGTGTGAACCAGTATCACTCATCATCATCATTATCATCATTATCAGCTGATCAGCTTACTTGGAACCATACTCGGGTTTTTCCGCCTTAGACCTGAATAATTTTTACGAGTCTCATGTTGATTCCACGCTAAGGCTTGTCAACCAAGAACTTTAATTGCGTTTTGTGCTGATATTATCGGTTGTCCCTGTTTTAGGCACTTTTTTGTAGTTATTTAGATACGGTGAATCTCGTTCGTTTGTGCGTCTCGATTCTGAGAAACGCAGCCTGGTAGAGCTTTTTTCAAAAGCTCAAAATACTGAATAATCAGGTTCCGAATCTTGCAACCGCCTTTGGATATTCATAAAAAAGAGAACACTGAATGGCCCTCAACCCTCTGTAAGTAGGAGCAAAAATTAGAAGCATGAGATCTTGAAATGAAAGTTTAATTGATAATCAAAAATGACAACATAATAACTCAGTTGCGCACCATTCATTCGCAGATTTTCTGTGAAAATAGGTTATTAAAATGAGAATATGGGGTAAAAGTGATCCATTAGATTAACGTGTGTAAACGAATACAGAAAAACAGATAACCACTTTCCCATCGATAGGCTAGTTCGCTCATACGCCCTTATATATACCGAGACGTAAAAATTTGTGTGGCATTCAGTACCGTGGTCATTATTCCTGTACAATCGCCATTGACATCATCAACTCTCAGTCATGGGATTTTCGTTGATAGAAGCTGAAATCGGTCTCGGGCAGTTTTGTGTTTTTGCCTCGGTTCTACTCAGTGTTTAGGATGTAAATAACCATTCCATTCGGTCAAACTATGCACAGTAAACTGAAATATAATGTACTGTGTCTACCGGTCCTTTTGACTCTAATGCATGAGAAAAAATGAGGCTTTCTATGACTCCAGGGCTTATGGTACTTAGCTATCGCAGATACATCTGTACTTTTGCGCCACACAAAACCTTATTTGGAAATAATCAGTGTGAAGGGTGAGCCAATATAATGTGCTCATGATCTCACATCTTAGAGGGTGAATTCAGTTGGGTGCATCCGTAGTCGTGGCGATGAAGATGCCTTTGACTTTGGCAACTGAAACCATGGACACCTGAGTTCCAGAAACCCGTTTGTAGAAAGATCTGAGTGACACCCTTTTATTCACTACCTGGGTCACCTCTAGATTCAATACATTTTACCACCCCGATACGAGCAACACTAGCGAATGGACGCATCAAGCTAAGTATTGCATAGTCTACAACACGACAAACACGTAATTAGAATGAACACTTGCGAAATCACTGGTGGGGAAAGTTACTTTATCGGGGACTTTTATGAACAATCAATTTGAATGCACACAGTTAAACTGATACCGAATAACCATTCACTAGTAATTCGAAAATAGGCGTTTTCAAAGTCATTATTTCGTCTCAATTTCAATACTTACCAGCTGACTGAGAAGGATTATATCAGAATAAAGTGCTAAGAAGTGTTGAACAACCTTGTGTGAAAACGGACTGAGTTTTCATGAAACAAGGCAGGCTCGAACGACATGCAGTCCAAAGTCCAACGTGATACTGCATTTGGGTCATGTTTCTGCCAATACAAATCACATCCCCAACATGTATTTCAATGAAATCGAATAAAAAATGTTGACAAACTGGAATGAAATTATAAACTCACTTGGGTTTGTGTACTGCCGAACTTGAAGATAGAAATACGTTCATAGCAATTATGATTGTAACGAACGGGAAGTGCTATCTGGCGAACTTGTTTCAAGTGGTAAAAGCCTGTGATCATGCTGGAATTCGAATCTACTCCCAGATTCCATTCATGCCTAAGTGCCAATTTTAGCACTGTTCGAGCTTCGGGTATTTCACAAATGATTTATACTTGGCAATGCTGCTAACAGAAATTCAAAATTCACTTGTGAAGAAAAAGGTTTCTGTAGACGATTTTGCATCGTTCGCCTGAATAAAAGGCAGTATATAAACAGAAATAGAGTGTATTTTTGTCTAGTTGGTAGGCCTAGTTCATAGTTCACCCCATTGGAACAGCTTCTTGCAAAACTACGGCGAGGAGCCTACGTAGACTATGGGTTAAAGCATGTTTGGGATCCGGCTGTTCACGGCGAGTTTCGTTCTCTCTGCTTGCGGATGATTGCGTGAGCTTGGTGTTATGCGTTCCTTCTGGTTGTGTGGTGCGCTACGCAATCGATACCTGGTGACTTTAATAGAATTAGGTGTGCAGAGTCATTTTGCCATTAGCGGTAGCGATAAGAAGAAAAAATCACAGATTGGTTTAATTCTTTTTAAACTGTATTACTGGAATCTGTATTGTCATATTTTATGCACTCCAGTCTCGATATTATTTCAACTGTTGGGTGCTCATTTGTTTCAAAGAACAAGAACTTGCGCAAGGAGCAGGCCTAAATGCAAAGAAATTCAATTTTCTGCAAAGATAAATCCCCTTCGTTCTCCCATGTAAAAACTGATGGTGGTTGAACAGTCTTGTGTTAGTGATATAGTAAATCACACAGTGGAATGTGCCATTGTCATGTCACATGAGGGTAAAGGTTGGTTATTAGGGGTTGATATCAGCCACCAGACTTGTCAAACAGGATATCGTTGGTCATAAACGTTGAAGTGACAAGTCAATTTTCCCAGGTAATACAGCCCAATGCGCATAATCCTCTGATACACTGGACACACATAGCCTTACACCGACCCTGACTGCATGAGTGAGCCTTTGTATTTTATTTTGAATAAAAATTGGTCCACTTTATTCCTCACTTCATTTAGGCTTAGCTGTAAATGGAAAACAATAATGAACGCCAAATAGACATCTGCCGTACGCAAAGCTGCAGCATTTACAACGCTGTAATAAATATCCCGGTTCGAAAAGCGAATAACGGCCTAAAAATGAGAAAAACATTAGCTTTCTGAATAAAGCAATATAAAGTTATGAAATTCAACCGCTTTGTTTGAAGCTTCATATTAACTCACTAGCTTACCTCGTCCTAAATATACATCATCAGGGATGGGGCCCTAGTTCGTAATTTTTGTGACGATGAGAGCGAATAAGTAACAGACTACGAACTGATTGATTTATCTAACATCAGTAGTGTAACTGTGTCCTTCCATTGTAGTTGGAAACTACAGCTATACATTTGAAGTCACATCTGCCCAGTGCATCTCGCTATTCCTATTTTGTTGCCAAATACATTGTCTCAGACGGCAATCACTCACTGTCGATATTTGTGGACTCCTAATCACCTCAGTCTATTAGGTTTTATTTCATAACGCAAGCGAGTATAAAACAATGAAATTTTTGGCATCTCCTGTTGTTTATGAAAATCTCCCAGTTTTGCCAGCTTGAGTAGAATAGAAACAGAAATGCATTGAGAGTTCTTCAGCCTTATTTGCAATATTTTCCTATGACGTTCCACCTTGGTAAAATAGACAATATGAATGATTTCAAGTCGCTGGAATATATACCCTGATTGACTAACAAAACTAAACTGTGATTTGTTGGACCATATTTCACTGATTTTAGCGATTCTCGTATCAGTGTAAAATTTATGAGGGCCATTCGTACCATACCCGTCTCAGTGAAAACATCTAACAAATATTCTGCAACAGTTCACACCCTCGACCTGCTACAAATGCGTACAAGTACACTCCCGTACCGTTTGAATGCCCAATTTTACACCTTCGACGGAAAAATGTGCTTAAGTATGCTGTCCATGGGATGGCATTGGCTATTGACGGCGGAGTCCATATTTTCAGAATGATTCTCTTTTGGTCTCAGTTAAGTATACATACACGTAACCATTATCAAAAGACTCACCTGATATTCGCGTACAAAAAAATTACATTCCATGTAAGTTTGAAATGTTCATCCTCTTTTCGTAGAGAACATTCAATTAAGGTTGCTCATGGTTGTATTCACTCGACTGCTTCTATCAATAACTAACATCACCTTATATCTGCATAGCACTGAGTGATTTAAAAAACAGTTCGACCAAAAAATAGATTGAAAAATATGCGTTCTATTTTCATGCGAACATTGTCCACTAATTGTATACTAACTCCATTGCGAACCTGTATGACGATACTAGTGCAGCTCACAACACAATATATTTTATGGTGTTGAATCCAGCTACAAAAACAATGAATTTTGATCGAACGTTTGGTCTCGGGGATAAAGCAAAAAATAGCTTTTAAAGGACCAACTATATGGATAATTATTCACTCAGATGTGCAATCGCCATGCTAAACCTTTCCAGGTAAGCTAACAAGGAATAATGTAGATAACAACTAACGCAAGAAGATAGAAAACCTTCCATATTGCATATTGACGGCACCAGTGATGGACGCACTGCACGTATTGCTCAATTTATAGGTGTCCTTAACCAATGAACCACACATGTGTCACTTAATTTTAACTTATTGTGGGATTATTTAAAGTGTACCTAACACACGTGCAAGTGAACTTACTTAGTCTCTAGAACATTCAACGTTTTGCGCGTTCCTCGAAAGCCTGCGCTATATTTTTGGTCGTTTTTCGTGTGAATAGTCTATATTATCACAACCAATTTTCGCGATATGGCACTCGTGAAAACACTCAAAGCGATTTATGTCATCAACGAAAGACGTATGCCGGAAAACCACGGGTCAATCATTGTCAAATGAGTTATCATTCGGAGCTCTCACTCGAAGGAAGGCAAAAGAGCCGAATGGCAGACAGTACCTGACTTGTTTGTTTACGGCGCGTGACTTTCAAGTTATGATACGCCGCCAGGGTAGAGTTCAAGGAACAGAACAGGGGATGAAGTTGTACCGGATACCAATTCTAAGTAACATGAAGGTCCCAATGATACTTCTTCCTGTTTTTCTAGCCGAACTAACTGTGAATCTGTTTGATACTGTCGTCGATTTTCCCGGTATGGCTATTTGATTATCATGAACGTTCCTCCTATAAACCATTCATACAATTCCTTGTGCCATTGATAGATGTTAATCTTCATATCGCTGTAGGAGACCCTACTGGTGCATCTACGTTTCCACCCTAACATTTTAATCTCAATGATATTTTCTTGCTTCGACACATTGTGACTCCTAGTTGGATTGTATCCCAACTAATCATCCAAAACTCTTTTCCGTCAGATTTATTGCTCTCCTTATCAGGTACGATGTTTCAAATTATTTGTCAGAAAAGTTCATCATCACTTTTACAACAAAAGCAATCGGTTTTAAACCCTGTACAGTTTGCACGAACAGTATACATTACGTAAAGTTGATATTTTGTTGAAAAGATTGCATCGTAGATCGCTATTCTAATGAAAGAATTTTTGGGAACATAGTGAGAGTCAAATAATCATTGTCTGACCCGCAAGGCAGTGAGGTGCTACCACAAGGCGGGAACGTGGACGAAGCAGCACTCGTTGATTGTATGTGCACGCAAACAAATGCACCTACTCAGTCATACCGAGTAGTAGACTGCGACATATAAAGAGATTATAAAGGCTGTGGCGATCAGCAATAGCCAAAACCTTTCCGTCCAATTATAAATACGGGTATACGGATGCAATGAGCCAGTGAAAGGGTCAGCCCATTAACTGAGAATCAGTAGGACATCTAAATCACTGGTGGTGGGTTTTATTTTTAGAAAGTGAATAAACTGGTCTTTATTTTTAGCGGGTATGCTAACTGGAATGCTGTGTACTTTTCGGTTCCTTTTGTATCCCTGATCAGTTCTGTTCATCCTTTTTTAGCTGGTAAAACCAGGCGAGCAATTGAATACGTTCTGTTGTGTGTGAAAAGCACCTCAATGCACTTCATCATTGATACGTAACCCGCGACCCAGTTGATGTTTGGACACATTTGCCAAAACAAGGTCAGTGTTTGCACATGCATCACGTGACGATAACGTTCGTTTTAGGCCCCCGTTGTGGTTGGCTCGCACACAAGCTTGCATGATCCACGCCCCATGCATTCATGGAGGCTCGATTACAAACGTGCACACACGAACACGGTTGAGGTTCGTCGTGCTTCTTTCTGGGCAGTACTGGCCAGTTAGATAGTATCACTTGTTGCACGACCTTGCACGACTTAATCCGATTGTGGTAGAATCTCAATATCCATTTTCGGGACGGGTAGAGGTATTCCGTGTGGCAGGTAATGAAATAACGATGCCAACTCATCAGCAGTGTGCGTGTGTGTGCGTGGGTGTTTGTCAGGGCATGCCTGTGTGTGGGTTGTGTGCGCCCACTACAACACACAAGCAGTGGTGAGATTTGCTAAAGCATTGCCCCAGTGCCCCGGACAGTGTGATTATGTGCATGCACAATGAACTAACATCGGCAGAAGCGACTTCAGTGCTAGGGACGGAACGGTGCACGATGAATATGGTAAAAAGTGAGCTCGGTGATTGATCCTTTTTGAGAATTTCTGATTTGGATTGAGGAAATAAAGGGATAGTTATGGGAGAGAATAAGAAACTAGTCCATTCGTAGTTAGCTAAGGATGGCGGTGTGCTCTAACACCCTTGGGAAATTAGGGTGGTCATGAATAGGGGACATTAAATGAATGATATTGTCCGAAGGAATTGTGGTAAACCAAATAGTTATTTCAGTGACGATGCGATTATAATTGATGACCAAACCTTATCAATCAGTCGTGTTTACCATACTGTTCAAGCAGTTTCGCTTCTGACTGACTGAACAGTGCTCATGTTCGTTGTGTATGTACGGATGCTGATCACTCCCATGTTCATGCGGAGATAAATGTGTGAGTAGCTGCATGTAACTATCAGAATCCCTCATTCACCCGGCAGCACGAATTCTGTCCCAGTTTGAGATGAGCACTGGTGAGTGTGCACATGACAACAGAAGTTACAGTGCATTCTGCCATAGTTATCCAATGTGGTTATCATACTTATATGATGGCTTGAGTAAAATAATGTCATGAAGCTGGTAATTCCTAATAATATGAAAACATTGGTTTCCTTCCAGCAGGTCGGGCACTGGACAAAAACAATAACTAGGTTCAACCCTTAGTCCACTTGATGAGCTCGACATTACTGAGTAAACGTTTACATCTTTGCAAAAGATGCATCAGCTTTGATAGGGTGTGCGCCGTTAAATGGGCAATTCATATGTTGGACGAAAGATATTGAAATCCACACCGTCCCACGGGAATCTTTTTGTGTATTGGGTCTCCACGAGGTCCATATAACTAGTGGTCAGAGACAAGCGAGAAGTTACGGCTACATATCATGACAAATGGTAAGTCTTATTTCTTATTTAGGCCGCTGGTGGGAAACAGCAACCAGAACAGCCGCAGTCCAATATTCATTGAACGGTTTTTCTAATTTACCTTGATTCTTTGAAATATTTAACATTCGGGAGACTGAAGTGAATATACGAGATTAATCCACGAACGGGTTTGCGATAAACACTGGCCCAGTGCATGACATATCGCTGGTCTACTACTACATAAGTTGCTATTCGACTCGGATTTTCAATGCAATGCCATACTAAATTGACCAACAAGGTCCCTTCATTCATAGTGAACGATTTCAAGTCCGTTTAATTACGACTAAAGGTTCACTCGATTTGCGTAAACAGCTATATCTGATCACTTATGGGTTAAATAAGCACATTCGAATGTTCAACTGGCAAAGTCCGGTTTCGTTCACCGATTTCCTAACCTGACAGTGCAGCTCAATTTTTCTCGCAAGGATTCAGAAAAAGGCGAAACCTAACTACTGCTACTGCTCTTAGTAGCAATATTGGAAATTCGAAGCTCCAGGGCTGTGCCCGTTCCAGATGAACACACTGTACAGTTGTCTTACACTTCGGATTTCACACAACGCTGACCTACGCACTTGCATGCTTGCCCTAATCGTGCGTAGCTACGGCATAAACGTTTACCTCTAAAAGTGTTCCTTTCCTCTGCCTACTAAATTCGGGATGCAACAGCATCCCGGAATCTTATTACCAAAATCATGAAACAGGACAGAATTTATTGCTTAGATAAACAGAGGTACTTAACGTGAATTCATATTACCTTCTACTAGGGGTCTGATTTAGCACCATATTGGATAATGACCTAGGCGAGGCCGTCCTAGGTTTAGTCGCCTACCTTTGGACCAGTGGCGTTTGCGTGAGTGGAAGACACGGCACATGAATCCTCAGATCAACTCTCTTTAATTCATTTGAATGCTTTGATATATATGAAATGGGCGTCATTCAGACAACATTCAGGACTACCGTTTCTCAATAATACAACACCTCAGTAATCTGACCTTTGTTCCGTTCCTTAGTTTAGTCACAATAAATACGACTGAGACTCTTCGGGTCTTTCCAAACAGACCGCGTTATTTTCCCATTGGTGAAAAATCCATAGGAATACTTGTCAGCAGTTCAAATGGTGTGCTCTGAATGAATCAAACCAAGTTGCCCCGCTCCCTAAACCTAACTCTTCGCTAAAACCGGTTCCCATTTAAAACGGATCATATCACATTGGATGCAAACAATCATCCAAAAGAAGTACGGACTTTATTAATTCCAAGAGTAACTACCTTTCATACATCATTTACACAAATAATTTGACTCGTCCTAGAAATTGTTAGTATGATTGTTCACATGAGTAAAAGCCGCCCAAAATGTGGACGTTCGAATGAATCTGATTACAGTTATTCGTGAACAAATCACTTTTGTAATTACGGATAGTCTTTTTGACAAATGTGGAATTGATTAGGCAGAAAAGGATTTTGGGATGCTGTGGGATTCAAGCGTACACACCGTCGACTCTAACGTGATAGTAAAACATTGTCAGCCAGCTGGCTTATTTGATCACATACCAAAGGCCTATGGATATTGAGCAAATGGATAAAAGTATTCAAATTTATTTTACAGTTGCAGGAAAATCGGAGGATTTTTCCCTCGTTTACACAGCAGATTTGTATGTCATCATCATTACTGGTCATTCGTGATAACTGGTAATTCATAGCAGAACAAAAGGTGGCAGCACATTATACAGTAAATAGAAACAACTGTGATATGACATTTATATGAGGCAGGTTTCTTGGCTTCCACGGTGAGATTCCGATGACTAAGTAGTGCTCACGTGAAAAAATATATTTTGGTGTCTGGCTGTATTAGTCTCGATCATCGTCACTTTACGAGAGTTTAACCCCACCAAGGTAGGGCATGTACATAATAGATGATGAAAACCCTCTTTCCGGTTGTCATGACATTTAATTTGTGAGATTATCTCGCAGCTATCCATTTGGTATCCTAGGCTCACCCTTGCAAGTTACTTTGGCATCTGTGGTTATGAAGCATTTCATTTTTTAAGGCTTTTTCGAAGTGGGGCATCAAGAAAATTCTGTGAGAAATTATTTGCGCTGCTCAACGATGAGTACATAATGTCGACAATCCCAACGCTTCATAGGGTCCAGTACAATTTAGAATGGTTGCGTATGATCTTTGGCTGAGTCCTGATAAAACAGTTCGATACTAACATGACTTTTACTTCCCTCACTATGGTTATCTACAAACTTATATCTTATTGTTCCGAATTCGATTAGCAGAAAACGCTCTCGGAGAATAATTTTATGAACAAACAACAATATTGACTTCTGCTCTCTAATGAGATAGCCTTCCAAGTAGAACTCAGCTAGAGTTCAGTTTATTTCCGGGAATAATCAAAACAAATTTTTCAAGAATTGTTGTCAAACCTGTTTAATCCGTTTGGACAAAATTCAGGCAAATCTGATGGCTCATCTTTTTAAGTGCATGTATTGTCTAGGTTTATCAATCCTCCACTCGTTGATTTGAGTCTAGTCGAGGTCGACGTCTTTTCATTAGATTTACTCGATTGCGGGACTTCACTGTTAGATTTTCTATTAATTAGTCTTCCATCAAATAAAGTCAGATTAGTAAAGGCTTTTCAAGCCGGCTTCACCCATTAAACTAGACCCCATTATTTCTCTTGATTGAAAACCAATTTTAACCAGATAATTGAATTGAATGATATTCCAGTTGAATTGTGACAGAGCAATTTCTGACGTATATCCCAGTCTCAGTGCAATGAAAACCGTTGGTTGTTTAGTTCAATGGGAAAGTCCTAGCATTGACGTTTAATGTAGCTTTACAGAAAATCGGTGAATCAACGCCGTATTACATATTCTTATTATCCATCAATTATTTTGCTCCAAGTGTTATTGATTTGGGTAAACCCAAGTATTTTGCCTTTAATTTTACTTAGGATCACCTCTGTACAGCTGACCGATGTGGTTTCTCAAAAGGGACTGATCACAAAGGTGTCTTCAAACTCAACGGCCGTCAAATCAGTCAGGCAGGCACTCTCACAGTAGTTGATAACTTTCGTTTCAGTGAAAACTGATCTAGAGCAAAAATAATCCCCAAGACCCAGCATCAAATCTCACTTCCCGGTTGAAAGACGATAACCATAGAATTCCATTTTCTGACAACCGGTACAAAGCAAAAAAATCAATATATATTTTATAAAGATCTTATCATCATTGTCGCTATTTTGAGCGCCAAAATAGTTATCTAAAATTTGGAAGCAAACCTAATGTATCAGATCCCAGATCCGTTCGGAGTGTATCGAAAAAATAACGCGCCATGTGATATGTTATAGGTAAGTGTTTGTTGTTCGGTAACACAGCGCTATCGGAAAAGATGGTAGATGGAAGTAAACTGTTTATATAATGACACAAATTTTGTGGCTCGTCATGGAATACTCTTGGGATAGTAAGTGAAGGAGTCTAAAGGCAGCTGACTAATTGAGTTTGTACATTGTGGGACGCAAACAAATTTTTCACCGGCATTTGTGGAAACGTTTTTCTTTTAATACTCAGTAGCTTGCCACTGTGGGCACGAGCTATAGAAAACGGAGTTAATTCCTTTATTCACCAAGGCACATATTTGAGGTTAACATATAGAATAAAAAATGCCTAAAGGAGAATAAGGAAAGTGATATTCATAACCATATTGTGTCACTTTTAGGATGACCCAGCCGCCCGTCACTTCGACGAAATTAGTTCCTCAAGCCGGTGTAATATCACGGAAATAATTTAAAATAAGATTTCCAAATCTATTATGTAGTCATTTTAGCTAGTGCATTTACATTTTTTAACAATTCGAATCCCAGTTATATTCACGAAGCCCTTAATATGTGCATGACTACTTGACGAGTTCACTTTTTTCTACAAAAGATATAATTATAGAGACTGAACCATCTACAAAGTGATTTTTGTTATTTTTATGACAGCCGCATTGGAAAATTGTTCCTTTCATCGATTTTCTATCACACGAGATTTCTATACTCCATTGAGTTACCAGACTGTCAGTTTGTTCTCTCTCTATATATAGATGTAGACGAGCACCTGAGTTGGCATTCGACTAGTTGTGCGAGTACAACGGATAAAAGTTTCCTTCCAATTTCATCCTTGCTGTCTTCGAACAACATACTATTCTTTTACACACGTTTTCGAATTTTATGGTGTCGTCTACTGAATACCTATGCGTCTAATAATTCAGTTCACTTTTTCGGTAAGACACGCAAATGAAGTGTCATCACGAACACGACCGCAACCTTATGCACTTGCTGCTGCACGGATTTTTATCAGGTTTGGCATATTTACGTCTAACATGATTATCCTTTGTGAGTGTCGTGGAAATGATCACTGGTTTTCCGTTGTTATAAAATACGCATTCAAAACAATGATGTATGCCCTCACATTTTACTCATGAACAAGCTTAATATAAAAAGTCAACTATTTAGCTTTATTTTTTCCGACCTACTAACTTCAATCCTAAATCCGCCGAAGGAATCAGGTGCACATAAGTTCAATCCTCGATAACGTACAGATATAATCGGTCTCTGATAAGTAAGATCGAGAAGACCGTGGAAGTGAAGAATATCTTTCAAGTATTTTATTTGGATGATAATTTTTCCTAAGTTCTAGCACGAAATTCATGTTTTAGGGTGTTGGGTATGGGTCGGTACTCTGCATTTTCAATCAGTATTTCTTGCGGTCATTTGTTTGTTATTTTTATTACAAATTTACCGATGTTTAATTGCCGACTTCTGGAAAATTATTTATGGCTGGATTTTGTGCGATGGTCTGACACAAAAATCAGAAATGACTCTTTCCGTCGTGACTTCACGTGTTTTGTGATATTTCACGGAATCTTACCTTTACTAAACAACTGAATTTCCCTGGGTGGTAGTTTAGACCTACACAACTCCCAAAGTGAGCCTGTTTGATCAGCGGACCCTACTCATTCCAACCTGGATTTATTCAAAAATCTATTCGTTCGTTCTCCGCTTTGACCCAATTTAGTACCCTAGTGACGAGACTGTCACACACATGTATGCTTTCCTATCAAACGATTATACTTAAAAGTTGTGTATACATACCATCCCTGCTCTCTGTGTGAACCAGTATCACTCATCATCATCATTATTATCATTATCAGCTCATCAGCTTACTTAGAACCCCGCTCGAGTTCTTCCGCCTTAGACCTGAATAATTGTTACTATTCATGTTCCTTCCACGCTAAGGCTTGTCAACCAAGAACTTTAATTGCGTTTTGTGCTGATATTATCGGTTGTCCCTGTTTTAGGCACTTCTTTGTAGTTATTTAGATAGGGTGAATCTCGTTCGTTTGTGCGTCTCGATTCTGAGAGACACAGCCTGGTAGAGCTTTTTTCAAAAGCTCAAAATACAGAGTAATCAGGATCCAAAAATGTGCAACCACCTGTGAATATTCATAAAAAAGAGAACACTGAATGGCCCTCAACCCTCTGTAAGTAGGAGCAAAATTAGAAGCATGAGATCTTGAAATGAAAGTTTAATTGATAATCAAAAATGACAACATAATAACTCAGTTGCGCACCATTCATTCGCAGATTTTCTGTGAAAATAGGTTATTAAAATGAGAATATGGGGTAAAAGTGATCCATTAGATTAATGTGTGTGTGAACGAATACAGAAGAACAGATAACTACTTTTTCCATCGATAGGCCAGTTCGCTCATATGCCCTTATATATACCGAGACGTACAAATTTGTGTGGCATTCAGTACCGTGGTCATTATTCCTGTACAATTGCCATTGACACCATCAACTCTCAGTCATGGGATTTTCGTTGATAGAAGCTGAAATCGGTCTCGGGCAGTTTTGTGTTTGTTGCCTCGGTTCTAATCAGTATTTAGGATGTAAATAACCATTCCATTCGGTCAGACTATGCACAGTAAACTGAAATGTAATGTACTGTATCTACCTTTCCTTTTGACTCTAATGCATGAGAAAAAATGAGGCTTTCAAAGACCCCAGGGCCTATGGTATTTAGCTATCGCAGGTACGTCTGTACGTTTTCGCCACAGACAACTTTATTGGGAAATTATCAGTGTGAACGGGGGCAAATATAATGTGCTCATGATCTCACATCTTAGAGGGTGAATTCAGTTGGGTGCATCCGTAGTCGTGGCGATGAAGATGCCTTTGACTTTGGCAACTGAAACCATGGACACCTGAGTTTCAGAAACCCGTTTGTAGAAAGATCTGTGTGACAGCCTTTTATTCACTACCTGGGTTACCTCTTGATTCGATACCTTTTACCACCCCGTTCAACAAACCTGTCAGAAATCCGTTTTCCCTAGAACTTAGAATTGTGGTCTCAGAACAGATGGGACACAGGATAATGAGCATTTCGTTATGCCACAACTTTTAGACTGTTTTAACTGCTACTGAAAAAATACTGTTTGCACATCGACTAAAGTCCCCAGGAGTTGAATTCAGTCGTACTGCCTTCGAAATACGGTTAATTATCAGTTCATCAAATGATATTTTGAAAATTTGATTGTGACAGTCAGTCCGAAAGTCTATTCTGTTGACTTGGGACTTCCTTGATTAAGAGAACCAGATATTGCTCTGACAAGGGAAACTCCATACTCATGGCTTTGTCTGTGAACACTGAGCTGATAAGAAACCTGGCAATTTATACCCATCCCAAAATGGACCTACTTGAAATCATGTAATTTGTTTCATGTGCACATTTTGTAAAGAACCTATTGATGCCTTAAATAAAACACGGAGGATGAGCCACTGACGGTTCAGTGGTCATTTTTTACAGCCTCAACTTCTGTCTCTAAAGTAGATGAACAGAACGATTTGAAATTTTAGTTGCTTCTGTGCTTTTTTACCTTACTCACAAGTGGTCGTGTGACCTTCTAATCTGAATTAGGTTATAGGTGGTATAAAAAAATGAGTGCACATCAAAATCACCGTTTGATCACCAATAGCCAGACAATGAACGTTTGACTTTGATCTGAAAGTCTTAGCATAACATACTCGCTCTTATTTTGTAATAATACCATAAACACCATTTTCACATGATTGGAGTGTTGCTGCTCAGACAACTGATTAGGCTTAGAATCTTGGTAGCAATGTGGAGGATATATTTCCTATTGATAAACTCACCTCTGATTTTGGACACAATGAAAACTATTATGTTATCTGTTTTTCAGATTGAGAGAAAAAACGAAGAAAATTTTCCTGAAATAATATTTGCACAAAAGCTTTCACGGATGGGATGCTTAAGCGTTTTTAGTGCTAATCCAAAACCATTGTTCAAAGTTCCACTCATAGTTTGTCAGCAGTATGCCAAAGCTATGTTATCACTGTGAGTGCACAAGAGGAAAAATACTTCTTGAATGAAACCTATTCTCGAGATGCTAGGATACAAGCAACACTAGCGAATTGCCGCTAAGTATTGCATAGTCTGCAACACGAGAAACACGTTATTAGAATGAACACTTGCAAAATCACTGGTGGGGAAAGTTACTTTATCGGGGACTTTTATGAAAAAAACAATTTGAAGGCACACAGTTAAATTGATACCGAATAACCCTTCTCCAGTAATTCGAAAATAGGTGTTTTCACGGTCATTATTTCGTCTCGATTTCAATATTTATCAGCTGACCGGGAAGGATTATATCAGAATAAAGTGCTCAGAAGTGTTGAACAACTCTGTGTGAAAACGGACTGAGTTTTCATGAAACAAGGCAGGCTCGAACGACATGCAGTCCAACGTCCAACGTGATACTGCATTTGGGTCATGTTTCTGCCAATACAAATCACATCCCCAACATGTATTTCAATGAAATCGAATAAAAAATGTTGACAAACTGGAATGAAGTTATAAACTCACCTGGGTTTGTTTACTGCCGAATTTGAAGATAGACATATGTTCAAAGCAATGATGATTGTAACGAACGGGAAGTGCTATCTGGCGAACTTGTTTCAAGTGGTAAAAGCCTGTGATCATGCTGGAATTCGAATCTACTCCCAGATTCCATTCATGCCTAAGTGCCAATTTTAGCACTGTTCGAGCTTCGGGTATTTCACAAATGATTTATACTTGGCAATGCTGCTAACAGAAATTCAAAATTCACTTGTGAAGAAAAAGGTTTCTGTAGACGATTTTGCATCGTTCGCCTGAATAAAAGGCAGTATATAAACAGAAATAGAATGTATTTTTGTCTAGTTGGTAGGCCTAGTTCATAGTTCACCCCATTGGAACAGCTTCTTGCAAAACTACGGCGAGGAGCCTACGTAGACTATGGGTTAAAGCATGTTTGGGATCCGGCTGTTCACGGCGAGTTTCGTTCTCTCTGCTTGCGGATGATTGCGTGAGCTTGGTGTTATGCGTTCCTTCTGGTTGTGTGGTGCGCTACGCAATCGATACCTGGTGACTTTAATAGAATTAGGTGTGCAGAGTCATTTTGCCATTAGCGGTAGCGATAAGCAGAAAAAATCACAGATTGGTTTAGTGCTTTTTTAACTGTATTACTGGAATCTGTTCTGTCATATTTTATGCACTCCAGTCCCGATATTATTTCAACTGTTGGGTGCTCATTTGTTTCAAAGAACAAGAACTTGCGCAAGGAGCAGGCCTAAATGCAAAGAAATTCACTTTTCTGCAAAGATAAATCCCCTTCGTTCTCCCATGTAAAAACTGATGGTGGTTGAACAGTCTTGTGTTAGTGATATAGTAATTAACACAGTGGAATGTGCCATTGTCATGACACATGAGGGTAAAGGTTGGTTATTAGGGGTTGATATCAGCCACCAGACTTGTCAAACAGGATATCGTTGGTCATAAACGTTGAAGCGACAAGTCGATTTTCCCAGGTAATACAGCCCAATGCGCATAATCCTCTGATACACTGGACACACATAGCCTTACACCGACCCTGACTGCATGAGTGAGCCTTTGTATTTTATTTTGAATAAAAATTGGTCCACTTTATTCCTCACTTCATTTAGGCTTAGCTGTAAATGGAAAACAATAATGAACGCCAAATAGACATCTGCCGTACGCAAAGCTGCAGCATTTACAACGCTGTAATAAATATCCCGGTTCGAAAAGCGAATAACGGCCTAAAAATGAGAAAAACATTAGCTTTCTGAATAAAGCAATATAAAGTTATGAAATTCAACCGCTTTGTTTGAAGCTTCATATTAACTCACTAGCTTACCTCGTCCTAAATATACATCATCAGGGATGGGGCCCTAGTTCATAATTTTTGTGAACATGAGAGCAAATAAGTAAGACACTATGAACTGATTGAGTTATCTAACATCAGTAGTGCAACTGTATCCTTCCATTGCAGTTGGAAACTACAGCTACACATCTGAAGTCACATCTGCCCAGTGCATCCCGCTATTCCTATTTTGTTGCCAAATACATTGTCTCAGACGGCAATCACTCACTGTCGATATTTGTGGACTCCTAATCACCTCAGTCTATTAGGTTTTATTTCATAACGCAAGCGAGTATAAAACAATGAAATTTTTGGCATCTCCTGTTGTTTATGAAAATCTCCCAATTTTGCCAGCCTGAGTAGAATAGAAACAGAAATGCATTGAGAGTTCTTCAGCCTTATTTGCAATATTTTCCTATGACGTTCCACCTTGGTAAAATAGACAATATGAATGATTTCAAGTCGCTGGAATATATACCCTGATTGACTAACAAAACTAAACTGTGATTTGTTGGACCATTTTCCCCTGATTTTAGCGATTCTCTTATCCGTGTGAAATTTATGAGGGCCATTCGTACCATACCCGTCTCAGTGAAAAAAACCAACAAATATTGCGCAACAGTTCACACCCTCGACCTGCTACAAATGCGTACAAGTACACTCCCGTACCGTTTGAATGCCCAATTTTACACCTTCGACGGCGGAGTCCATATTTTTAGAATGATTCTCTTTTGGTCTCAGTTAAGTATACATACACGTAACCATTATCAAAAGACTCACCTGATATTCGCGTACAAAAAATTACATTCCATGTAAGTTTGAAACGTTCATCCTCTTTTCGTAGAGAACATTCAATTAAGGTTGCTCATGGTTGTATTCACTCGACTGCTTCTATCAATAACTAACATCACCTTATATCTGCATAGCACTGAGTGACCAAAAATAGATTGAAAAATATGCGTTCTATTTTCATGCGTACATTGTCCATTAATGTTGTGTACTAACTCCATTGCGAACCTGTATGACGATACTAGTGCAGCTCACAACACAATATATTTTATGGTGTTGAATCCAGCTACAAAAACAATGAATTTTGATCGAACGTTTGGTCTCGGGGATAAAGCAAAAAATAGCTTTTAAAGGACCAACTATATGGATAATTATTCACTCAGATGTGCAATCGCCATGCTAAACCTTTCCAGGTAAACTAACAAGGAATAATGTAGATAACAACTAACGCAAGAATATAGAAAACCTTCCATATTGCGTATTGACGGCACCAGTGATGGACGCACTGCACGTATTGCTCAATTTATAGGTGTCCTTAACCAATGAACCACACATGTGTCACTTAATTTTAACTTATTGTGGGATTATTTAAAGTGTACCTAACACACATGCAAGTGAAATTACTTAGTCTCTAGAACATTCAACGTTTTGTGCGTTCCTCGAAAGCCTGCGCTATATTTTTGGTCGTTTTTCGTGTGAATAGTCTATATTATCACAACCAATTTTCGCGATATGGCACTCGTGAAAACACTCAAAGCGATTTATGTCATCAATGAAAGACGTATGCCGGAAAACCACGGGTCAATCATTGTCAAATGAGTTATCGTTCGGAGCTCTTACTCGAAGGAAGGCAGAAGAGTCGAATGGCGGACAACACTTAGTAGCACAACACCAGATTGTTTGACGATTTTTATCTGCATTCCCAGTTAACTGCTTTCAAACCTGACTTGTTTATTTACGGCGCGTGACTCCCAAATTATGATACGCTTCCAGGAAACTTGGCTATTTGCTGACGTAAATGAATCCAAGGTCGGAACCGAGAGTTATTTATGCTGCCGCCAGGGTAGAGTTCAAGGAACAGAACAGGGGATGAAGTTGTACCGGATACCAATTCTCAGTAACATGAAGGTCCCAATGATACTTCTTCCTGTTTTTCTAGCCGAACTAACTGTGAATCTGTTTGATACTGTCGTCGATTTTCCCGGTATGGCTATTTGATTATCACAAAAATTCCTCCTATAAACCATTCATACAATTCCTTGTGCCATTGATAGATGTTAATCTCCATATCACTGTAGGAGACCCTACTGGTGCATCTACGTATCCACCCAGACATTTTAATCTCAATGATACTTTCTAGCTTCGACACATTGTGACTTTTAGTTGGATTGTATCCCAGCTAATCATCCAAAACTCTTTTCCGTCAGATTTATTGCACCCCTCAGAACCAGTAGTCCACATCTTCACTCAAAAAATATGATTGGAGCTTGGTCACTTTCACTATGCATAGTGTAAACAGGCCCAATTTTTTCACCAAAACTTACCTCAAATAACTATTTGTTGTTCACCCATTCATTAGTTCTCGCCACTCTATGGCAGCACTACATATTCAGCCATTCCCTAACGGTATATTTTACGACCCAAAGTATAAACCACATCTTTAACATTTGAGGTCTTACCAAAGGGAGAGTGGCCACACCGTATCTCAGAAGGTTACGCAGGAAGAAAGAGTTAGCCTACAAAACGTGCAACCCACTTGAAGTCAGGAAACCATCAAGCTTGATGAAAGATGAAACCGATCGTCCGAACTTCTTATTCCCTCTCTTAGGTGAATTTAAAAAAAACTCTAGGCAGGTCCTAGACGTTTCTGAGCATTACGGTGATTTAACATTACAGAAAAGAACTCGCACTTTCATTCATATATTGAAAATTTTATCGGAAAATTAGCGTAAAATGTAATTCCGAATTTGTAAAATACGACGGCACAGCGATTCACAGTCTATTGTTTCTTCGCTCGTGCACTTGGGCATATACCCCCTAATTATCTCATGTTCTTCCCCAATTTTTCCTGTTTTGATGAAAGAGTAACATAATTCTTTGTAGAGGTCTACACGTCATCAGTCTTGTTTATGGTTTGGTCGTGAAAGATCAACAATTATCGGTATCCATTGAATTTGCCAAAAAGACCACTTTGACTGTTCACAGGAATTACATTGTGACCTTTATTTCAGCCTGACCCAACCGTCCAAAAGTTCCAGGTTTTGACGACTTCCTTCAGAATGGTCGCAGTGCAGAACATTCGTAGTTCTGTGTATTGCTCATGTTTTAGCAAACAAGAAGTTATATGTGAACCGCTAACCCGATTTGGCTTGTGAACTTCGTTCTCATATGTTTCTCTATGGCTGAACAGTCCCGCAAAAAGCCCAACACCTGGTGTTTTGTTACCGATAATATAAACAGTAAACTGGTCACAGACGTTTGCAGTGATCAGCTATGCCACCTTGAAGCTTCACTCTGGATTCTTGCAGGAAAAAATAAGATTTTCTACAAGTTTAGAACTACCTTGAACTCCGATCCACTCAATAAATTATATGCAAATATATTTGAAGGATGATCAGTTGAGTAGAAGACAGTGACGATTAAGAACGTCCATGTTATGCATGTATCTAGGAAACACACAATATAACCTGATGCCTACCGTCTTTCTATATTTTCCAATTTGTCACCAATTGATGAACCATCAAATATGCACTTTTTGTGATGGTTCTAAACGGACTATTCTAAACGAAGCTTAGTAGCCTTTATGGATTTTTAAATATCGAAGAAAATCTTGATAAATTTCGGTAACCATCTGAACGAATATTATGAAATTAGTTGTAGGATGACAATGAACACTTCTTTGATAGACATTTCCAGTAACAAAATAAAATAAAGTTACTAAAATAAAATTAGTAGTATGGTCTCATTACTTTTTGTATTGTGCTAAAACGGTGCTCACACCATCACTGTGAACCTTTATAGTACGGTACAGTTTCTCCGGTTTTGCAAGCAGTCATACGCCGTACTTAACCTCCATGCTTACCATGAGACTTGAATCCGGGTAATCTAATTCATCGAACTGTTTCCGACCAGTCCATCTATCATTGACGACGGTGGTGATTCCGAAACAACAGTGCAGTGCTTTTGTCGTTTTCACCTGTCAGTTTAGTGTTGTGTGACAAACCATGTGATAATCAGTTCAAACCCTCAAATACTAATAATATCCTGATTTCAAATAAATTCATGTTGGTAGTAACTGATTTGCCCAAAAAAGCTTATGTCTGTTGACCATGTCGACGAAACCAACATTGCTCAAAACCTGTCACACTGCTATCCATAATCGAGTAGTGCTCCTGGATTTGATCTGGCCGATACCAGTGTGTACAGTGCAATTCCTGCTGTTGGAAATACTACCGGAAACTCTTGGAAGTGAATCACCAGGTGTTTAGTTATCTTGGATGGATGAGTATTCTGATGAATTGATGAAATTTCCACATTTTCTCCCGTCCACTTAATAAGAGCAGGCAAGAGTACTCATCTTTGATCTATGGATGACATCCAATCTTGAAGGTGTCACCCTGAAACGGATAATTATCAAACTTCGGATAAACTAGTAAAACTGTGTACCAACAGACAAGACCCGACAAAACAAGCCGACTCTTTATGCAAACCCGGGGGTAGATATTCAGCTTTCACATAATCAAAGAAAATCCTCAAAGTATGGGGTGGTGGTAACACAGTCACCGCAAAAGCATTAAGTTCCGATTGGGTTATATTTCAGTTGATCTTTGAGAAGTAATATTACAGTTTCGGGTTTGTTTTAAAGCCTTGCTAGCTGCAAAATGATGAAACTGCGGTAAGCTCGGGTGCGCGCATCATAGTGTATTTAGTTGAAATGTGTGGCAGAAGAAAAAATGCACTTATTTTTGAGTTCGTGAATAGTGTGAGTGGAATCAGTATTTCGTGGAAAGCTTATGGCAAATTTTATTGTGTTGAGGAATGATTAACTGAGTGAATTATTGTCTGGGTATACCCCCGAATAAGGGTGAAAATTTTGAGGGTCTAGAGATTACTTTGATGTCTTTCGACAATAGACGTGGTAAACAGTAGGAGAGGCAAAGCCCCAGTGGGGTAGACCGTATTAAAAGGGCAAGTTTTTGATGAGGTTTACCAGTATAGTGTGGAGTCTGAGACATAAGGCGTGAGAAAACTTACGTCAAATCCTTGTAAAAATATGGCTTACTTGTGCTGAACAGGTAAGGTTTTGGTCCTTTATGTCACCAATTCACTTTACTGAATCCTGGTGATTCACGGTTTCCCAAATTTTTGAAACTGGAGTGCAAGGGTCACTGAAATCGGAGTACTTATTACCCTTCTTGAGGAAAAATAGAATGGCTCCACTTTTGAGGGAGTTGTTAGCCAAATTGTGTGCAGCGGACCATTCAGAAAGTTCTGTGATGGCACTTTGAATGATTGAAAAAGAAGAAATATGGCCAGCTGGGAATTACATCATCAGAGTGTTTGTTAAGAAGGCTAGTGTCGTGGGTGAGGGTGGTACGTACGTGGGGTGAAAATAGAATCCGAGTTAATATTGTACCTTGAGAGACACAAAGGTAGAAACAACAAGAAAAGAGCTAATGTTATTATAATAGGTCGACCATTGACGGCTTCGGAAACAGTCATACAGTAAAGGAATCACGGGGACACCAGAATGGGAAAGACAAGATAGTAGCTCATTCCCGTCAACACAATCAAAGGAATCACTGTAGTTCAGAAAGCAAATCCTAACTGCTCTCCTCTTTTGTTCACGTGAAGAGAAGTGTTATAAAACATGGTGGCAAGGGCATCTAGAGTGGACCGTATAGATCGATAAACCAGCCGGTACGAGTCTGAAACATTTGAGGAAAACTCCACATAAGGGAGAACTAACTTTTCGAAAACTTTGACAACTTTTGAGGATCAAGTAATGAAAAGGTGTTTGGACGAATTCTTCTTAGGACTAGTATGGTGGCCACCAATCTCCAGGAATTGAGAATTTTTCCATCATTCAGGCACTGATGAAACAGTTTGGAGAAAATGGGCAACAGAATGTCCATACATTCTTTCACGGTTGTTAGGATGAAGCCATTAAATTAGGGGAAATTAATGTTTTTTAAACATCAAGGATGGAAATACAAAAAAGAAGTGAAGTTTTGAGGGTCTTTTAATTCGACTGTGAGATTGTGAGATCAAAATTACTTATTGAATGATAGACTGGATGGACGTGGACACCAAAAAAGGCAAATGCAAAGTCAGCGCCATGGTATAGTCATGTGCAGCTTCGTTGCGCTTGATAGCCAGAGCAATATTCTATGGGGCACTTACGAACTAGCTTACCGAGTTTTAGCAAATGATCATCAAATCATACCAAATGAGAGAAATAACCTCAGAATCACTGGGCAGATATTTATCGAGAGTTTCGGTTTTGAAACGCTGATCACTATATCCTCTGAGATTGGTCCAACATATAAGTTATTCCACCTTGAATGATATGCATAACTCTTTAGTAATATCTGATTTGGGTAATTTTCTTGAATACATGAAAGATCCAGTTTGGTTTGACAAAACAAAATATGACTGCCTTAGATCCCACTATCCAGGGACGTGGTTTTGTAATTCACGCTAGGATGTTGAGAGCATTCACATATATATTTGTAAGTTAGAAGTCAGTTTGACAATAGATTAATTTTTTCTTCCCTCCCGATTTACGTGAAATCTAGTTCTCGGCCCCACATACAGGAACAAATTCACGTAACTGAGGAAGAGTAAGTCATATCACAATGACATTTGTGCACTCATACAAAACATGTTTTAAAGAAAACAAGGCATATTAGTTGTAAATAATCCTAAGATGCTGCACGTATCAGACACATCGCGAGTAGTAAATTCTCTCAATAGGGTTCAAGTAATGGGTGATACGTTGAACTGCACAAATTAACAAATAGACATTTCTATCCAATAATAATTTTGTTCGTTTGTGAGCAATAAATTAGGGACTGTAAGCACGAGAAAAAAAGCTTCAGCAGTTTGTGAGATAATTAGTTCAAATTTCTGTATGGGTCGCAAAGCAGCTACCGACTAGAAAAGAATATGAAAGTGGCGTAGAATAGATGTGATAGTATATTTAAGAAATGCGGAGGATTTTAGAGATTTGGGTTATTTTGGTTGCTAAGCAAAGTAACTTGCGTTATGCAATCTGATAAATGTCACATTTTCACGTTTTTGGTGTGCAACTCAGCTCAGAGATTGAAAATCAAATTTTGTGGAGAACATCAGCTTGAGTGGGAGGAGAACGGTAGTTATAAGGGAACCCACTTTTGCAAAGTGCAATGAAAAAACTCAGCAAATGGGAACCACGCAGGACCTAACCACAGTGAAATCCACCATGTGGTATACATTTTCGGCATCTACTTCTAGGTTCATAGTTCTCACAAGTTTCGAAATTTTCTCTACCGAATCTTTGACCGCTACTCGTTTTCATTTACCGGTATAAACATTCGCTTCACAATCCGCACCCTGCGAATTCGAAAAGGGTCCAGATAGTAAGAATACATATCTCACATGCTCACTTATTTTAAATGTTATGCTAAACTGATTTCGAAATTGTAATAAACTGACGCTTTTTAAGCTTCTTGCCCTATACGAGCGTCCAAATTCTGTTCCTCCTAGTTCGGGTGCTGCATCGCGTTGAGGATAGCAAAATAAGATACATCCACCGCGAATCAGACCAATGGAATTAGTGTTACTACATTCAGTAGTACTAAAATCGAATTCCTCGCTGCTCATTTTGACAGAAATATGCCCATCAGTACTTTGTGAGCGACTACTTTTATCGCTGTTCATTCTGAGAATAACGTTACTATTTCTATCACTGCTTTCACAGCAACAAATATATACCAGTGCTACTACAAAAATCAAGTAGTTATGAATTTTGCTGTCTAATGACTGTTTCAGTAAACGGAAGTCATAGATAATGTTAGCACCTGGTTTACAAAGAATTTTTGATGGGCATGGTAAAATCCATAACTATCATGTCCTAGGTGATTAGCACATGTTGGTTTTGATGAATCGGCATCAGTTCTACTGCGTGTGGGCAACAACTTGGTGAAAATGGTTCGTATTGGTGGTTCATCTACCAGCAAATTACAGAACACCATATAGTCTCGTGAACGTTGCACTAAGGTAGGATTGTTGTTTGTTTAAATTGAGGAGACAACGTGTCCAGAAAGGAAGAGAATGGGGTGTGGGGCGGGGCTGTGAGTTTCCATGCTGGCCGTGTAGTTGGTGCTGGTTACCTACGGTCAGAAAATTCCGATCCACTGATTAGGTTGGAGAAGTTTGAATACGCAACCGCCGTGTGTTAGTGTATCTCAAGAACTGGTTTTGCGCACACAGTGAGGCAAGATCATTTATTCGGATTGTTATTGTTTCAACCACCGGACCCAGGTGGTCAGATAGATTGAACGGGTGTGGATTCAACCCCGAGGAAATGAAGTTCCTATACATGACACTGAAAACAACAGCAGTAGTTGGATTCTGGCATCCAGACAGAAAATGTCTTAGGTCGCCCGCTTGAGACGAAGGTGACCCATACTGCGATTTGCTAAATAAGCCTCAAGAAAGAAACATTTTAAAGTTGAGTGATCGTGTAAGGCCCTTAAGGTACACCTACCGCACTGTCTTTGAACCAATAACCAAGACAAACACACTCATTGTGAACAGGCCCGTCAAGTTGGTCCAATTTTAAGTGCCCTCTATGGGAAATCCGCGCAAAACCACAATTCAACTGGTATTTGCTCGTTAGCATTTTGTCCATTGTTGCGATATTTACCTCTAACCTGTTCGCTGCTTAATAATGTACACTCATATTAGTTTTGGAGGATCTTATTCAGCAGTACCAATCTATAACAGTGCTTTGGTTGCGGGGGTTTGCTGACTCCCGCTTCCCCAGTAGAAACCTAACTGGAGTATCGAAGTGATTATGTGGACTAAAATTGGCGAGAAAATTACAAGTAATAGCTTCATTTCGACTGTGAAGTTTAACAAATATAAGTGCCCTGCTATCGTTTTCATTTGCACATATATAAGTTACATCAGCCCAGGGGTCAATCCACTTCCATTGAATACACCTTACATCCACTATGTGATTCGTTTCTTCCTGGTAGATTGCAATTGTGCTTGCACCTGACTTAATCGGCCCCCGACTCAACCAAGTTGGGTGGTGCTGTCTCATCTGATCGGCCATGCACACGATGGTACGACCGATGCAATCATGATGATTCACTTCGTGTGTAAATAAACTAACACCATTCTTCTGCTAATTTTGTACATGAAATCGGTGGGTCGTTGGTTACGGGAAACCTTCGCTTCACAGAGTGTCCAAGGGAGAAAGAGTTCGTCATAAGAGTCGATCGCTGTGTGAGGAGAGTTGTTGTTTTTGTTGTTGTGATAAGAAACTGTTCTGCATCAGGTATTGCATGTGTTACACAAATCGTGGGGAGCCAGTAGAGTTGGTGCAGAAATGATCTTTTCCACTCGGAGACACTCACTTAGCACATAAGATAACACATAAGAAGCATCATTTCTAAAATTAATCAAGCAATCCATCGGTCGGTCAATCAATCAACTTGTCACCCAGTAAGCCAGTCAACCAATATATGATCTATTTCCTCTTTTATAAACACAAAAATGTATGTGACAGGAACTTACGGTAATTTCTAGTAGTGACAGGCACGTTCATTCCACACGAAATGCCGAATTCCATCTCTCTGTGGCTTTCGTAGTATTTTCGCCTCTTAGAATTTGATTTTTGGCTGTTATATTGTGAACGGGCCATTTGACATAGGGGCACGATTCGTTCGAACACTGTGGATGTATTGCGTTTTCCCCTCTTACCCACAAACTTGAACATGTCAATCTAAGGTAGAAACAGACCTATGTTGGCTGAAATTCAAACCACATTTACACATCAGTGATGCATCCATTTCTAGTTCGGTTTTATTATTCCCGGCTAAATTTACCTCTCCACCGTGTTTTGTATCGGAACAATTTCCTACAAATCAAAATCGTTTGCTTATGGTACTACTGCACTCATATGCCGCAAAGGATAAGTTAGGCATTGAGTTGCTGATTGGTTTTCGTTTTCGTTTCCAATTCACATGCAAATGTGAAATAGTGACCTTCGCTGGAAACACAATCGTTGGTATCGAAGGCTTATGACGTCTCGTAGTCCTAATAAAACCAGAAAATGCAGTGTGCTGCGTAGATCACATAATTTCGGTCACATAATCAGAATTTCTTACGGGTCCCAATACGATAATGGATTATGTATGACCACATGCTGCAACACGAAGATTTTGCTCTCAGAAGTTTGCACAAGTGTACTTGTAGCTAACAAATTCGGGATCCATTTTGCTCGATAAACTAATGGTGACCGATACAGGATAGAATATACTAATTGTCTTCAACCTCTTCTACTCACCAGTTGTGCCAGTCCATTTGGCTCTGACGATAATGTTGTTTTACTTTCAATAGGCTTCCTATGTGATATCTGAGAAAGTTCATTTAGATGAACTGCCCTAATTCATACCCACATTCCAAGCTCAGAGATACTCATTTTTTACGTTACGCTGAGATCGTCAACATATCATCAATTGACACAAATAGACCAACTGAATTAGGCAGAAATAACGTTTTCACTTTACCTAACGGTAAGATCAACTTTTCAACATGTGAACTCTTTGATTCAAGGAACCATGAGTAATATCATACAATTAATTCCACCCTACGCAGGAAGAGCGGCGACCCGATCCGTGTGAATGCACTGTCCCAATCCCAACCGATTTTACAATTGAAATCCCTCAAGAGCTAAAGCCTTCGTCGAGTTGGGTAACTACTCATCGACAAGAAACGTTACTTGATCCGGTGGTAAAGGGAACGTGGGGCCCTCCTGCGGTTACAGGCGTCACATGTTACACTTGCGCATGCTAGTTCACTGAATCCTTCGTCAGTGTTAGTGGATTTTCGGAAATTCCGCGTATGCTATGTGTATTGTTGTCAGTTGTTTGCGACAGCCGTTAACACCTGCCGTAGAAGCTATTGCTAATGTAATCTAAGCGTTTGATGCCATATACGGCGAGCCACGATAGAAGAAAATGGAGGCATCGTCAAACAGTATTTTGTGTACTGGTGACGTGACTTTTATAAAATTACGCAGCCATAGGCGTTCTATTTTTCCGGCTGTTCATGATTTCTCTTTCAAATGGAAACATCATATATATGGAAGAAGCAGCGAGGCCAGTCTTAGTCAGTGACAGCACCGAAGTAGTTAAGACTGAGGTTAAAAATTACAAATGTGGGTTGCAATTCAAACTCTCAAACTACCAGGAACATTTGATCTAGAATCTTGTGTGGAAATATTACATGAAATGAAAACCAGAAAAAGAGCTTGCTGTTTACCAAGGACAAAGAAACATGGAACATTTAACAATTGAATAACTGCTGCTAAAGTAAATTCCCACGGAATGTTTTTCGTGTCTCTCTCCAAACCTGATTAGCACAAATATTATGACTTGAACCTTTCGGAAGTGTAGCTGGTACCGACGGCTTTTATTCATTTGTAAGCATGTTTTGCGCGTTTTTAAGAACGTCCTTCTCAAGAGCGAACAACCTCAGGGAAGCGAACTGATTTGATTGGTCCTGACGATGTTCAATCCAAGGTGGGTTAAACTGTGATACTTCTACTTCATGATCATCCATATCTTTAACATTTCAACCAGTTCTCCACCAGAACATATTTGATACACAAACTACGATAAACGAACAGATTCTCTGATGCGCCTACTATTGTATGAACGCTTTTGTTCGGCTCTTTCATTTAGTCGGAGCACTTATTATCTAAGGCAAGATTACTATGAGCTTGGATGCCCGAGGTCACATTCCAGAAAGCTGACTAGTGTTTGAATATATCTTTCTCACGATTACTAAAATGCCTATCATTATATCTCAAAGACATTCAATCGGTGTTATGAACTATACAACATAGTACAAAAGGCACCATCGACATTCCAGTCTTTCGATGGTGGCTGGAAATCCAGTATTGTGAAGTTCGAACTCGGTGACACAGTGTCCGAATCCCATGTTCGCTGTTTACTAACCATTTTGGCCTATTTTAAATAACCAGATTTCCTTTTAGGCGATTTCATCCATATACTTATTGGAAAATAAGAGTTTCCGAAATGGTAATTATTGATTCAAAACACTGAGCCACCCTTATACGATTCATTAGAACAGAAAGAAGACGAAGCGTGCAAAATGCAAGTACTTTGTTTGCTCTTTCCAACTGCGAACGTAAAACATAACATTATATATGCATGGTACAGTAGTGGGGTAAAAGTGACACTAAAGCAGGCAGGATCGAAAGTTTTTACAGTGCGTACGCTGGGAAGAGTGGAGTCTGTCGTGCTAACGCCAAGGTAAATATATAGAGTGCTGGCTGATGCATCATGATTGGAATCGCTTCCCTGAACGCTAACAGTTTCAGTGTTCGGTTGCGCAACAAAGCTTCGAAACATAGGGTCAGGCCAATTTAGTGACCTGATGCAATTACGTGTCATGCGTTCGGAGAAGCTGGAGCTTCCACGCCGTCAGTAGGGTGTCTGTTCTGACATGCTTTGAGTAAAGCGGCGATCCGTCCTGTCAATATATAAGTCAACAAAGCTGCAAATGATTTGGTAGACAATATGTGAGACACTGTGATCAGCAAGAATGATTAAGACACTTTGAAAAGAAACTTTTGATGGTCTGCTGCATACGTAACTGAGTTGCCGTAAAAAAGCCCATCAGAGCTGACTAATGATTAAAATGTCTTCCACTTATTGAATCATCTTCGTTAAAAGGCAGAGTGAGAAGAAATTTCCCCTTTCAACGTTCATTGTTTTCTCACGCACCTGTCTCGGTTTCTGATGCTGTTTCACAACTCTTCCGGAGAACCGTTGGTCAGCAGCGTTCTTTTTCATGAACTCCTCTTCATTTTAGTACTTTATCTTCTGTAACAATTTTCCAGGCTGTATTGAAGAGAGTTCTGATTAATTCACGTTTGCGCGTCACTGGCGAAAAGCTGAAAGCTTGTAAATAACGTCCGCCTCACGTTGTTTCCACGTGGATTCTGCGTTCTTAATTTCCATCCAGACGTCTTGTCAATATTATATCTGAAAAAGGCAAACTATTATCACTATCTTCATGGAAAACAGTTAGGTTTAGACGAATAGAGTTAGGAATATTGACGAAAACGAGAAAACCTTCTTCAGTTGTCAAAAACAAAATGTCATCCGCTTATCCTCTGCAAAATGGAAATTGGGAAATATGATCACAGCTAATTGTAGATCTCCCATGAAAATTCATCTGCAAAGTGGGGCCTGGATGACTCCCGATGGCCACACCATCATTTTGCTTGTAAGCCTTACCTTTAAAAATAGGACGAATGTTTTTTGTGCCCAAAAGAATGAGATCTTTGAGGTACACGACCGGACTAAGCAAATTAAAGTCGTGCGAAGAAATAAAATTACATAAATAATCCACTGTCTCACGAAGATATACCTGCGCAGAAAATGAGGCAAAGTCGACGGAATACATTTTATCGGAATTCTTTGAAATATTGCTAAGCAAGTTGGCTAGCTGAAATTTTTCTTGTAGAATAAATGATGTTATAGATTTCCGAAAGGGAATAGGGATCTCGATGAGCCACTGGGTAAATATGCGATAAAGCGAGTGTTGTTTGCACAAACGTGCCCCAAAATAACTCCAGGTTTGTGAATTTTGAGTGATCTTTTCAGGCAAAGCCTCTGTGTTGCAAGTTATTTGGGCTTCTTCTATGCATTCTCGGAGATGAAACCGTGTATGAGCAAAATGTGGAGTTGTCTCGATATCTTTTTCCGTGTCAGCATAATATTTTGTGAAGTAGTGTGCAGTTTGAAGCTTCGCGCATCAGCAAAGTCTGTCCCATCTTCTCCATGTTTTCTTTCTTCTCCAAAATTACGAAGCTTGATCCTTTGTCCGGCCGTGAAAAAAATAGTGTTGGTTTGTTCGAGTTGTTTACCCGCCATCCGATTTGTTCTTGATGGACAAGACCGTTGACGTATGGGAGCAGAGAGTTATTGTCCGGCAATATCGATCAGCTTGGCCTTGAACCAATCGGCTTTGCCAGATATGTGATCACCAGATCCCTTAATTGATCATGAAGATTCTCAAACTGAACACGTGTTTCAAGCTGGTTCAGTTGCTTCGGCGACACTTTGAAATTTATTCCCAAAGGCAGAACCTCACATCGTGCTGTGGTTCACTGAGAGCCGGTAAGACTGTGAATATATACGCTTGCGTCTTTCGGAAATGATAACCAGTGTTACATTTGGCACATGCTGCCCTCAAGGCTTTTGACTGTCGTCACCCTGATTCTTTGCAATATTTCTCTTGAAAACGTTTCATACTAGATTCGACAGATCCAAGATAACGAGTCAAGAACATTCAAGAAAGATAGCTGTGTTTTGGTGAGCCTGAACATCTCGCGCGCAGCTTCGGTGTTGGAATTTGCGGTTCTTACGAGAATGACTTTGATCCTCGGCGAATCCTCCTTAGATAAAGGTTTCAAAAACCGAACTGGAAATCAAAATAATCACACGCACTCAGTAAGGAATTCAATCCTCGCCTTGGCTACAGTAGTTTTACAGCAAAGTTTAGTTGAGTGACCCGGAAATCGAGTGGCACTTAGGGGAGTCTTCGTTCGAAAAATCTGAAACACTGGGTTTCCTTTATCCGCTACAATAAACCAGAAAGAAGACAAATTTAGCGAGATAGAAGCACTTTGTTTAGTCTTGTCAACGGCAAAAGTAAAACATGTCATTATACGTACTGACTTGTCTTAAGTACGTCGTTGACAAGAGTAAACTAAGTATTGATACAAGTAAACATTTTCTTTTTTATGTTTTAATGAATTATCATTTTGCTGAAGATATGATCTTGACATCGATCTTACCGTTTTGTGTAGCCAAAAGTGATTAGGTGGTATCCAGACTCCCTGCATTTTCCCTGGGAGGAATGGGACGACCACAAATTCGCGAAACATTCAGGTGGGCATGGGTCTCGTCATGTCCTGCTTCTCAAAAACTGATTGTTATTGTGTGAGTATGGGCTGACACATCGTCGATAGAGAGAAACGTCTTGTGATCAGTCAGCACATCAGCGCTTACCATAATTCACTTCAAAATAAGAGAACGGACTCAAAAAGCACAACAGGTCGAAAATACGAGAGAGGATTCTCGTCAAGTTTCAACTGGGTGTATCACCAATCTATCAGTCGGAACAGAATGAACCATGTAATATATATATATATATATATATATATATATATATATATATATATATATATATATATATATATATATATATATATATATATATATATATTTGAAATCGATGCGAATGTTCGCCTGTTTGGCTCGGTTTTTACTTGCATCATTGCAACAAAGCGAGGCTACATTTTTTGAATACCCGAAAACTCGCAATTAGTGGCGAGGTTTTCGAACTGTGGTGTTTACGGTTTGCTTGTATGTGGAAAAAATATATACTCAATGGTAGAGCAGGTAGTAGTCGATTGCAGTCTAGTAACGGAATATGAGCCTTGAATGGAGAAATAAAAATAAAATGTTTACATTTAAGATAAAGTTGAATGACCGAACTCCGAACACAGTCCAGTGTATTCAAATTGTTAATGGAAATCTATGGAGTGTTTTTTTCTAAGAATGCAAAGAACGACCGTAAGATAAACACTGTTGCTATCATGGATCAGAGTGCATCCCATTTCATACCTCATTCTTACTTTTTATCGTAAGATAATACACTATAGATGTGCATTGTAAATAAACGTTTCTTGCACAGAGAAAGCATGACAGTTGAATACTGCATCGTTTAGATCGATGAAATATCCGGGTGTCTCCCGCCCAGAAGAAAACGAAATATAACTCCCGGAACCTCCCATCTATTAGAGGATTGGAACTTGTTATACAAGTACTATCGATCATGAATGCAAAAATCCAACTACTTAGTAACCATGGACAACTTTTAAAATGTAGGTTTTACAATCAAATGATTCTGATGAAGTCGTCTCTAGGCAACCGATGTTTCAATATCCGTGTTTATGCCAGCGTGTGCTTTGCCTAATCAAACGGTAGTGGTAAGGACTGGGCGTCGACGTCATCCACTATCATTAGTTCTGTCGGTTATCCCTGGGTCATTCGAGGTCAAAACGAAGTTTTGACCATTTGGATGTTTACTTTTGAATGACGTTGGAACTGTAAACTGTTTTGTATCTCTGCTCCATCCTCATAAAAACACGGAAGATGGGTGCTGATTGCCATGGTTTATGGCTGCAGGCAGCATATGTGCTTTCGAAATTCTAGTTAGAGACTTTTGACCACTTCTTGTTCCTTCGGCCATGTCCTAAAATATGATTTACGAGTTTCGCTGAGATTTTTCTGAGGCCGATTTTGTGGTTGATCTCTATTGTTCTTTCCTCATGTTTTCAGTGATTCTGAATCTTAGTTATCTCTCTGTTTGCCCAATATTCTCATCAGGATATCCCTCCCAAGCGATTTTATAAAAACAGTTGTCCAGTTCTTGTAAGTGAACTGTATCTTTGGGTTCCATGGTATAGTGTTTTATTAATATATTTTATTAGAAAAAATGCCTAGATACATTATTAGCTAAAAACATTTTAAAATGTTTTGTTATTCTTCAGAACCATATAGGGTGTTGACAGAAACCAGTCAATCGATTCTTTGTTTTGAACGTGTTTATACCACTTTTCTTCTCGTACATCATACTGGGTGTGGCCGCTTTTGGTTGTCTTCTGCAACACTGCTTAAGCATACCATTTTTCCCCTAGTGATGTATTGAGTGCAGAGTTTTATACTCTATAAGAAGTAAAACAAATACTTTGTGAGCATTTCATGGAACACGTTCAACGCGGTAAGTTCGGTTTCAGATAAAAATTATTTTAATCCAACATGTGATCGGTAACACGGTGTGGATTTTGGCACACACAATATCAGGCTGACTAGGCTTATTACACTCCAGACTAGGTACCAAATGAGTTTGCAGTCATGCATCCTATTGAACATTTCCGTGTATTAACATGCGATAAACCTAAGGTAACAGCTCACTCCGCTTGCAATTCAGTTAAGACGCGCCTGTGTTTATCTCTATTTGTAACACCATGTTATCTCATTTTTCGCGTTTTGCCATCGGCTACTGTCCCAGTAGTAGGACATTATAACGGGAACACCCGTTTTCGTTCATCGTATTAGAAGTTCTTCACAGAACTGCCTTCAGGAAGGTTACCCACGATAACCGAAGAGTGGTCTCATAATTTTCCACGGAAAGCGCCATGCTATTGACATCATATTTTCTCGTTTAACACACCATATGGCGCATTGCTTTTCCAATACACTCCTCACCTCGTTCAGGATTCATACAGTTAGTATTGGTCAATTCGTCTGATCTTTGTTCTGGCAGGTCGGCCTATTTGAATTTGGTCATTTTACGTTTAGATCATGGAGGTACAGTGTTTTCTGTTTGAGACTTGCTGGCGGTTCACCCAGAATGTAGGCTACGCTTCTCTTTCCATTTATTCTCGTTTACGGCACCACACATTACCGATGTAGTTCGTTCATTATTACAAAAACACTACTTAATGAGAATTCAACTGATCTTTGGCATCATATTCAACTCGGAGGGTTTTATTCAGATTTCAGGCGCACGTAGATTACGAAAGAAAAATCTGCTGTCTACAATGGTCTTACCACCTTAAAAATTGCTTTAATTGATGCTCCACAACACGAGCGCCTTTCAGTGCTAGCTCTCGTGCCTTCTGAGTTTATTCCACTCAATTCGGTCTCTGCATGCTCAATGCAAGCACAAGTAGTAAACGGAGTCGAAGTGTGGGGGTGTACTCGTGTGTTCGAATTTCCGGTGAACATCAGTGGCAAATTTTTGTGAATCGTACACTCCCAGAAGATAGCGCAGAAATTCATTGACTCTGCCAATGCTGACTGTTTCAACCCTGAATATAACTGAGTTTCTTTGATAGTTATTAGGATATTCATTATCTTTAGCAGAACCTCTTAAAGATTTCATTTGTGTGATTGTGTATGCCAGTTGAATGAAAAAATAAGAAAATACTTTATTTCCTTAACCGTATTTTGGGGGGACTTGATGGATCTGAGTTGCTTCGGTATTCCCACGGTCACGATAGAAAACAACATTGGAGAGCAAATATTTGTTTTAAATAAATACTGAACTTGCTTCTACGGATCATGTAGATGAATTGGGTACAACTGTTTTCCCTCGGATGATAGGGACGGACATGTAGTGTATCTCACGTAGGTCACACTTCCAAACTTTTCTTAACTCTTTTGCGAGAATCAACCGATTCCGCTGTCACATAAGAAAAGCAATTATCACATAGTCGGGATTAATTATAAGACCAACGAAACTGACTCATTCAGCGCCGAGTATGGATTCGCAGTCCAACAACCGATCGAACGCAGTAAAACTTCGGATTCTGGCCACAGATGAGCCGATCTCTAGGTCTGTATTAAATAGCGATCTTTGCCCACCAATATGACTAGTCTAGGCCCTTCAGTGGTCTCAGCCAAGGACGAAGCATCCGGAGCGAGAAGCAAGCATCGGAAACCTGAATTCGATGGCCGAATCGGCATCACCACATTCTCACTGAAGAACGTTACACCTCTCAACCATGCACACCCATTGCGACACCGAATGTCAACCGTGACCGTGGACGATCAGTTGCACCTTTCTGATCTACATGATCCATGAAAGCAAACTTAGTATGTATTTAAAACGAATATTTGCCCTGCAATGTTTTTTTTCATCGTGATCGTGGGAATTCCGAAGCAACTCTGATCCATCAAGTCCCCAAACAATGAGGCATACACAAATACACAAATGAAATGCCTAAGCAATTTTGTTAGAAATGAAGAATCTCTCACTGGCTAATAGAACCAACTGCGCTATAATCAGATTTCTCCCAAAAAGTTCATCCTTAGGGTAATGCAAATCCCTAAAAAATCATTCATTGTTTCTCGTTCCATAAGAGAATTTCGCAAACACAAATAACAGCCTTTTCTAAGTATTGTATTCATTCCACTGTGATATCAACCTAGTGATTCCAAATTATTCGAATACTGGTGCTTTTGCGGGTAATGTTCATGGACTGTAACTGTTTGTGATCGGTTAGACTGCCTTTTAGGTCGCAAAATCTTCATCAAAAGTCAGGATAACACTATAAGTTATCATCCTTGGCTTGATTGTTCGGGAAAGTCGTGGAGCCCTAATATTTGAATATTGAGACGTATTCTGTTGGTCCACCGTTCAAGTACATGGGATTCGCAGAAGATATTACGAGGCTAACAATCGGATGTAAAGCAGTTAGGCTTTCCCCAAGGATGACGACATCAACCGTGAATTCTAGATCGGCGACGAAAGTACCGGTGCCGGCTGAATACCTGGGTAATCCGTGAGAACCTTACACTATCCAGTCGACGATATAGTGAGGGACGTAGAAGGACTTCTAGTGAGATCTGGTCGAAGATTTTCATTATTTATCCAATACCACTGGAGTAAACGTCCCCATGTTTCCGATGCGATGTCGTTGTTGTATAAACTGATCCAAGGACATTCTGCTGCAATGGTAGCTATATTAAAATGATCTAACAGTAGTGCAAAACTATTCATATGCGAAATGGAGAAGATACCCGAAGAAGCAAAGAGTCAAAATGGAAATTTACAAGTAAAAACGAAACGTCTGATTATGCGGCATGGTGAAGAAAGTAATCCAGTTATGATAAGATAACTGTAGTGTGTGGTGTTCTCTTTAACGGACCGTGTTAAAAAGGTCACACCAATAAATATTACATTAGTGGGTAATTTATTAGTCCTTGGCAAAGGAATTTATCTGCACAAATATTCTCCAAGCGTGTTTAAATTTGGCACAACAGAGACTGGAGTAAACTACGTGTGCACACAAGTTTTTTTTTGAAGTTAAGTTTAGTTGTGGGGCGCAGCAACGTTGCCGAGAAATGCAAAATTCACGATTTTGAACATTCCAAGCAAAACTAGCACAGAAATAGCCGTGTTTCAAACACGCTATTTAACACGACCCTTTTCGTATTTCTAATACCCCATCTAGCTCGGTACAAGCCCGCAAACAGTTATCATTCACCCGTGAAGAACCGAATGGTGATCGCAGTAAGATTTATTGAACGTATTGCTATTGATGCATATAAAGTGAGTCAGCAAAAACCAGGTATCTTATTAGTTAGTGGTCCTAATTGATGGACAGAAAGAGTTGTGAAGGTATTCTTTTGAATTGCCTAGGAATTTCAAGCATAGCGATAATTTTCATGAACGATTGCTTTTATTTTTTGCGGATACCTAATAGGGCACCGTGTTTCTCAATGAACTGCTGAAGTGCTTCCTGGGTTCCAGTATAACAAAATAGTGAGTGATATCCTCATACGTTCGTTCCATTTTTGAATAAAATTTCTCCCCGAATCAAAATCTTGGCGCAATTTGCCTCAAGTCATTATGTTTATGCAAAGCGGCGGCTGAAAATCTCGTACATGTCTTTGATTACGACTTTTGGAGGGGACACTCTGCTTATAATCACAGTAAACTGCGAAGGATGGTTGACCTCGTTCATACGTAGAGAATGTTGTGAATACTTTCACCCCACTCACTCTCAGGCACAACAGTGAAAATTTTCTTTGCGAATTGGTGGAAGTGAAGTGAAGTTTTATTCATTTGTTCTGATACGCCATCATCTTCAATACATTATCGACACTCGATGCATTCCCTTACTATACTGAACTAGTCAGTGGCAATCTCTCCATCTGGCACAAATACGTTGAGATAAAATTCAATGAAGTAAAGCAACTGATGTCACTATGCTCCAAATCCAATATTGGTCCGCTCAGTCTTGATCACATGTTATAAGTGAATAAACTCATTTTTGATTCCACAATCAGAAAATAATGAAGCAATTCACCTTTGTGCAAATTTGTTCCACTGAACTACTAAAAATCGTACTTTTCCTCATGTCTTACTGCATGATTACCACACCTCTCAAAAGGTCACCAAATTGCTAGCAACCTGATAATTTAGATGTGGTTAAGGAAATTGCTGACTACTTGGATATTTTTATGTTTCTTTTTCAGGATACATACTCAGTATACGAAAGAATAAATGACTACTAAACTCATGTTATGACCTGCAATATTCTGTTGTATCTAAAAATGATGACCTCGACATGCTCTCCAATTGTCACTCGAAGTGACTTGATCGAGCGAATGAGAGTGATCTGGAAACCTCTTCCGTTTACATCTCAGGAAATTATATCTACAAAAATGGTGACGTTTGAGCAAACTGCAATTGCCATCATGTGCGATGAGAAAATCTCGGTTAAAAAAATCCTAAGAGGAGGCTTGATTTCAAAATTATGAGTTGCTTGTTGAATATAAATTGCAATTCATTCTCACTCTCTCTCCTCCATATACTAACCATCAAGAAACCAATATTATCCGTGCTGCTTGTCCTTCAGATCTCTGAAACAGATCAAGTAGCAACATGTCCGAGAACCTTGACCTTCTGTCGGCTACATTGATTTGTACATTTTTCTAACTTGGATGAATTATGATTGCATGTTGTTTGGCTTGATGACTATGAGGGATTTCAGTTGGTGAAATTATGTACTCATCCAAGGTATTCCCTAGAGGTTATCTGACAGGAGTCATAAAACAAGCCGCCCATCTAACTTCCTGGAAAAATGGAGAATTCCCATTTTAACCAAATAATTCACCAAATGTACTCACTTTATTCCAGGCAATTCACGAAACAATCCTCTGTATCAACCACTGATGCTATTTACTAAGCTGACCACTCTATTGATTCTGCTATTCTCTTTTGTAGCAGTATTGTAAGTTCAATATATATTGATCAATTCAAACAATCCACGTACATTCACCATGGTTCTATTCTAAATATTTTTATCATAAAGGTTTTGTAGTTTAAATGTCTAAAACCTTTAGGAATTATTTTCTCTACTCACTCATTCTTCACTCCTTGTAGCACCATACAAAATTCGTGTTTTCACTGCGAATTTTCTTCTCCATTTCATTCCACTTTCATATTCATGATCAATTTTAAAGGCTCGGCAAAATACTCCCGGATATATTTAAAGAGCCAGAGACTTGGTTTATTCACTCTATTTTATTCTGTGGAATAGACCTGTTTATTTTTTCTCATACGTCATTTCTAACTTCAGTAATTTGACAGGTAAACAGACACGTAATACTAAGGGATTTATTTTAAAATACGACGAACTCAAAAGCATCAGAACAAATGAATTTGGACTCTTCATTAGGTTGCATATCTCAACACTTGGACAACTCAAAGGTATCTAAAATATTGTTGTCCTGCCTCCAGATAAAGTTTTACGCATCGTTTGAAAAACAAAGCGTGTACCGAGAAAATTCGCTTTCAATCTCCAACGTTACCCAAAAGCAGATGATACACAATAAAAAAGATACGTGCCGCATGAAAAACGTGCCTACGAGAACTCGTTCTCACATGTGTGTAATCAAAAAAAAAGTTGACAGGAAAACTTTACCTTTTACAAAATCAAGTAAAGCAATTTTGCCATCAGTGTTGATAATTTCTATGATCAGCTCGCCATAGCATAACTTTGCCAAATTGCTGGCAGACTTGCTGAAAACAGAGGCGTTATCAGTCAGTTTAGCTTCAATGATAGCATCGAGAGTTGTCGATTGATGAATGGTAGAAAAATAAAGAATCATAGACCATGCATGAGGAAAGTTACCACCCTATTCAATAATCTTCTACTTCATTAGAATATCGGTGTTTCTTTTCAAACAATGTAGCAAACTTAATCATGAACTGGATCGCCATGCAACGAAACGTTGTCACAGTTTACTGCTGCTGTCAGGTCTAACTTTCTGAGTAAAGATAGACAGGGTCACTACCGATAGCCAGTCGTGACCCATGCTGCCAAGTATCCTCATTGCGGAACTGAAACACAATCTGACACACAGAATCGATTGGCAGGACTTATACCGTCATTATGTAGATGATATATTCAATACCTGTAAAACAAATGAGCATAGACAGCCTTTGTTTGACAAACCCAGTAAAGTCCATCCGAACATTTATTTACCACCCCGCCAGGAAGAAAAAAAACCAACTCAAATACATGGATAGCAAAAACTCCCATCAAAATGTTGTAATGACCCGATGATGGTTCTTCTGAAATGACACATCGTTTTCGCAACATACGCATTTAACCGTTATCTCCTCAGTAAACTATCTTACTAATCTTGTCGGAGTTTAAATCTACAGCAAATTCGCTTATGTAAGGGTGATACATATAGCACGACAGGGAAAACGTGACTTGGGAACTGTTACATACGAACAAGATTCCAGTCACGATTATTTATGGATAATGCCGCTCCAAACAGAATGAAAATAACTCACCGGCGGTGTCAAACTACGAGCTGTCTTAGAATTTTTTTTCTCGAAAATTACGATACCAGAGGCGTAATTTAAACAAATTCTGGTGAATTATATCTACCACCAACACTATTAGCAGTATTATAACTTAAACAATTCATTTTCACTTTCAGTAATCATACCTACCATGCAGCTAAAAAAATAACTGTTTACAATAGCTGCACTATCGATGGATGAACAGCAGCCCTCACTCTGTCGCCCAGTCTGAAGAATTTTACCGACTTCAGTGTCAATTTTCAACTCTCTACATTGAGAGGGCAGGGGGGCAGTTTCTCCAGCGATACACTGAAAAAATTCCAGTGTGGTTAAGTAAAACCGTAAGAGACAATTTTCTCTCACTGAGGTCATTATCAAAACAAAGAAAGTGTCCTTCGTCGATGAAACAAAACCTGCAGTAATCGAAGGGATGCGTAGTTCTCAAGAGAGCATTTCAGTTATTCTGCTCAGCGCCAACGCCGGACTACTCAAATACACCAAAGCTCACATTGAAAATCCTGATCTATATAAATGATGTGAATGAAATACAACCTGGATACCCCGTGGCAAACACATGCTTCACTCGATTCTCCTCCCCACCAACAACATGTTGTTCGTGTGGTCGCTATTTCACCTCCGTCAAAGTTCTCTTCTCTTTGCTACAGAAGTAAGTTATATGACCACAAAACGCATTCCTAACAGTGCAGCTGATGAACATGTATACACTGTTGAAAGCTTTTACTTGTTGCAAGCTTGTGTCATAAACATTAGAACAAAAATTAGCACACTTAACTGATCAAGCTGTAGATTCTTTGGTGCATGCGTTTTATTATGCGCCATTTGTTCATCGCAGAATCAGTGGTGAACATAAGTATTTGAGACCCGGCTAGGAAATCAGAAAAATATGTATTTGAAGCCAACTTCGTTGCCATCAACTCCACAGTTAAGACAAACCAGCATATGGCCACTGCATCACAAGATATGACATTGCTTCGTTTGCATGTAATTAGTTGTATGGAAAAATTTAATTGTCAAATAATAACAGATGCGTCGATTGGGTGAATGATCGCATCTAAGTCAGAAAAACAAAGGCAAATGTTAATGTAATCGGTAGTTTTACCGTGTAGATACATAGTTGGACAACACCCATACGGGTGTAAAGAAAACGGCTGAGCTCCCTAAAACGGCTTTTGCCAGAAGTTACAATTATATATCAAAAAGACTTTGCCTTGCTGTATCACTCACCGAAGAAGAATGCGAATTTAAACGAGACGTAGATATGAAAAAACTAAGTTTCATAGATTTAAAAATAGAACTAACAAGATTGCTGTAGACAGAAAGCTTGCTCACGTTTCTTTCTTGCTTCAATTAAGTGTTTATTTTGACGTTGAAAAGCATGTATCTTTATAGACATGACATTGTAGGTAAACATGTATCTAAAGGACAACCTTCATAAATAATAATATAAACATCCCTCTCATAATATTGTCACCTCTTGGAAATGTATCTGCCATACGCAAGTGAACAACTGAGAAATGCCTAACCCATTAAAGCCCATCGGATTTTCGCTTATTTCAAATCGAGAAGTTGATACACCCTCGATTTGTTACAAGTGAAACGGTAAGAGAAATGTTATCCGCAATCGACTGAGTAAGATCACTCATGACAATGCTTTGTTGCCAGATTGAAACCTAAAGTTATATTCCAAAATACACCAAAACATCAGGATAGGCTTGAAAAAGCATGCTGAAAAATAATCGATTTGAAGTCAATACTATATTGAACAAACAGAAAGAAGGCAAACTGACGGCCTTCGTGCTGTGGTACCAAAAAAATAACCAGTCCACAGCGAACATAATGCAGTTGAGAGAGTAGGCTAGAAAATTCATTGTTCTGCTGACCTTTCTGTTCTCCGTCAAAAGAAAGCCTTCAGAATGCAAAAGATTACGATTTCATTTAGACACAGAAACCCAACAAGGTATTAGCCTTTTGGTTGTTCTAAACGACTGAATAGAAGAAAGGTTTGTAGACCGAAATTTTTTCTGATATATTTTTGCTGTCTTACTTCCTTTATCCAAAAACACTTGATGACCTCCGAGACTACGGATGAGTTTTAGGGTTTTCTCATACAAACTCTCATATATGAAATATTCCCAGTCCTACTAATAAAATCGATTTTTTGTTTCTTGAGTAGTGCATGTACCTAAGAGCATAACGTAGCTTTACTTGTGTATTAGGCTATGATGCCAACAGAGTGGTACTATTCCGGTGCACTACTTTTTCAAGGGACTTGCCTTGTATTCTATAATCATTATATATATATATATATATATATATATATATATATATTGATAGTAAGTAGTATGTAAACGTGTGGACAAAAGCTCCCCGGAAGCACACGACCGGTTTCGCGGTTGTTGCCACTCATCAGGTATGCGTACCCGATACTCCTCTGCCCATTTGTCTTCATACTTGTACACTCCGATGTTTTATGTTCACTAGAATCTAATTGTAATCGTCTGGAATGTGAATGGGTGACACAGACACGAATAACTATGAAAATTACAGTTGTGATTCATTTGTGGTCTCTTCAATGAAGAGTATATATATATATATTTATATTTTTATATATAGATATATATATTTATATATGAATATATATATATGTATATATATATATATTGTAATATCAGTTACCAGGCCTCTAGAAATGATTAACAAAACAACGCAATAAAATAGTGTAGACAAGACAGTTATGTTTTACAAAATGGTAATGTTTGTGTGAACATGAATGCTTAGTCATTGGTCCTGTGTTCAACTTTGGTGAAAAGTTGTCCAAAATGAATTGATCGTGATGCATATAAATATGCAAAAAATCACAAACATCCCTGATCCTAGAAGTAGGTGGGTGACATGAGGACACACTGAATGCAATGTAAGTTCGCGTTACAAACCGGCTTACGAACTGAGTGACGAGTGATTTTTCATGCCTCAATATCTCGCCTGGTTTCTCACTGTCAACGGTACACCTGTAGCAGCTGGAGCAACGCGCTCAAAAGCTAGACAAGTAAAGTGCAAGCAAAAAAAACTGGAGATTATTCACTTTTGATTGCACTATGATTTCTAAGTAACAAAAGACATAACACCAAGCATAATGGGTTCGTGCATCCAGTACTCACAAAATCCCACACATTTTGGCTTACAACACAGCTTTAGTTTTCAATTCACATTCTTCCTTCGTGGGTGTCCCTCCGTATGTGGGCTGTTTTATGCTCTTAACTTGATTCACGTTATGAACTGTGTTAATAGTATTGAAGTAGAATACACTCTACGTCAGCATCTTATTACCTGTCGTCTTCTCCTCAAAAGAGCACTAACAACCAGCTCCAATGAAAGTCCTTGAACCAGCTAGGTTTTTGTGGCATTTCAAATGCAATTACGTTCTGACCACAGAAAGCCATATTTTGGTCTTTTTATTTCGATTTACAAACTGATTCCGATACTTCAGTGGTAATAGTTAAAAATCTCAGTCTTATTTTTTAGTTCCAACGTGCACATATCTACCAATTACTTTCGGGTAATGTGTGGGATCGATTATACTTCGATTGGTTGATTAATATTTTGACTCCACTTTTTACTCTCAAACCGCAGGTTATCCAATCAACCATGAACTCAGAAGCACCTGACTCGGGTCTGCTTTTGCTAGAGCTCATCAGTGGCACATATCCACTGCTGTACAGTACCCGATCCGCGGTCGCCCTTTCCAGTCATTTAACTGATAAGGCAGCCTTGTCTGTGGTTGGTCTTGCGGTGTGTAGACAGGAATACCAACATGATGGGATAAATGTGTGTCGGAAGTAGCTTGTTCGGCAATTTCTATCAACTCCTGCTCAGTGTCCTTCTTACCAAGGGGATTCCATGTTTTTTCTATCTCGTACTGTTACCGATATGGTTGAATTAAAGAAACGAAATGACGTTCTCATTAGAAAATGTAGACGACTACGAAGTTCATTAGAATTGCGTTCTTCTAACAGCAACTGATTACCACTTTTAAATTTCCCCATATTACATTCAACTATGGTGTTACTCCAAGATTGTTTACACAAAGCAAAGTGCTCCCCTTTTAGGAAACTGAATAACTTAGGGCAGATGATACCATTGTATCGTGATACAACTTTAATGAACCCCTGCAAGGTTTAAAATTCATTCGCTAGAAAGCCGGCAAACATGATGGGGGAACGGCAAAACCAAATAAAATTTGCCAACTTGTCCAAGATTTTTCAAAGTCACCCGATACGTTTCATCAAAACCATCGAAGAACTGCTCGCTTATGAGGTCACACGAACTATGTTCAAAGCTACAGAATGCACGCAAATGATCATGAACACAATAAAGGCAGCTACTATATATTCCACTAGAACAACTGAAATGATTTCCATCCATCTCTACCTGACAGCTCGAGAAATTCTCCTGAGTGAAAATAATACAATCATGGGATCAAACACTTTAGAGATTTACCTATAGTCGGCTTTGTGTTTGGTTAGGAAGAATGATAGTATACCACTTGTCAGAGACTACATTAAACTTCGTTAGATGGTCAGTCCGTGGCATGGAAGGGAGATGGTAAAATCCATACCAGTGCATTTGGTAATTTAGCGCGTATCGGGTTTCCATGGTGGGTTAAACAGCCACGAGATTCACCCAATCAATGATCATGTGTGGGAATGTATGACATGTATGTATGTACGTATATATGTATGTATGTACGTATGTATGTATGTATGTATGTATGTATATATGTATATATATATATGTATGTATGTATGTATGTATGTATGTATGTATGTATGTATGCATGTATGTATGTATGTATGTATGTATGTATGTATGTATGTATGTATGTATGTATGTATGTATGTATGTATGTATGCATGTATGTATGTATGTATGTATGTATGTATGACATGAGCGGTGACAATTGTAGTTACCCAAATTAACATCCAAAATAGTACCGTTTTTCATAGATTTCCCCTTATTTCCAATCCCGATGATTGTTTCGATATTCAAGTTCAACTGTTGCTGAGATGTAGAAATTAGCAAACCACCGCAATACAAGGGAATGAGTTCCCCTTAATACTCGCAAATTCGGGAGGCAAATGTGAATAGATACGGATGAACTAAGGGCAGATGGGAAATAAATACTGTGCCAATGGATGATATACCGTCGACCAAATATTACTTAACCTGTTATTTTACTCGGATTTTCCAAAGAAGTGCTATAAAATTGACCAACAAGACCAGTTTATTAACAATGGACGCATCCAAGTTGTTTCATTTATCACCAACGGTGTGGTATAAGTAGATTAGTAGCTTTGTACGATCAATCCGCGCTAAAATAAACTCTTTTTGAAACTTTATTTGGCAAATCTTGATATTGGTCATCAATACATCCAATAGACAATCCAGAGCGTTGTTTTGCCGGACGTCAAAAGATAACTACCTCCATCATTTTCAGTAAAATATATAGAAAATCGACGCTCGCAAGGTGGACCCACTTGCATTGATCTCATATTACTTGGAACCCGAATAAATGTCAGTCGGTTTGAACACCCGAAATTTATGAATCCTACAAAGATGATCATGGATGGATACTCTCACGGCCGCAGTCTTTTAAGTCCTCCATAAAGCGATGTATGTGAATTGTTTCAAGGCGTACGGATTTGGCAATTTCCTGTGGTCAGTCGTCCGTATTTAAGAATTCATATATATCAGGAGATGTGCGCAAGAACCGCTAATATAGTGAGCAAATTAGGCTACGCAGACACTCCATTCTAGTGCGTAGATTTGGTAAGGCGATAGCAGCCAGCCCGCATATCCTTGTGATTATTTAATTTAATCATATTTGTTCCCCCGTGTTCGAAACGTCGAGATGTCTCCAGTTATGTGCGGTGCTGACGATTCCAAAAGAGGAGAAATTAGTGATGAACACTTCCGCTGTTTTTGATGGTGAGTTAATCCTTCCCACTGCATGACGAATCAAATTATGCAAGGCATATTTGGCGCTGTTTTAAATATTACTCATCATCGATCTAACAGGAATAATGTTCATTTCAAATAACTTGAACTGAAGGACTACTAGGCATTCTTTTTAGTAGGTTTTAGTCTCGGTTCAACGAAGGCTCTACTTCTTCTGTTATGTGTTAGCATTTCACATTATGAAAGCAGGTTTTACCTTATCTGCCTCACATCCAGTTCACACATTGTTTAGACTTTGTTTATACCTGACCTCAACAGTGCTTTCCTCTATACTTGATAGTACTTTGCACTGAGGATATCCATCGATATAAGATCTAACCTGTGCTTGAAACACTGGCAGTATGCAGTTGTTTGTCCTAGTGTCCACGTTATTTGCATACCCCCAAGTTTATCCCAATAAGCTTTGGGTTTTCATGTTCTTTTTCATGATATGCATGAAAACCGTCTTTTTTGTAAACATTTCACACTCAAAACCTCAAGTCTACGAAAGTTCACGTGTGGATGGCTTTATGTAAAAGAAAATCAACTCCTTTTTTAATTTAAATGAGATGGGATTTCACCTTACCTAAATCACGTTTCACTTTGCTGAAATGCATTGTGCATTTTCTGATTGTAATAGTTTTTCTAGAGATAGACGAAATAATTATTTTATGCGTAGTTATGAATTCTTTTCCTGCAATGAAGAATGGAGACAAACCAAAATTATTTCTGAATATTTTTCAGTCACATTTTTCATTTTACCGATTCAGATCACGAGCACACAAGAGGTTTTCAGCATACAGTTGCCGTGCAAACGAACTGAAATATGGTTCGTCATTTCCAAGTTATTTTGGTTTTGCCTTCTTTGTCACTACGCGATTTTGCAATCTGAGGATCTGCCATAGAACAACTTGAAGACCTATCACAACAAGAAACGTCATCGCGTTTCTGCAACTTAAATTTGAAAGCAGGAATCACAAACTAAATCCACCGATATGAACTCCATTGACGTTCAGTCATGTCGAATACTACTACTAGGCTAATGGCAACAGTCACAATAATAGTAGAAATAACAATAATAACAATAACACTGCTGTCCACACCACAACAGCTGCCACTACCAATAATGCTACTGCTTCTAATACTAATATTACTTATGCTACCACTACCGCTACTAGATAGTCGCCGGTGAGCGGCGTTGTACCAGCTGGCTTCGGTCAAGCAGCCCCGGGCGGCTTGGCAACGAATTATTATCCGTCCCAAAAGTTTTGAGTCAAAACGCTTATTTAAAGTGTTGTCAGGATAAACTTTGTTGTTAAGAACTTGCATCAGTCTTTAGATATCGTATACGGATAAAGAAGTCAAGTTACCTTAAATATACGACCCCCCCCCCAAGATGTATAGTTATAATTATTGCAACTAATGACTCTCGATTGACCGATCACTCTTACAAGTGATGAGCGTTAGAATAATCGGTTGACAAGGAGTGAGCTTATTTCAATGCAAATTTATCGCACACATATGTATTGTATGTGCAAAAGTACACAATGTATTGGTCTTTATTCAATAATTTACTTTTTAAAGCGTGCAATACGTACAAACTTTGAGACAACAACAATTAGAGGAATCCGTCACTTCGAAATAAAACCTGAACCTCATAAACTGACTAAATTACTGGTTTCCCCTCGGAGTCCCAACGAGTTTAAACAATGACTTTGATACGATCAAGGTAATACCTTCGATACAAATTTCATTGTTATTTGCTACAAGTAGCATCAATTCGCAATCATCACTCCCGTTGCTCAGTCATGAAATAAATTATTACCAGTCTATTGCAACTCCTCTTTACCTAATGGAAACTTTTCGCCTGCTTGATTTGAATATGGGAATAACTTTCATGATTTTATTCATACACTGAGCTTGTGGAAAATGAATTGAACCTTCTGGGCTGAAATGAGATTTCTAAAACACTTCTATCGGCAGGGTTCCCAGTTGTCTAGTTTCTGTGGAATTTCTCTGTGAATCAAATTACTTGTGAATTGCTCTCGGTACTTTTTATTCTGTTGGCATTCTCACTTGTACCACTCATGAGTAGCGTGCACCTGTATCATGGACCTCGAACATTGACGACCACACACCGGGTTTTGGTTTCTGTCTCTCAGCCCGAGCTGCGTTGGAAACAAATGAAATAGCGTATTTAGAGTAACAATGCCGACCAGACAACTGGTCCTATTGCAGTCCATCAGTTGACCATTTTTAGGTGACAACCTGACAAAGTCTAACACCGTTTTCGAGAGTTCATCGTCAGTTGGCGCACTTAGATGAGGTAAGCCTTCTGGACACACCCTGAAACGTGAATTGGAAACCACTTGAGTAAAACCAACTAACCGACCAGGACACGTCATGTTTTGGTCAGCCAACGGAGCATCGCGCTCCCTATAGTGTAGCCAAATGACGATAGTGAGGTTTTCGATTAGTCATTGACTTGTGAAGTCACTGCAGATTTTTTCAATTTACTGAGTCCCAACATCACGACGATGTTTTTACATTTCGATCAAATAATGGGGGGGGGCGAATATGTGTTACCGACTATCGTATTTTTGTGCTGACTAGTTAGCCTGATCATGTGGCAATCGGCCTCTGAAACTTAAAAACGCGTAAGTCATACTTTGTTTTGGAGTTCAGTACATGATACCTACTGACAAATTAGGAATTCTCATGATGTTATGACCAGTAAACCCAATTATCTCTTAATTATTCAACAAATTTACCTTTTTTCTGAAAGGAGATTGTCTGTTTTGTATGTGAATATTTTCAGGGGAAGTGATTTCTATGGAGAAGCCCTATGCAATGGGTGTCCTTCGGAGTATCGGACCTCAACAATGCTATAATTGCATGCGAGTATCGTCCAATCCGATTCCCTGTCGCAACAGTCGCTCGCTAATTTTTGTTTAGTCGTCTGAGATTAGTGGTTTGTTTTTTAATTCACCCACCGTTATTCTTTGCATCAATTTGTTTGAAGTGTTTAGTTCTGCTACTAAACATCTTCTCGAGGGAATGTGCAATGTAGACGGAAAACGTCTTCGATCTCTGCTACTGAGTACAACACAATGTTTCAGAGTGAACACCCAGCGGATGTGTTCGGGAAAGACTCGAGTTCACCGCAAGCCCGAGCGAGCCTTAAAAGAAATCAATCATAAGTGAACGTGGATTTGTGCGTTGGTCTACCACTGATTGACTTGAGTGCATCGCATTTGTGGACGGGGTCGTTGGAAAACTGTACATGATGAATGCATGGCCTTAGTGCAAAACGTCGGTGAGAAGTTGACTCACTACTACTGGAGAGATCCTGGAATATCCGTCAATACTTATTTGAGGTTGTTGGTTGAGGAATGAATAGCTGGTCCCTTTGGCAGGCAGAATAAAAACAAAGCATCATTCCAGGATAAATGTAATTAGAATCCGAATTGAAAATCAACTTCAATTGCGCACATATTGTCGAAAATCGTCTTCGATGGTGAAGTGTGCATTCCTAAACTCGAAGTTGTGCATAGTTTACTTGGAATTTTACTCTACTGGGAATGAAACTGTCAGGAGGACCTATAAGGGATAAGGTCCCCTGTCTACGTGACGTGGATGACACCGAATATGTGGAAACCTGCACGCCTATTTCGAAACTGCTGTCTCTCAAACAAACTGAAGAAGCCCGTTCACAATCACAAAATAATCGAAGATTTGAGGTGAAATTATCAGAGATCATTTCAAAGTGTTCATCTCTCGTGGTGTCTATGGAAAGATAAGTCGAATTTTTGTAAATTCATCCCAATACAGTGACAGAAATCCACAATCCGATGGTTAGAAGAAAAAACCATGTTTTTTCGCCGAATACAATCAGCCATATACTGACTGAAGTGTAAAATGCATCTGCAACAATCTGCTTAGTTGAATGTTTTGCACAACGAGTGCATAGAAAAATGTGGAGCGAAATGCGTATCAAACATAACGCAGAAGCGAACACATGCTGAGTCCTAGATAGACGTAGGATAAACGGGTGAACAAGATTTTCCACAGTACAGTAGGACGTTTAATCTTTAACTACAAAGCACTCTCCATTGTTGCTGATAAAACAACTTCATTTGTTTTCGTCAGTTTCCATGAGAGAACAAGCCACATTGGCTGAACGGCCAGATGTATTTTGGCCTCAATGGGGAACACGATTGCGGTTAACTTAGTCCTGGATGAGGGTTGAAAACCTAAAATGTATTCTTCATCCAGTTGGTTTTCTTTTTGAAAATCATTCGGTTGATGTGTCGAAAATTTCCTTGAGCCAGATGGACCACGGAGCTTGGTAACACGCTGCTTAGTTCTGCCTGTGGATTTGGTGACTGGTAAATCCATGAGAACCGAAATCACGTGAATCATGTGCACTGGACCACTTGATGCAACCTGGTGACCTAGGTGGTCTTCATTCGCGTTGGTTGCGCGCACACAGCTCATGAAACCCACACTGAAATTTGTCTGCACGACGTAACACGGAAAGAAACTAGCAGATCTCTAGAATGGTGAACAATCTGTGTTCTATCACTTGCGACTCAGTTTGCATGCAAGCACCAGGCAGTGTAAGAGATCGAGAAACGTCGTATGACGCATTTTAACAGCAATGTGAGCCTAAAATGTGAATGGGTAGTAGTCCAGAAAACTAACAAATTCGGACGAAGGCAGGCTGATTCGTTTGGGCTTCAATGACATAGTTCATATCGACGCTGAAAGCTTCACCTGGGGTTCAGCGTTTCGAAGCGAACGTTAGATAACGCTTAAAGCTGTGTAGTGGATAAAATACAAAACAAGAATAAAAATATACATTTTTCTCAATGCGATACAAAGAATCACAATTTTCTTGGGCGGAAACACATGTAGCGTACACATGCAAGTGGAAAAATATACATTTCAACAATAAAAGAAATTAGTTTTATTGTACAGCAGGACGCTTGGGAGTATTGCTGGCATGGTATCCAAAGAGAAGAAAGAATTTCCAGCTAAAGAAACAACGACAGGTGCTTAGTTTGGAGAACCGCAACTAGAGCCCAAAATGCGGTAATTATAGTTGAGCGCATGCATGCGTACGTGGGAACAATTTGCTCCTATTAGTGACCATCAGATTACAAGACAAGGCCATATTTTCATATGAGTAGTAGGAGATTAGATTTGTATATAATAAGATTCTTCATGCAGCTTGAACGCCCAACTCACCATTGAAAACCATGGAAGCACTGTACAGCTGTTTCATTCTTGTTGGGAATCATCAGCAGTGCACATCCACCGAGCCCCCACGGGGACTCGAACCCGGGGTGAACGATTGTGAATCGAACACCTTAACCACAAGGCTATCCGGGCCGGCCTTCAACGGTTTGTTGAACATCTACACTACATTATATAGCACCCTTCCGTCACTGGCTTTTCAACGGTAACAACCCGTTTCCCACACGGCGATCGACTCCTATGATGGATGACTTCTCTGTAGGGGCCCAAGCACAACGAAGGCATTCCTTTATGAACAACCTACAGAGCTTGGTTACTATTTACAAATGAGTAGTAGGAGATTAGATTTGTATATAATATGATTCATCATGCAGCTTGACCGCCCAACACACCATTGAGTCGATCGCTGTGTGGGAAGCGGGTTGTTACCTTTCAAAAGCCAGTGACGGAAGGGTGCCATATCATGTAGTGTAGATGTTCAACAAACCGTTGAGAGCCAGCCCGGATAGCCTTGTGGTTAAGGTGTTCGATTCACAATCGTTCACCCCGGGTTCGAGTCCCCGTGGGGGCTCGGTGGATGTGCACTGCTGATGATTCCCAACAAGAATGAAACAGCTGTACAGTGCTTCCATGGTTTTCAATGGTGAGTTGGTGGGAACAATTTGCTCCTATTAGTGACCATCAGATTACAAGACAAGGCTATATCCCAAAATGATAATGCTCTTGTCTACTGCTTACACACTGCAAACCGCTGTTTCCTGTGATCAGGGTCATACATTGGTCCGTCTGTAGCCCAGATCTAAATCCAGTTTAGAAACTATGGGGCAAACTTGCTTACCGTCTGTACAAGGATTCCTGGGTTAACGAGTCCAAAAGTGATTTGGCAAACGCCCGTGAGCAAGAATGAGTGCACGTTCACCAGGGAAAAATTGCGGGCCGTGTGAGATGTATGCCGATGAATATCGAGGCCTTAAAGTGGAATTGGGTTTGCACATGATTTGAACCAGTAACTATTGTGGTCGAGCAAAGAGGGTCCTATGCTTTCGTCACTCCCTCTTTTTCGCGTATTCTGATTTATTCCGTTCAATTAATTATTTTGTGAAACTTTATTTCTGGTCATTTTGACCAGATATATTTTCACTTTAGAATGCAAATCGATTTGCGGAAAGCTCTGGTGAGTGCTATAGTTTTCTTGCACAAAGTATCAAAACCTCCCTGTAAAATAGTCTTGTGGAGAGCGTTCTAAGTTCGTTCCGAGATGTGCTTCGCCTCAACCATAAATTGAACCAAGTTGGGCCGGTATTCGGTTGTAGTTGTTGTATCTCTAACATGCTTGGATTGTGCACTAGCATTTGGTCGTTCTGATCAATTATATTTGCGTTTGGGGAGTACCTAATCACAAAAATGCGGGTGTCCTTATTTTCCTCGCTTAGAATATAGTTCTAAATAGACAAGGAACATAATATAATCGTGAAATGAGCCCGGAAGATGACGGGATCAGGTGTTTGCAATTTGAATTCACGCGTCGCTTCAGTCGTCGAAAACCGCAGCAACTTCACATTTCTGACAAACATTAACGAACACCAATGGGCCAAGTGTGACGTCTGTTATGGAGAATAAGGGACGCACGTAAGTGAATCAGTTTGTCTCCCTTCATCGGTCTTGTGGAATCAAGTCGGATTCCCACTGTGCTGGCAGAATACTTCCGAACCATGAGTAGAGGCTATTAGTCTATGTGTCACATTAGTAGTAGTGCTTATCCAAATCCAGAAACATTTACGCAGTACCAGCTTGGGTTGTGACCACGAGACAGCTTGGATTGTGTGATTAGCAGGTAATCGATAGTTTCCTGAAGTTTTTTTTATACGTCGGACTACTTGGAAATACAATTGACGTTCCTATAATGAAACTGTAGTCCATTTAGTCGGCAATAAGTAGATTGATTCTGATGTGATCAGCCAATCGTTTAAGAAACTGTCCCCTCCTGTGTTGCCATTATAGATGAGTTCAAAGTCATATCAATGTTGCTACCCTACCGTAATGATCGGCTTATTGTTGACTGCGATGACCCCAAGGGCTATGCCGATTAGAGCGCAAAGTTCTCAATCAGAGTAACGTTTATCGGACAGGTCGGAGGTGAGTAGCGAGACGAAAACAACGCATCGTCATCAGAGCGTATGACGACTGTCAGCGAACAATTCCCATGAAAGTCAGATAGGCCTGTAGACGGCAGTGTGACGTGCGTGAATGTCGTTGGGCCCTGTTTCGTAATTTATTTCCAAGACTTTATGAAGAGTTTATCAAAATAAACCACTCGTGGGCAGATGCCATTTGGGACATCCATGAAGCCACCTCATCCCCTGGCACGAGCTAGCTGCATAATAGTGAAGCAGATAAATAGGTGAATGGGTCACGATTTGGCTGGAGAAGGCTGATCCCTTCTTGTATGTATATTTATTGGTGTGCACTTGGTAAATGGTTGGTTTCAGTCGAATAGTTTGCGCGGCTATAGTGGCGAATGGCAAATGAATTGATGGTTTCTTGAGTTTAAGAAATTAACTAACCGGACGAAATGGTGCAGTTTTTAAACAATGAGGATAGTATGTTGGTGCAGTGCTTGAATAGAAATATGAGTGGATGTTTGTGGCTGTCATTTGCACCTAAAATGATTCCCCTGTATGTTAAGATACATCAATATACGAGCCAAAGATCCCCCCTATGGAACTTGGGTGCAATGCCTGGAAGTGCTCATTCAACCGAGATCCGAGAGCTCATTGTTCCAGCTTTTTGGTCTGGGCAATATTGGTAGCGTTCAGCTTGTGCTATGAGAGCTCGGAGCTCATCACCCAGGAGCTGGTTACATGCAGTCGATCGAGATGTCAAAGCAAACCATGGCTAATTTCATTGGTGGTTTGTTATACAGTTGGAGATGGATGGGCTGTTTAAGTGGTACTTTTACAATTCAGAAATCAAGTTATAAGAAGTGGAAACGTATTTTCGTGCTGATTATAGCCTTATGTTTGAATGGGTATTTAGCGAGAATGGAGGAAATCTACCTTATTCCGGAGACAACGAATTCTTGTGCGATTAAACTATAACGGAAGAATTATGCCGTTAGGGTAATGCAGCACTATGCGGATAAGAAAAGAAACAATCTTCATTGCTTTCCAGTGCAGCCAGATGTCAGGCTGTCAGGGCGACCCGAGATACCAGGTTGACTATGATCATCAGGTGACCGAACTTGTACATGACTGAAGCAATTGAAACCATGACACTGTGGACTTACACTGCTTCGAGAGAGGTACCAAAACCAGTGAACTCTGTATGCAGTCGTTTAAAGGCCTGTTGGATGAGATTGGAGCTGCAAATCCTAAGGTCTACATTTTATAATCGACAGCCCCCCTCCCGTCCCATCCACGAGTGCTCCGCTAATGGAAATATGTACAATAGTCAGACGTGGTAAATGCTGCTTCGTGGGCTGAGTCGGATTGGCCCGGTGGTTTGATTTTGTGTGGCATATTTAGACACATGCGCTTGTCCGCGCCAAGTAAGGCCCATCCGAGGCTTTCCACTGGAGCATTTCTCTGATGCACTTGACTGAGAGAAGTTATAATGGTAACAATCGAGTGGCGCGTAAAATCTGGAAAGTGTTGGCGACAGAGACGGGGATTGTCTACGGGTGCGGTAGTGTTGGATCTATCCCCGATAAAATTGCAAAACATCCTAACTTCTAATTTCGAGGTATATGGGTCTAGTTGTATGCACCATCGGGGCCCAACGGATGAGATTGTACATAACGTAGTAAATTACGAAGTGAAAATCCTAACACGTCGGGGGAGGGTAAAACAACTTATGGCTATGTCCGGTGTACAAGACAACGTTTTTGCTGTGCCCAGAATGCCAATGAGCCCGGCCACCGGCACACAAAAATGTGTCTTAGGTTAGCAGGTGACTTATGTGAAGATGGCAGAGGTGAACAGCATACCAACGGAGTAGGAAACCAATCAGACCAAGGAGGCGTGGGATGGGAACTATATCTATGATTCGCCTACCGCTTTGCGTTCGAGTGTGTGTGTGTGTGTTTCGGGCACTTGAGGCGGCCTAGAGGTCCTGGGCCAGGACGAACAGCGTTATGCATGGACGTTGATCATTTCTGGGTGGGAACAAATGTAAACTGTTAGCAGAATGTGATGCATGACGAAGATAATCATTAAAGGGAGATCAGAAATAAATTGTGTCTGGAAACACAATGGTCATGAACAATCAACGGTTGCCAAATAAAATTTTGGAAATATCCCTTAGGTCTCATTTCTTCTCTTCTCGTCTGGCCGTTATTTATTGCTGACGAAGGTTTGTCTCATTTGTTATGCAAATGTTGATCTTTTGATAGAAATACGCCGACATTTGCCGAAACAAAAACCGTGTCCCGTTGCGTTAACCGTTTGGGTAGTTCTCGGCTCGCAGGCCTCAAATGACAAGAGAATGAGGTCATTTGTCTTTTATTACCACCATCACCAGATCGTAGCCCTCCAACATGGTTGACTGTTCCCGTGCAAATCTTTTAGAAATTTCTTTCTTGGCCCTAAAATGTTTGTCTTATTCTGATGAATAAGGAAACCTTAAGAGTTAGTTCCTCTATGCGTTTTGCGTCTAGTAATTTTGAGATGACAACCTTCACTAGCTGCGAACCTGGGACATCTCAACACAATGAAGCGAGGGTTTCGAGACACATTATTCTGTGTGTTGTGTTTGTACTTGTGTTTTTATACGTTTTGTGCCATCAGTAATGGTTGCGTGTTGTCTAAATCAGTGTATTTTAAGGTTCTACTATTTTTGATGATATTGGGTTGTGACTATTGGTTGTTGACGATGGGTCGTGGAACAGGGTGCAGCGATGAAGAGGCATATCTGAGAACGCGTCTTTCGGGTTCATAGGTGGCCTCTGTCGACGTCACGAAGAGGTGTGCCTACATGTTATATGCAAAGCATGTGGTTCGTGTGGCTATTGGGACAGCTTTTCAAACGTGGTACGAAACACAGTAGCTTCATTTCATGAACCAGGTCAAATGTCCACCAATCAATATTTCGGAGTAGGGGATTCAAATAATTGTGGTACAGCTGGGTCGGGTTTTGACCGGTCACTCTGTCATATGCCAGAATTGTAGTGAGGGGAAACTGGCGGCAGAACTAGAGGAATAACCGATCTGGTTAACCAACCGACAACCACAGACCAGAGAAGAGTTGGATAGTATATCAGAGCTTCACGAAACCGATGAAAAGAGGCATGTGGACTCGTCGATGAAACACAGTGGGATCTGAAGCAGTCGACAATATGGCCCATGTTAGTGGCTACCGATTAGGCCGTCAACCGAATCAGTCGGAATAACCAAACGGGAATGACAGTAAAAGAATCAGAACAGAGCCAGTGGGTTGATTTTGCAACATTGCGGCCTAGAAAAGGAACGGTATAAACGGATGAACAAGTTTGATCGATTGGCCTTGCCTAGTTATTCGAACGCAGCCTTTCTGTCATCATTAGACTATGACATAATAGATGGAATTATCTCCTACCCTAACTTTATTGCTTTTAAAAGTGCTGACGTTTGTTTCATGATTGAACACCTACTAACCAGTTTAGAGCATCAGAAAAGGGCGGATCATTGTAGCCTATGATGTTTTTGAGAGTATCTGTCGGATAGGCAACATCTCACCCCCCCCCCCCCTTTCTGACTTTCAATCACCTCACAATGTAAAACAGATTCTGGGATTAATGTTTGAGGTGGGTTATAACTGGTAAGAATCGACTGGGAAATGTTTCCTAACGCTATCTTTTTTTCAGGCCCTTTTTCAGTGCTTTGCATCTATTTGTTTTGGTATTGGTAAATACAGTGATGGAACCATGTCTTCATGCCATGTCCCCTTCATGCAATTGCCTTTGCAGGGACTATTTTGTTCCGAAGCATGTGAGGAGGAAGCTCTGGTTCCACCATGGACTGAACCCGGACAGTCTGGCGACAGTTGTGTTGTGAACGGACGCCGCACGTGTCATTATTTCTCATGTGGACAACAAAAGCGACTGAAACTGGAAGACTATGCGGGTTGGAAACGGTTGCGTGGCTTTATTGATTGCAATCGAATTTCGGGAACAATACAGGTCTATCGAGATGGGTTGATTTTGTGTCCTGAAAGCTAGTGTATAGGTGACGCTGAGCGTGCTTTCTTGGCGTATACGTGCATGGCTCGTACACCACCGTGGACAATTCGAAAACTGGTACAACAGGTAAGTTTCATCTCTCTGTTTATCTGCTTATCGACTGGGATGACGTAACGTATGCGGGTTCTCATTGGCACCATCTGCTTTGTATTGTATGCTTTGATTTGTGGCCCGGCAATACCCTCACTCGTTGGCTATTAAAAATTTCCGTTTGATTGAGCATCTGATTTTGTGTGTCCGTCATTCCGTTTTGCATTGTTTGGATAAAAAATAATGCAAACCAAACAAACGGTCAAACGTATTTGTCGACTTGAAGTTCTCTTTGCCGGAATCACGAAATGAGCTTATTGCAAAAGAACTCGACTATTCTAGCGTGTTTGAACGAGATGGTGAACGTTGGGTTGCTCACAACTGATGTTCAGTCGAAATGATCAGCAAAATACCTTTTTTTGTGTGCTGTTCCCCATTACTTTGTTCTACTAGGCTGATTTTACTGATGAGTGATGAAATTCGGTAACTTAAAATCCTGAAATAACGGTGTGATTTGGTCACCCTTGTTGAAATGAAGCCTACCTGATTTCAGTGAAGAAATAATGAGTTCAGTGGGGTCCAGTTCTGCTATAGTAAACAGGCCTGCCACAGCCGAGACACTATGGCAGGAGTGTTCAATGTTGATGTGCACTGTCCTTTCCGTTCTCTCCTGACTACATGACCGACAGTATCTGTGTAGAGTTTATCTGGTCCAGATGGCCAAAAGCTCTTCCCGGGACTGTCTGGTCTTACGTCGGAAATCAAAATCAAGTCGGGTCAGTGTTCGATCTCAGATTTCTGGAAGTCAAACTCTGAATTTGAATGCATAGGTAAACATGAGAAGGAGTACGATAGATGGGGGTGACAGTCTACAGAATCATATTACCAATGATCATGATATACAGTCGATTCGCAATTGGTAATCAATCTAGGGTCCATGAATAGAACTCGGACAAGTAAATAGAATCTGCTGTGTAATGAGGAGGATATGAAGCGAAGCTCGGGAAGTTGCATCGACTTATGTCCTTCCATCGACCTAGTCCATGTTGATCGGAGAACGTGGTCGGTGCTGTTCCATTGGTATATGACATTGTCAGCCCGGAGGTAAAATTTACTAGTCAACAGGATTTCCACTTGCACACTAGAACAACGAGAGAGAAAAACTATTGATAGGATGGCGAGGGGTCCGTACGGACATCTCCATTCATAACTGAAAAGAACTGCCCCTAACATGCCAATCTGATCGCATTCAACAGTCACTAATGAGTCAATTAGCTCCCGGAAATGTCAAAACACCAAATAACTAAGGTGATACAGTTTTGGTGCATTTTTAGGCAGCTTAGGAGTGATAACAAAATTAACCTTTGTTCCACAACGCTCCAAGAACCCTAAAATGGAGCACCTAGCAAGAAGTCGACCACATTTATACTCCGCTTCAAATACTTCCGCTAATGGCTGCATACCGGAAACATACTTGGATTCTGTGTCAATGAGCATCCATAATTTGATGTCTGAATAATCTGTCTCTCTCGGCATTTATGCGATTAGTTTGCTCCTGTTTTGTTCAGAAACATGACGTTCCAGTAGACAGTCTGTGACGAGTTCATTACTGCCGGAAAGACCTACGATACAGGTTTCACTCCTTAGGGAAGAAAGCGAGTAGTTTATGCCATATAAACCAGGCGCATGTGTAATTCAACAAAAGCCTTCTGTTCGTTCCTCAATGAGGTCAGTTTTGAACATTGGTGTATGGCGGCACAGTGCGCAGTACTCCGTTGTCAGCCACCGCATTGAATGCGTTGTGTTTGGTATGTAAACTTTTGCCATGCGCCTAACGAAGTTCTGATAAAACTGTAAACACGTTTTCCACGGAGTTTTGGTCCTATATTGTATGGTTTCACCATTGTCCGAAAGTATCCAGTTTTGTTGAATAAAGCCTGTTACATTTACCTATAATGAAATAAAAGCACCCAGAGATTCCGGTTCACGTCCTCCGTCTTCCGTCGTCAGAGGTGTTATTGGAATTGTTTCCTGTCAAATTGCAATCTAAGTTGTTATCTTGACTGCAATGAATCCGGATGAATACAATCTTGAATGAGTTATCAGCTAAAACAATCCGATTGGTGTGACCTAAATGGTGTGTACTCCTTTTATTCGGAATAGTAGGTTATCGGTTCTTTGCTGTCATAAGCGAGAACGTCTAAAGCTGTATCGATTGCGAGCTGAGTTGTCATACCAGAAACATGATTTGGTCTGAAGTTGAATGAGCACAATTGGGTGACCCTAAACGGTGGGAGATTTGGTTATCAGCCTATGTGAAGACGAATTAGATAACACAAAACGCCATCAGCGTGCAGATGGACGCATGTTACAGACGTCGAAAGCGCTTCGAGTGTTACATTGGTCAAACGGCAAGACGGCTATCGAAACACAATAAAGAGCATCACCCACGATGGCATGGACACGGAGTCAATGGAGTAGAATCACTTTCAATCGTCTCGCACATGTTAGAAACTGGGCAATCAATCGACATCCAGCCCATCTTCAAAGACGTCTACCAGGTCCCATGACATTGTCAAGAGCAAATAGGCTCCGGATACTATCAAGTGCTGAGGCAATTATTATCCGCCTCTTGAAGCCTGATCTTTGCTAGCAGCGAAAATTAGTCAAAGCACTACAACTCCCACGGCCAACGCTCAACTGTGTTACACAGCCTGGCGTGGCGTTGACGAACGCCTATTAGCACCGGTTACATTATCTGGTCATTCACACCGGTTTCCTTCCTTTCTCACCTTTCATCTCCGTACTGACTTAGTGAGACTTTTTCTAACTCATCTTAATAATTTGTATCCATATAAATGTGATTGTAATGCCGTGAGAATAAAATCATGGAAAAATATGTTCGCCCTCAACTCGTGTTATGAGTTTTGAGATGGTCTTTTTCCGCAGTTAAAAACAAGAACAACCGTTAGACTCAAGAGAATAGGGGTGCATGGACACATCAGGGAGACAAGACTGAGTAGAGCTGTTTTAAGCAATAGGACTGAGCAACCATTTTTACGCTGTTTAGGAGGTCGAGGGTGTGATCTGCCTGGAATCTAGCGGTGACAATGCATGAAGCGGAAACAAATAGTTTGGCAAATACAAGATAGCTTCAATATAAGAAGCATGGGACCTGAAATGAACCCATTTAAGGCAGATCCTCGATTTGGGGAGTTGACGTTCTCTATCCAAGTTCAATAGATCTGTACAGCCAGTGCTCTTTTGCTATGTTGGTCAGTTTATTTCATTAGATCGGTTGATAGGTTAACAACAACGGCACACAACCATAGTGTTCTATTGCATTGTATCAGTCCCATGTTGTTGAATTGGTGGATCCTCAATGTGTAGAGTGTAGTGTAGATTGGTAAATATAAGTGCTCTGCTTCCGTCAACACAACGTTGTTGAATGTTTCAACAGGAAACACTCATAAAGGAAAGTTATTCAGGTAACTAGCATTTGCTGACATCCGCACAGAACAACAATCAACTTGGCTGCCTAAAATGGCCTACTCATAATATTCAGATAATTAGGTCATACTGAGGCTAGTAAATATACCACACGTGAATGCAACAAACAGGCCTTTCACGATACAACTTGATGGATTTGCATGTAGAACACCACCAGCAGTGAAACAAAATTAATACAATGTTCAGGGATCAAAATACGCAATATTTGACCGATACAATATTGCTTGAGAAAAATGTATCTGATGAACAATAATCCGAGTTTGCTGAGTTGTGATAAAGCAAGCAACTTATTTCATCATCAAAATATGGGCTTTTATCTCTGCTAACGGTGCTGTACGTTTCGTTAACAAATGAGTAAGCAGAAATCTCAGGCCCGTTTAAATGCTCCGAAAAGTTTTGAAAGTAAGGCTACCGAAAGATATACAAGCGCTATTTCTGGAAAGATTCCAAACAAAAAAATTACTTTTTAGACGGATTCTGAAAAACTCTAGATAGTTTAGAATTAAAAATAATTTCTTCTAAACTGAACCGAAGTGGACGAATGCTGTTGTGTGGAATATTCAAGAACAAGTTTAATTCTAAATTTTACTTTCCAGTTTTTGGTGCAACATGTAACAAAGGATGAGTTGCGTGTGTTACAAAACCGAATTTCAATTTTCCCACCCATATGAAGGCAATTCACTTTCATTGGGTTTATTTTTCGTAACGGTTGACCAGAAACATATGTTCCCTGTTAAAAAAAGAACTTCACAAAAGAATGTATCTTAGAAGCGAAAACATCTTTGAAGAGAATCTTTTTAGTCCCAAACACTTTTAGAAGTTGCACCGATACAGGATGATGTAATTGCTGATTACGTAATAATTGTGAAGGCCGTCAGATGAATTGTCTAAAGAATGCAGCCCATAATGGCGTGTTCCTTAAAATTTGAAAAATATTATCAGCTTTACGTAAATGATGGAATATTAGGTTCGAGGATTTTAAAGCTTTCGTTGTATTTCATTTTCACTTGCAAAAGCCAACCTCTTTGGGTTACCATGCAAAAAAACGTGCTCAGTTTTTAATCAGCTACAGAACGGAATATATATGCCACGAGATGAGCAAAGCAGACGAATCAAAGTATTAGTTTTGAAATTACTGTACAAATTTGACTCATAAAATTGAATGACATTCATCAAGTTTGCCACTTTGGTGGAAGGCAATCTAGTAAAAATATGCTAACACATTGATAAAAAAACAATGAATAAGTGAGGATATTGCAGAGGGGTTGTTTTCGTTCAGTTTTTCATCTAGCTGAGAAAATTGCATGTCCAAACGTAGCTTTACAACCGGAAACAGGTAAGTGGCCCTATCTGATTCCTATAGCCCAGCAGTGTTGTTGAATGTAAGCATTATGTTATATCAAGCGTAGCTTCAAGCACAGATTGTTACACCTAATCCAGAGATCGGAATACAGATAAACGTGATATTTCCCTACCTGAAAGCCCCAGACACTTCGTGGAATTGTCGGGAAATTCTCTGGTCAAGAATGAGTTCCAACTCCAAGAAAAACGGATGCAGTTGAGACACGATAGTCGGCAAATTCGTGGCCACGCACAGCAGCCCATGAAACACAGTGTTACAAGAAATATCGGTCAGAGTATTCCATTCCTTTGACAAAACATCCCTTTTTCGAAATACATCAACGGTAAAATGTTCGTTTTCTCTGTTTCAAACTTATATTCTTCTGCAATGTATCCCTTCCCGATCAAAATGTTAATGCAAATCAAATAAAAACTGAAACCATCTACTACATGTTCCATTGACGTGAGAATACTATTACAATTTGATGAAAAGCCTTTGTAGATAAGAGTGGTGTTCCAAAACATCAATATGCATCTGAGGAATAATTAGAAATTCACAGTAATTGGGTCACATGCATGAAAAGCCATGAAGTGAAGAAAGAAAAACGTTCTCATAATAAACCGGTGGGGCTCTGAATAGAACACAAATACTCCTTTAATATCAAGAGACAATAAAATTAAACAAAATCGTCCTTTGAGTCTTGTGACACAAATAGTTATGGGTTTTAATTGAAGAATCGTGGATGATATTTGTGTTTTTCAAAGCCCGGCGAGGCCGTTCCACAACCTGTTGCAGACATGTGACAATAGGCCCTAAGACAATATTCAAAAAGCAACTTCCACTTTTCCTCCTTTGACTGCGTATTGGACATACTGTTTAATATATTCCATATCATTCACCATAATACTGTTTGTAAATGGCTTGCAGAAACATTCCATCATATTGTCGTTGCATTTAAGTCACTCATCGATCAAGTGGATGATCAGTGCCCTGGTAATAAGATAACGTGGTATTCACAATGTTTGAAGCTCAGAACCGTCGTTCTGATGAGGTGTTAAGTTCACCTGTCCCGGATCTTATTCCATAAGGAACGTTGAATTTCCACAAACGATGCACTAGTTGGTAACATAGCAAGCAAAAAAAAACACTGCGAGCAAAAGTTCGCTTAGTTTCTGTATTCCGCAAAGAACTGAACAATGGGTGTTCTTTCTGGCTACTCCCGAGTATTTTTGACTTGTACATCGGGAAATATGTGATCGACATGTTAAATTTCCGCTGTTGCTCAGATGACACTTACACAGTTAGTAAGGCCAGTCGCGAAGTTTACCAGAAGTTGATCTCTACGAACAGTTACACATACTGCACGGTTGGACCAACATTTGTTTTTTCCAGAAACACTCGAACGTATGTGCCATGGGCTGAAAAGCCTCCTGTGCTCAATGGAATTCTGGTAATCGTTTCAACTGGGGATGCCCAACGGCAGGCATATACAGGTGTCAGAAGTGGTAAAGTCAGCGAATGACAGATTACATCGCAGTCCGGTTGGAGAAAACAATGGACAGCAACTTCATGCTAATTAATTTGCCAAAGGAACGGAGATGTCTTTTTTCTTCGGTCTCGTGACGGATACGAGGGTAGGAAGACTATGCGTCATTCTTTTCATGCCAACTGGTGTCATCTAACCAGGAAAGCACGAAAAATATTCGATTATGGATAGGTAATAGCATACAATAGACATAATCACGATATGCCTTACCAACGGAAATTGTCTACCCGGTAATACAAATGTCAGTCACACCCTTATCTTTTCGCAACAGCTATTTTTGGAAGTTATTGAAAGGTTTTCGCTTGTTGTTCGTTTTTTCTTGGCACAATGTGGGAACTGAAGAAGGTAGGTGTTAAACATGGTAGTAACCGTTGCATTTGTCTTCTGTATTAATACAGTTTGAGTACAAACCTCTTTTTCATAGAAATGAAAATTTATCATGCCACTGCGCTTTTCTACTTAAACATGCTGTCAAGCGAACAACTCTTGACTGTCGGTAAACCACAAATTCTCGTACTTCATAATAGCTGTTAAGGGTTTGCCTCTTCGTAAGTAGGTTCACTTGTTATTCAGCTGGTTGGGATGCACAACTGAAAAGCCATTTACCTGTTTCCGGTTGTAAAGCTACGTTTGGACATGCAATTTTCTCAGCTTGATGAAAAGCTGAACGAAAACAACCCCTCTGCGATATCCTCACTTATTCATTGTTTTTTTTTTCACTACACGCAATAATACCAATGTGTTAGCATATTTTTACTAGATTGCCTTCCACCAAAGAGGCAAACTTGATGAATGTCATTCAATTTTATGAGTCAAATTTGTACAGTAATTTCAAAACTAATACTTTGATTCGTCTGCTTTGCTCATCTCGTGGCATATATATTCCGTTCTGTAGCTGATTAAAAACTGAGCACGTTTTTTTGCATGGTAACCCAAAGAGGTTGGCTTTTGCAAGTGAAAATGAAATACAACGAAAGCTTTAAAATCCTCGAACCTAATATTCCATCATTTACGTAAAGCTGATAATATTTTTCAAATTTTAAGGAACACGCCATTATGGGCTGCATTCTTTAGACAATTCATCTGACGGCCTTCACAATTATTACGTAATCAGCAATTACATCATCCTGTATCGGTGCAACTTCTAAAAGTGTTTGGGACTAAAAAGATTCTCTTCAAAGATGTTTTCGCTTCTAAGATACATTCTTTTGTGAAGTTCTTTTTTTAACAGGGAACATATGTTTCTGGTCAACCGTTACGAAAAATAAACCCAATGAAAGTGAATTGCCTTCATATGGGTGGGAAAATTGAAATTCGGTTTTGTAACACACGCAACTCATCCTTTGTTACATGTTGCACCAAAAACTGGAAAGTAAAATTTAGAATTAAACTTGTTCTTGAATGTTCCACACAACAGCATTCGTCCACTTGGGTGGATGTCAAACGCATCCGGAAGTGCTCGAAATCATTTCCTTCCACGATAGGGCCGACAGTTTTCGAGATCTGGACGACTCACTCCCTACCGAACGCATGCTAGGAAAACATTGAAATGCGGATCCGGACGAGTTTTTTTTCAAGCTAAACATTTCCGTACAACTTATCACTTGTCGTTGTTTACTATATGCTGCCTCTTGTTTGTTCGATTCGCTCGGTTTTATCTCTCCCTTGTTGTTACCCGGAAAGATCTTGCTGCAGCAGCTCTGCCGTAATAAAGCCGAGTGGGAACAGCCACTGGACCAAGAAGACTTGCTGGACTGGGAAGAATTTATGAACACCTTTACTAAACTAGGAGATATACGGATTCCACGATGCTTGTCCCCTGGTCACACAACACAAACGGGAGAACTACACGCCTTTTCGGACTCATCCAAAGTCACTTACGGAGCCGTGGCATATGGACGATGGTGCACGCGAGATGGAAAAATGCTACGCGGATCCTGTTCGCCGAAGCCCACTTTGCCCCGCTGAAATCGGTTTCGATCCCGTGTCTTGAACATAGAGCAGCTGGTCAGGTTATTCTCCCGGATGAAGACGCTTCCGTCACCTGTGTGGTTGGCCAGGTTCAAGAGACGTTTGCTAATCATGAAAGCGGCCCACCCCTCCAAACATGTACGAGTGAGTCCAATAAGCCCCGATGAATAACTAGTCACAGGACACAATTTATTCAAGATGGTAAAACTGGAGGCTTTCACCCCAGAACTCGAGAGGGCAGAAAGAGCTGGACCGATCGACAAAAATAATCATCTCCGAAAGGCAACTTGATGTATTTAGGCCCCAAACTTATTATTGGATTACTACGGGTAGATGGTAGGCTGACCGACTCCCACGTGAGCTCTGACACGAAATATTTCATATTGCTACCGGCTGGACAACCTGTGATAGAGCTAGAGATTCAACACATCCACCTCTTGACGGGGATATGCCGGGGAAAGTCACGTGAGCAGCGTCATCCGAAAGCGCCTCTGATTGCTGAGAGGAAGAGCGACTTCAAAACGCGTAGTCAAACGTTGTGTACTTTGTAGGAGACGCATGCCGCAGCGGGCAAACAATACATGGCTCCCATGCCAGAATGTAGAGTGACTCCGGGTTGGTGGCTGTTCAGTGACACCGGGCTGGACTTTATCTGGCCTTTGTGGATCAAGTGTGGAAAAAGGTTGGAAAAACGATACGGGTGTATCCTGGCCTGCATGTGGTCAGGCACGGTGCACTTAGTAGTTACGCATTCGATGACAACCAACTCCTTCCTCCAAGCCTTGGAATGCTTTATCAATCGTAGAGGCATACCAGCGAATATATATTCCGAAAATGGGTCAAATTTCTTGGGTGCCCAACGAAAACTACAGCGTTGGCACCAAAACATGAACATGGTCGAGCTGCAGAATCGAACTGTAGCCTACGGCATGCGATGTCACTTCAATCTCTCACAGATCAGTTACCGCGGGGGTGTGTGGGAACGCCTGATAAGGTCCACCAGGCGACTGTTGCCGTCGATAATCGAACAACAGCCGCCCAACGATGGGACGTTGAGCACCGTCAAGAGCGTGGTCGAAGGAATTCTGCACAACCGCCTACTGGTTTCAGTAACCAACGACAACCCAACCCATCTGTCTCTCACCCTAAACGACCTGTTGACGATGAGGTTGAATGTGGGTTTCAAAGGACCGACAAACCCTCGTGGGAGCTACCTTCACGGATAGAAGCTGGCGAATTATATTGCATAGGTATTTTGGAAGCGATGGCTGTGGGAGTACCTTACAGCTCTGCAAGCTCGACAGAAGTGGTGGTCAGCCCTCTTCGTATGATCACTAAGAGCACATGTGGTATAGCAGCGTGCCCTTCATTTTGTCCAAATAGAAACTGGACCGTTAATTTTTTTCTCGTTTGTACTACACGGGGTTAATCACCAGCCGAGTTGGCAGCATAAGAGCGCGGTGGTTTACTGTTCATCACGGCAAACCCTAGACCGAGTAGACGTGATTGAGTACGCTAAAGACACTGGTTACCTGGATTTAAATATTGCGTCAGATAGTGTAGCGCCTCCAACTCCAAACAAAAGTTTGGATTATGTCGATATTCATTTTATTTATTTCAACCCTTCATCACAGCGTGACCAATTCAGATGAAACTGGTGAATAACTGGTGCTCCGAATAGAAAAACCAAAAAAATCAGTGATGGACTTGTTGACGTGCATAGAATAGCAATTCTCGCTGATTCTTCAGTAATGTGGGCGAGAGTGTGTGTAAATTAAGCACCTCAAGTTCAAAGTTCTGGGAAAAAGGAATGGAACTAAAATCACTCACCTAATCTGGAAAAATATTGAGTGACTCAACAAAGCAATTTGTGCATTAATTTGATTACGGTAAAATTTGTCCTCGGCACATCGATCTTTTGGGGGCTGAAGCCCTCGGTCAAAAATTGCGATGCGTGGTATTTTACCACAGCTCAGCTGTCAAACCGCAAGCGGCTACAGGTATACTGCTTTTTACAACAAATACAAAATAACGAATGTCCAGTAGTTAAAATAAAAAGTGACTGACAGTATTTCACCCGTTCTTCATATATTATATAATTATGTCGAATGACGGAGTATTGTTAATAAGCAACCTTTGATTTCAGATTTGATCTTGTTCAGCCATACGTTGTGCTTGCTAGTAAAGTCAGTGACACCAAAATTGACGCATTTACTTTAGACAACATACATATGGCTGCTAACTCGCAGTTCGTCCAGTCGAAGACAGAGTCGGAAAGAGCCACAAACAAAATCACGAACGAGAAACGGAATGGAAATACATGCTCTTGAAAGCGAGACTTACGTGTGTCACTTAACTCTGAACGTCTTGCAGGCGGGTCTCGAGGATTCCAAACCGGAAGTCCGACGTTTTCTTCTGTGTTCAAAAAGCGAAATCTAGAGCAATATCGAATACTTGCCAAGAGAAGAGCTTCTGTGAATTGTACGGGTAATTCAAAATTCCAACTCTCAGTTGGTAGCGGAACACATCTCGGTGATTTCTATGTGAATTCATGATATGATGCACTCTGCAGTGATACACGGCAAAAACATCATTTAAATTCGACAGGTTTTTTCTTTGGTTTACGCTGGACGACGTCATCGATGTGACCCAATACTTTCCAGCCCATGATTACTTTGTTTAATGTAGCAGTGTTCGACTATGATTTTAGCTTCTTCAATAGAAGTTGATTCCATAACTCCTAAATAATAATATGGTCATGGTTTACTGGCATTATTTTGTATGAAATATTTGCTTGACTTTGTGAATAATAGGGAATTATCCTCTCCGAAAAAGTTGTATAAAGCTAAATATCTTCTCTATCAGGTTTTGCAATGTTTTCACGGGAAAATCAAGACACAGATTTGACGGTACAAAACTTTGAATCGATAAAACACGTTCGATAGTTCAATAGAGTTTGTTTATTTAAAGTCGTAAAAGAGTTTTCGAATGCTTTCATCACCACTAATGAAGGACCGGCTCTATCCGTGTTCAAGTCCTGTTGCACTCAGTAGGTTGGGTTGCAGCGGTTTGATTGACCTGTAGCCTGATTTGTGGGAATGAAAATATAAATCGAAAGAAACTTTGTGCACTCCAATAACAAACGAATAACACAATGAGCAGTGTTTTCGGGCCTCATCATTCACTATATTAAACATATTTATGGTACTAGCATCCGGAATTTCTTCTTTCTCGTTTGCTCGATTTGCTCACTGATAAGTGATTTCGTTTTTCCGATTCAAATAATATTCCACAAGTTTCCAAAATATTCTTCCGCAACCACCTTTGAAATTTTGTCTGACTTATGCTGGTAAGATCGCCATGACCAGCCATAAAGCATTGGTAAACGGCCACGCCTTTGTGCGTTATTCGGTGGGAATCACAAGTCGCCTCTCTTGAAGAGGCTGCCGCCTTTAGATACAAATACAGCTAGGCTTCTATATTTTCAAGCAAATCTATAGCAATATCGAATACATGTCAAGAGAAGAGCTCCTGTGAATTGTACGGGTAATTCAAAATTCCAACACTCAGTTGGTAGCGGAACACATCTCGGTGATTTCTATGTGAATTCATGATATGATGCACCTATATTAGACTCCCATAAGGGCTGGCTTTAACGCAAAAGTCCTGTTTGCACCAATTTCTCGACTTCTTATCTACACTAAAACGGCCAGGTTAGACTTGAGTAAATTGTCCCTATATCCTCTGTACCGCTCAGCTGTGGTTGGCTATCCGAACTGATGGTAACGAAGAACTCTGGAAGCACGTGAAAAAGCTTTTGAATTACCAAACAAGGATCCCAAACCGTACCAAAATTTTCCTGAACAGTATCAGAATCGTAAACAACGGGAACTGTGAAAATGTGTTCCCGCTCCGAAAATACATTTGCTGCTGTTCTCAACAAATATGCAGAATTTCATTTTCAACTAACCGCTGGCACTATTATTTTTCCTTATTCCGAATCGGTTCTTCCTTCCTAATGAGTAATACAATTGGTTCTCTAGTGCCCTTTAACCTGCTTATGAAATCGGCATTACCCTAGTTTGGTTTGATTCTTCATAATTTACAATGAATCTTTCGCAACCATCCAGAAAACATAATGCCCCGTACATTCGGACTCATGATTTGCATCATAGTAGAGCTTTTTATCTCCTAATCCTGTTATATCAAAGGTTAATTTTTTGGAGTAAAACTATCCATTGTTCATTCAAGCCCACTCTCACATTTCACATATGTTGTAATCAAAATAATTTATTCAAATGCATTGCTCTCAGTTATTACTTTTTCATAGTGATAACCTCGAAAGTTGTTCCGAAGCAGGGAGCAATCCAGTACCAATTACACTTGCATAAAAGACCAACACTGATCTTATCATTTTTTTTCTGAAACGGTATAAAGTTCCCGCATTTGGAGAAATTCAAGGTTTACCTACTTGAATATCTTATCTTCAAAAAACAGAGTCGCTTCTTCTTTCTTTGAATGATACCTAGTATAATTCTGTCGAGTCGTTCACGATATTTGCACTTCTCAAACGACCCACTTCTGTATTCGATTAGGAAAACTGTGAACCGGCAATAATTTTTCGTCGTCGCAAAGAAAAAAAATTTTTTTACGAATTACTACACATTGCAAATTGCTGGTGACTTACGCACATGTTCGATAATTTATTCATTTTCTTTCGGTTTAGACTTGATAGCCTGCGCTCATCATCTGAAGCACAAACAAGCTGAACGTGTTTGGCAATCTGTAAATAAAAAAGTGCACAGCCGGAAGAAAGTACTTCTTGTGATTCTTGTTTTGGTTGAAACTAGACGTCAACTGTTTAGTGCTTCCTATCAACACGTGCATGAAGACAAAAACAACAACTGCTGTAGACAAATTATGAGAGTACATAGTTACACACGATTCAGAATAGCTTGGATAGAATCACACTTGTCCATAGTACGGATAGACACTTGCTAACCAAACAAGCACTTTCAAGCAAAAAATTGCATCTTCACAGCAAGCCTCACTGAATATTATCACCGTACTGATCACTGGAAGAAAACCGCAACCACGCAGCTGAACATATCCTCGGGACCTGATTACCGACAATTCACAGAACCAAGCCTAATAGGATAAGAAATACCAAGAACACACACCGAATACTTGCAAACGCCAGTCAGATTGCCTAAGTTGCTACGTCCATGTGCGCCGGTTGCATTGGCGGGCAGACCTTTACATATGTGAGCTATTTTCAGTGGCTTTTTATTATCTGGTTAGGAAGACAAGAAGAGAGACTATTGAAGTCCTGTGACTATTTAAGCTCGCACTAATTATTATGCAAAGGTGATCTGAGGTTTCAAAAACGAGTTTGCTGGCACTTATAATTTGATGTGCAGGACCCAATTGGTATCGATCTAATGCAAGGAAAATAACAAGCGGTATCTTGTTTAACCTTAGCCAGGTGTTAATGATCAGAACAGATTAGAACCCACTCCAACTGGAAGGATGATACACAATCATATATTGAATCGACTAAATTCAATGTGGTCCTTATTCCATGTGCAGTAGGGCTTAGTATGCAAACTTGAAAACTAATTGAACAATAAATGTAGTGAAAATGAGTTTCAGTTTATCAAGCCCTCGTAAATAGAGCAACGATTAACATTGCGAACATTTTTCTTCTCTTGTATTGGTAAATTGAAGGACTGAGATTTAAAAGCAGCTGTCATTTCATTTGAAACACCAAAAGCAGATGCAGTTATTCCATTAGTACTTTTATGTACTCATCAACAACAAGAAAAACGTGTTAACACGAATTCTTCCCTTTCGATTACTTTTCCTGTAAATACTCACGGTACATCGAAAGTTGTGTATAGGGAATCATGCTACTTTCATCGAACGAGTAGGCACTTCAAGAAAGCTTGCAAATCCCTTGGGCTGTAGCTCATATCCATGAAAATCTGCAGTGGATGTGGATCGGTGTGTGGATGAAAGGTTGGCGGCGGAAATCAAAAGCATTCAGGCAGTGATAAGATACACGAATCGCTCCAGATTCATATGCATTGTAGTAGTGAGAACGGCAAAAGCTTTTTCTCTGCTCGTGAAATGGTGTGAAATATCCACGTTTGGGCAAGTCCAGTAGGCATTGAATTAGCAGGATGTTCAACCACGGCAGTACGCTGACTAACACCTTTATGACTTCCAAACAGTCTGTCGGAAATTGCTTTCCGCAATCCTCATTCGAAAATTGGCCTAGCACAGGGTATCGTTAGTAATTCCCCTGTCTGGTTAGGGCTAGTAGTGGTAGAATCTACCATATTCAGCGGAGTCACACTCATTACTCAGCGATGTACTTCCTGATAACACTGAGGCTGTCCCTCATTTTATCCTTAATCTAGCAACGATCGTAAAGGTGCACATAAAGCTATTGGGTGCAACATGCCCTCACTAAAAGATTTTTAGCAACAAACAAAGGGCAGCACACGTATTCAGTAGCATTCTACCAACTGTGTTCACTAATTGGTTGTGAGCAATGTGTCAAATAGTAATTTAAAAGGGCTCAAGTGTAAACGACAAAAGGATGGAATACAAAATGAACCATTCAATGTCCAACTACCACCTCAGCCTTATAGTCATATACACCATGTTTCGATATAATTCGAGCACAGCATGTCTTTTAATCTCAATTCACACATGAATCCTTCATTTAAAAGAATTCTCATCATACCAATCAGTTCCCAAAACATAAGTTCAGTTGACCCAAACTTAGTGCAATCCTGCTAGAATTTACAAAAGCAAGATTTCAGACTGCCTAGTTCCAAAGTTCCAAATATTCCGTTGGTAATTTTTCAGTAGCACATAGAAACGGTTCGACAAGGTTCAGAAGGATGCACGTGACAGCGGTATGCTAATACTTTGGAATACTCAATTCAATTTAGGATAATGTAACAAACAAGTAATATATTTATATATATATATATATATATATATATATATATATATATGATTTTCCTCAGCTGCTTGAAAACAAATTATAGTGTACTCCGAAACAACGAAATCCATAAAAAGCCTGAGTGGACCAATTGTAGAAAGTCATTTACAATACCAAGGTGTTCATTTAGGACGAGGTAGATTTCGTGTGAATGTGTGTGAAGAAATTTTCATCTCGGGAATGGAGAATATTTTGACTGGTTAGTCAGTTTCTGGTTTGTATATAAGAGTTCACATAGATCATACTTTATTGTTTCAGATATATTTATAATGATTGGAAACATGGGAAATGGTGTATGATAAACAAAATCTTGTGTTTCAAAGGGCCTCATTGAGGTGATCTCATAAAAGCTAGCTGAGCACACTGCCATAATTAGCATAGATAACGTAATACATTTATCTGCGCATTATCCAAAGTTTATTCCAGTTTTGGCGTGTATGCACACCTTTTAGTTTTTGTGCAAGCCGAATATCGGTTGACTGCAAAGTCCCACCTCTGCATATCCAATGACAATCAATGCATCAAAAATCAGAGTCACTAATTCTCGGCCGTTGTCTTCGACCTTTTTACACGTTATTTATTTTTCGCAGAATAATTTGAAGATCCCGAAAGCAAAAGAGAATATCACTGTTACCAAATGATAGCGTTCCTAATATGCATCTTGCTTCACGTACTTACCTCTATTTTAACAGAATATATCGTTTTCTGTCATAGGTTTTCATTGAGTTTCGACAGGCTTTCACCGTTGTGGACAATAAGATTTTCAGTGTATCGATGAATGGGGGACACAGAGCGGATCTAGAACAATACTGCGTATAAGTTTCAGAGATGCTAACAAATACAACCAAACACACCATGGCTTCACCCCGTGTGACAAGCAAGCAATATAAGTTGAGATTTCTTTCAACTCCAGTGTCATGCAAAATCAGTCCATTTCAAAACTCAATGGCAGTGATCGAATTTCACATCAGCCTGTTTGTGTTTCCATTCGAGGTTCAATTTTTTACAGTTGGATCTATTTTTTGCGTCAGAACACAGAAGTAAAATTCGTTTTCCGAGGTTGCTGAACTGGTTAATGGATTGGTGCTTCTTATCTGTGTGTTGCACAAATCAATGTAAATCCTGCTATTTTACATAGCCATTATTGTGTTTTCGTTTCACATGGTTGTATGTATATAAATCGAAGGAGTCGCCACGGCTACTCCACTAGGCCTTTGTTCAAAACTCACGGAAAACCAAGACCACACATAAGCTTTATTGAGCACAAACACTGATCATTACGAGAAATGCGACAGGGGTCAACCGAATACTAAGTTGCTCCAAGGGACCCCATGGAAATATCCGAATTCAGCTAAGAAACAAAAGTGACCATTGACTACCATCTCTGGACCTGTGCAAGAATTGCAAAGAAAAAGGTTCCATTTAGAGATTGAATTGCCACATGTCTATCTCAACCGATCAATACTCCTATTTTCAAGGTATCAGCTCAACCCAATACAAAGGTTGTCCTGCTCTAAAGCTTCTCGATCAAACTAGGCGAATATGTACATGAAATTGTCTTGGAACCAAAATTAAACATTTGAAGATGCAAGAAAATCCGGTGGTCATCAATCTAGATTCACCCGTCGGCACAGCACGCCCGCACCACAGAAAACAACGATCATATCAAATGCAAAACCGCAGGTCAAAATAGGAGTTCTTTACAAATGTGGTAAAGTAAGCAACATTTTCCTTAACTGATTGACCTCCGCCTTTTTTCGAACACAGTCAGCAATTACTCTCGTTATCCGTTTCAGATCTCCCCTCAGTTAATCCATGCCTCTCCTAAATATCAAAATCCTGTATAATCTAAGAATTCAAATGGGGATGCGAAGCAACCTGAATTGGAGGAACATAGACACAACTGCGTAATCGTTTGGCAGACTGTACTCTTAGTTGGTTCATAAAAAAGATCGACATAGTTGTACAAAATGGCGTGCAAACCACTGACACCAACAAAAATAAGACACATCTGAGCAAAAGGCGCCAGGCCGACCGTTAGAAGTAATTTTGGATGCAACGCAACTACCTAAGTTCCCAGTGGTTGAGGTTTGCGGAGGCCAGCGCGATCAACAGATGACAACTGATTCTTTGCCTAAACATAGATCCTAATATCATCCCTTGTTACAGAAGTTGAACAATATGTCCCCATCTGTTTACTCTCCGCACGACGAAACTATTTATCCTGGCCATTCAGCGGTAGGCACCGGCTGGATTGCAGCGGGATGTTTCAGGAAATTGATCATGCTATCCCGCAACTCTGTTAGATTCTCAGTATCTCTCTACGTATTGGCGTATCGGAAGTGAGCTTACTAGATTCCGACTGACAACAGAATATCAGTCTTCCCAGAACAGAGACAAATATGTTGAGCCTTAATGTGTGAGTGTTTTTTCCAAAGACCAATCACATTTGGCTCTGTAAAACAGGATGAATTTATGCGCATATTTCTCCATTTCTTTATCAATAATATTACCACAGTGCCTGTACATGAAGGCTCAAGGTTTTCAATTATAAGCAGAAATCCAGTTTCCATTCCGTGTACTGTAGCCGTGATGTTTTGAAGTACGGCTCATTATGTCCCAGTGAAATCGCGTTCGCCGACCAACGTGCTAACAAGCTGGAACTATTCTTACTATACCCGTTAAGGTGTTTGCTCCATTCCATCGAAGATCACGACTCAATCCAAGTGAAATACTCGTGCCGAAAACTGATCTAGTTATATGAGCATTGTGAGGTATTTCAAACATCTGTAGGGTCGAATTTTGTTTCAACGTTTTCACGTGGAAAGTGCATTTTCCCTTATCCAAGCTATTCCGGACCATCGTTCCATAGTTGTGCTATGTAGCTGCTATCCCAGCATTTAAGTGATGTAGGCAGTTACCAAGATGAAACCTGACATAGATATTTTACAAACGAATTTCGTTGTCTGTTACTGGAAATCCTTTCTTTTGGTTGTGTATTTTCCAGTAATTTAAGTGTACATTCAATTGAATAAATGTGTATTTGATTTGACTGCGAACTTGGTCCCTACATAAGACTTTTAAATTATTTCCCATTTTAAGCACCGACCAATCGTAGTCGGTGTGAAATTGTACAATGTAACCGATAGAAAATGACAGAAGACAACATAGAGTAAGCAAGTGGTTCGTCTTAGCTTAGTCCTCTGTACACTTCGCTTGCACACATGCACTCCTCGCGTGATTTATTCAGCTTGCCGGAAAGATCGTTCTGCGGGATTGTACAGTTATTTACTGGATCACATATTATCCTAGAGTAGACGCTGTGCTCACTTGGGTTTACCAAATTCAAAAAGGACGATTTGAAATGAACAGAAACAGTTATCTTGATTAGAAGTTAGTCCTACTCACAGAACTGGACTGATTTTCATGAACAAGGATGCGACACAACGTTTTCATAACTATCGGTATTGATTTGAATATAAATAAAATGTAAAAGTTATTTTGTACCAAATCTCAGATCTTTTAAAATTCTCTGCCGGTTGCTATCAGATGTCCTCACCTACTTGCATTTGAGTGCATCCGTGTTTTGAATGCTTACTGTACGTTTTCTAAGTGTCTATTTCCAACAATGCTCTAATTACTACTTTCCCCGACACTGCTTCCTCACCAATGCATCACGCATGCACGCATCGTGCACGCGGCTGTTCACACACATTCACGCACGCACACATTCACACATGATACTGCTTTCATGATGCGTTGTCCCTCCACGTTGTCACACCCACACGACCATCAGTTTCTGCTCCATGACTATTTTGACACACTCAAGCCCAAACACAGAAACACCTACTGGTTCTTCTTACTGACAGATTCAATTTGGTGCTGACTTAAGCACGTTTGCATGCTCATGTCTCCACGTGTTTGTTCGCTGAACATGAAACCACTCCACTGCGAGGTGGCACTTGCCCCGTAATTACACATGCACAATACCAAGTACAGACACGTAGATCCGTAAACCTCGAGCTGTGTCAATATCAACCAATCAGCTCCGCGCATCCCGTTATAGGCTAACCTGTTGGTCCTTCGCGATTTCACATTGCAAACTCAATCTTCGTGAAGGTTGTGATCTTCACATTATTCCGACACTTGGAGACATTTTGGATGCACGTTTTTTCTGCTTATCAGTCTATCTATCTCATTCGAATCGATTGGAGCGTGAATGAACGGAAAGTCCCTTTACAGAATCACACAGTGATTCTTCCAAGCATTACCCTGTCGTCCAGACACGATCCCATACAGCTCATATCGAAAAATCCCATACTTGGGACCAAGTGTCCTCGCTCTGAATGCTACCCATGGTAAAAGACAAATTACCTTTGGAAGAATCTCCGTGTGGTTCTAAAAACCGACCCGACGTTCATGCACGCTCCATTCCATTCTAATGAGGTTACAGCTGTAAGCCAACTGTAAAATGCTCACGTATAAGGGTGATTGGGCGGAAGAGTGCCGATTACGCATACCTGATGAGCGGCAATAACCGAGAAACCGGTCATGTGCTTCCGGGGGAATTCGGTCCTGTCATCCAGATACAATCCCATACCAATCAAATCGAGAGAAAATGTTCAGTCAATCATTCACAGACAGGCACACATACACAGGCGCTTTGCAGTGTTGATGAAGTAGATGAAGCGTTTGATTATCCAACAGAATTTTTGAATCCTCTTGATCTGCAGAGATGCCACCGAACGTATTGCAGTTGAAAATCAGTGTGCCATTATCATGTTTGATAATATCAACCAGCTAAAGCTTTGCAATGGCACACGGCTTGCAGTAAAACAATAAGCAATGTCGTAAAACCAAAGATCTATATATACACATATACTTAAACTAACATGCGTAAAATGTGCTTTTTTCTGCTCACTTCAAAGCAAAACAATTTGACACTGTTCCAACAAAATTTTCACTCCTGTTTCACATATATTACTTAAGCAATCCACTTATTGACAGTGGTACATTTTTACTTCTGGTCTGTCATGTTTGTCTTTTTCAGTAGTTGGTAACTGTAGGAATGAAATACTGCAGAACAGTATTTTAGCCAGATAGGTAAACTGAGAGCATGATTGGCATTTATGAAAAATCATGTAGGTAGCAGTATTTGGAAGCTGATTATCCGGGATCCTGAATGTGATAACTATAACTTCAGTTCAAGCTGTCGAAAAAAAATTGTTACATTCGAACGACCTTTAGAATCGTAAGTTTTTAAGTGCTTTTTGTGCCTAACATCTTGTTTTGGAAAGATCGGTCGACCTGATAATCTTTCCGATTTCGGATCAAGATCTACAGAGATGACCTCTCTTACCTCCGAAACAAAAACAGAAACATGGAAGTGACACGTTTCGGAATCGTGCAAAAGTTTGAAAAGTATCCATTCCATTACAGGAGCTTCGACTTGAAATAGCAACAGAAACGTCAAAAAAATGGTCTACCAATGGGTGAAAAATTTGTGAACTGAAACATACAGTCGTTGATTATTTTTATACCGTTGAAATTGGTGATAGGGAATCAACCACGTAAACGGAATTTTTATTCCAGGATTATTTTAATTGTTTGAGTCATATGTAGCTTGATTCGGATTTTTATTTTAGATTCTTTCTGCAATGTATATGGTTTTCGTGATGAATATATTCTATACTGTTATTCTCATCTGAATTATCACATCAGGGTGTTCATCAAGCTGGTGCGTGAAACGTTGGCCATTTTCCCAGGAGGTAAATCTTTTCACACATTTGTGATGAATACGCTGCATCAAAAGTGCACGAAAAGCAGAACTCTCAGTGTATTATTGACATTATTTATAATAACTTCAACGGTACCAAGTCCTGCATTGCCCATTCCTCGAAGAAGAAAAAATAGTAGTATTTCCCCTGATCATAACTGAAGTAAATTGTGAATCTGTTCCTATTTCAGTGCAGATTCCTCCACCGTTCTCAAATATAAATTTCAGGTCAATTCCTGCCAATGGCTGTTCTCTCATTTCCTCAGTTCGTTCATTGGTAGCAGTTACAGAACAGACACCCCATATTTATGTACGCATCTTCCAAGCTGAACAATATCCTAAAAACCCCACATCACAACTGTTTCGTGTTCACTCCACAGTGGCCTTCTGGTATCACCAAAGCATTGATGAGTTGATTCGAATTAACTGCAGTCTATATTCGTATGATACGGGCGGTGAGTTGAAGGTAAATCAATAGTAGTGTGTAACAGAAAGTGTTTCTAGGTCCATGATGCCAAAAATTACAGCGAACGAAGAAGTATTTGATTGTATCATTTGGCGAGAGAACATTTGCTCAGGTACGGACACTAACATGTACATGCTGTCCACACTTTTGACATAAAACCGGTCCTCACAAAACACATGGCGCTCATCTATCGCGATTACGTTGACGTTCATGCTGAAAAAAATCCGACCGGCTCTGAGTCTTTAACATTTATCACCCGTTGTTTTCGAAGCCCTAGGTAATCCTGATTTATCGGAGAGTGTATTCCTCATTACTTAGCATTTATCTGACACTAAGCAGCCACCTGTGCCTATACATTATTGCTCAATAAAAACCTCAATCGGACAAATTAGCTTTTACCAAATAAAAATTGTTACATCGCATGTGAGTGCTTGCATCTCAATCAACCAACACTGAGAGTACGCTTTTACAGATTCCCCAGATTGAATAAAGACGTTGCATGATCACGACACAGTTTAGCCAAAAGAGGACTGTTGATATTTCAGTTCTACAGACCAGGCAATCTCTAATTCATTGTTCATCGATGAGTATTGTTTTCAGGTCAAAGGACGGTATACAAGAAGAACAACTGACAATTGTCAGATGCACGCATAACTGGATACTGGTGAAAGTGTGTCTTGCAAGTTCAGTTGTTGAACATGAGGTAATGCAGGAAAACTCTGCTACCTAACAGCATAAATGCTGTGGCTGTAAAAAAAACGAAGCAACTGGTGAAGATTGAAAAACTACAAACAAACGTATCACTAAGAAGGGACACTTAGAAAAAACTTGTTTTCAAACCGCAGTTATCGATTGTCACTTGATATTGTAACAGGGCACGCTGGCGCGAGAGGACGGCGTGAACATCAAGTCGAACGAACGAAACAAACGAGGGCCACAGACAAAAGAACAGGTGGCGAATATGTCGGAGGCGTCACGAAGCAGTCAAAAAGAGGCATACAGATGACCAGAGAGGAAGCAGCGGGATCTCCAGCAACCAGCAAGATAGCTCAGGTGAACGGCTGCCGATCGAGCCGTCAAATGAGACAGCCGGACCAACCGAAGGGAAATGATGGTCAAGAGAATCAAGCCATCGGCCAGAGGCAGTGGACAGAAAGCAGCCGAAGCGCTCAATCAGCAGCAATAGCAGTCTTGGTGCCGCGCAGTCTGGAAAAAGGCCTATATAAACGGCTGTATATGTTTCGTGACTTGACTTGTTTGGCCGGTGAAATACAAGTATCCTGTGTTGTGTTGTCTTCCTTGTTACAATATGGCACATTGCTCATCATCCGTTATGTACGCATTAGGATAGTGATACAAACGGATGTCTGATGAGCTCGTACACGACAGAAATCTCATTTGTTATAAATAGTGATCATGTATTATGACGGTTGCCTCTATTGTGTGCTAGTCTGCAGGGAATAGCCATGCTCGAAATTTAGATGAAACCATATTCCCGCCAATACTAGTGGACCCCATTAATGACGAGATAAGAACTCCCGAGAAAAAATGGGACAACTTTATTTAAATTTGAATTACCGAAAGCATTATTCAGAACAGAAGGCTGATGCAACCTATTGGACTTTTAGTTTGTTTTAATTATTCAGTCTGATGGTCAAAAAGACTACGACGTAGATGAGGAACGAATTCTCTATCTATTGCACAATCACACATTTCACTTTTGATCCCAGCGGCCAGTGTGTCCTTTGACGATGATCTTTGAACCAGGGAATGTTTCACAATTACTTTCTAATCTGAGCTGTGAGAGGGCAACTGTTCGAACTGGACGTGACTGTGAGAATTCCCCAACTTTTGAGGTGCTTCCAACTGGAGTCCACCAACAAAGCTGCGCATGCTTTATTCCAATTCTTATGAATAATGGTGATCGGTATAAGTAAACCTTTGTGTGAGAGTATTTTTCAATGATTTTCATGGAAGAAATTACATTTTTTTGAGCCCTCATATCTCATTATATACCGAACATTCATATGGTATGCAAACCCATTGCCCAAGTGGCATGCCTCGAGATTTGAATTCCCAGACCAATTCAAAATATGTTCCCATTTGTTGAGCTTATGAAGCAGCCTCCATATCACGCACTGAAAACTGCAGCTAACTTATGTTCGAAAGGGAGTGATAAAACCGAAGAACGTTTTCACTCTAGATCAAGGACAGAAATTTTCAACAATTCCTTTCTGTTGTAGTTTAGTCCAAACATTCCGATTCATTCGACTTGCTAGGTCTTCTACTTCTGAAATGTTTGTTGAGCATGGCTTTTCTGTGATGTATCCGAAAATCGATGATAATACAGACAACAAAAAGACGAACCACATACACCAATTGCAATTCACCATTGATTCTCTAAAATAAACGGGCCGAATAACTGCCTTTGGGAGGGATTTTCTTATCGCTTTTGCGAAAATACTGTGGGTGTTTACCGGAGTGCGCTCAAACGACTTTGAAGACAACGCTTATTTTCAGACAAACTGGCATTTCTTGTTTTCGGTGACCCTGACGTTCATCGTCAAGGAGCATTTTTGAACCACATATGTGGTGGAGTCTTCAAAGATTTAAACAAATTACCTTTCCCTTTATAGTTGCAACCATATAAATATATTGGCGATAAAAACCACTTCAACTATAGTATTCCGATAGTACATTTTCGTATTTATATCATAATTTAACTCATGTGGTCCCACATTTCGGCTGAGTCATATATCCATAAATTGGTAATTGTAAGCTCATTTCCTCAGAGCATCCTTCCTGGCAACCAAGGCCACACACAATCAGCTACACACAGCGCATTGGAGAATTAGCAGAAATTAGTGGCAAATTTCATTTAACTAATATCATTACCCGAAGGTTTGATATTTCTTAGGTAAACAACTAAATAAGAAAGGCATACGGAGTAAATTTCCGAATGTTTCATAATCCACCACCCCTGTGTAAGCTATCATACGATCAATGAACTTATTGTACATTGAACTCAGATTACTTAAAATCCGCTTGATTCAGCTTTGTTCAACAGAATAAATACTGTGGGTTGAGTTGGGTTGCGGATACGTTTGCAAAATGTGACATTGTTTTTTACAAGATGTGTTTATTCTTGGAGTGTGGAATCGGTTTCTCGGAGATATTCCTCGTACGCACAGTCAGTTAACCAACCCGCCTTGTTTCTAGGTAATCTGTGAGTTTTTCTGCACTGAAAGGGTTATGATGAAATGGACGCAGTGGTATCTATCTTGGAGCAAAATGTATTCAGACAGAAACAACCAATTCAACGCAGTGTGTGTCTAACAGAGTATTTGACCTGTTTCTCATTTTTCAGCTGAGGTAAGTGTGCAGATGGCACAGATTATTAGAACAAATATTCCCAAAATTTGCCAAATCACAATATTCTCAGGTTTAAATGATTGGGAATTTTACTGTTCATAAATCTATTACTTTTACACGTTGCATGAATCTCTCGGAAACCTAGAGTTTGATAGAATAGTGTCAAGAATCTAGAAACACTTTAAATGGTGTTCGTTGTGAACTTTCCTCTGTAGCATTATTTTGATTTTAGAAATTATGAATGTGGCCTGGACTTATGTACATTCAAATTATATGAAAATACGATGAATGATGAAGAAACACGACGATTAATTTCATTAACACCACTTCGGTAATGAAATCACCCGAGCTTGCGCTTTTCATTATTTCTCTTCAAATTATTAAATTATTTTCAACAAACAGGAAATTGACTTATATTTCGCTACCAGGGACGACAAGAATGAAAACTTTGTGCGATTCGTTATAAAACTATCGATTTGAAAGCGACTCAGAAACTATGAGTCAAAACTAAAATTTCTTGATAGATGCCGATAAAACAAGACTGTTGATTCAACAAACCATCATCATTCCTGATTGTTGCTGCACAATCCCTGAGCTCATCGTTGATCTGGCATTTGCTAAACCTGAGGTCGAAGTAACTGATTTTCTCTAAACCACAAACAAGGCTACAACCGGTGGAGCAAGAAGATTGATGAACATCGCGTACTGCGAAGTACACACTCAAATTTCATTCAAAGTTTGACGCACCAGGTGTACTTTCTAATAATCACGTGATCACTTGCGTGCCTACCACCAATGCGTATTTGTAATCCCGCCGTGAGCATGAGCCTGAGATGTGGCTTTTCATTCACCACAGGCAAAATTTTCCAGTCATCGCGGCCAGTTTAACGGTTTCCTTTCCGTTGTTTCTCACTCACGTCATATGAGTTCGTAAAACTATGGCTGACTAGCAAGAGCGAAATATTGCAAATAATGTGGTGTTCACTTACAACACTTCCTGTCCAAAATGACGTCATGTGAGAAGTTTCCAAGACCCTCAAAGGTGATGGATAAAACGATCAGTGAGAAGGTTGAAAAAACACACCGCTTAGTGAATCCAGTAATTGCGCACAGACTCAAAAGCTGAACACCATTTTCCACCAGTTCAATGTACACCCACCACTCCCCCCGTTTCAGCGAAGACGGATATCTTGTAAAATCATCCTCCAGTAAGGAACACTTACGCGGAAGACCAAAGTGTCCCTTATTGCGGAGCATTCGGCTGACATCAGAAGTTCATTCACTGTCATCTACACAGCTTCGGTTGCCCGATTTGATGTCATCGGCATCGTCATGTTGTTTGTAGCGGAGCCGATAGTAATCAATATTCGTCATCCGTGATTGGAAAAACAAAGACGACCTATTCATTCTTCATTTTGATTGAGTAAATAATCTCCAACCAATAGGTGATATCTACTATTGACTTTTATACGTATGCATGTTCATAACGAGATAACTGAAGAGCAAGATTAAAATGCCTTGGTCATTTTAGCATTACTTAAGAACGATAGCATGAATCAATAGCCAACAACAACAATGACAACTAACTATGGAACGTACGATGCCATATTCCATTGATTTCTGAAAAAGAAAAAGAAGCAATGTTTTGAAATACTAGCAGTGATAACGTGGACTTTTTGTTGGTAAATTAATTATCATTCCATGGCTAAACGATCTGTGAGCAAATTATTTCGCCGACCGTGGTAAATACTTGCAGTTCAAAAAGTTTGTTTTTCGCAATTTGTTTGGATATGCGTACACAATAAACAGTTGGACACATTTCGTCGTTCGGTGAAAAATTCTAGAGACTGTTGTCGTTGGAGAAAACGTTCACGAAATACCAACGTCTTACGGTATTAATCTGCTAAATATTACACATCAAGGTTCACCAACGTTATTATTGCTCCAAAATCAGGTTAATTAATGTAATATCCTTTGTTAGCAGGCTTCAACTTTTTAAACAAAATTGCTCGATTGAAAACAGCACATTGCAGTGGTGGGTACAGTCCCGGTAAATGAATGACAAATGCGGTTTGAACTATGAGTAAAAACAACTGGTCACAATACATTGAAGATATGCACGATTTTATTGCGACGAGCCACCCTGTTGGACACATGAGTAAAACGGATATTGCATGATCCTTTTCTGAGGTTGTACAATCTGAACTGAGTATGCCAGCATGTAGTCAAAGTTTTTGCATTCGAAATTCTAACACTTACCTTACTCTTGTGTCGCCAATAATAAAGACATGAACAAGGATCGGTGACTGACCGGTTGCGTCCATGTAATTAGATGTCATCCGTTTTGCCCCATTTAAGTTAGTAATGTTGCAGTTATACTTGTCACTGGAAATGAAATTTCGCACTTCTGCATCCTCTTCAGCAAAAGAAAGACTTGTAAACACAAATGAAGGAACTGCATCTTCGCTTTGACGTTTTCTTATATATGTATGATGAAATCTTACCCATGGCTAGGAATGTCAGCTCTGTTGTAGAACGACAACAAATGTGCTGAGGAATTCTAAGTGGATAGCCCACATGCATGCCAAAAAAATTCTCATTTAGTTCCACAGCGAGAAAGGAAAGACAATAACAACATTGCGATGCGATTCGCATGTACGTAATCAAATATTGGTGTGCTTTGCAAACCTTAATATCCACAACAGAGCCATTTTTGGGTGTGCTCAAATTCCTGATATTGTCTTGTTTTATTCTATGTTGTTGGCATCCAGTAATCTCTGTTGAGGTTGCGATAATTTCCACTTCACGTGATATAAGCCCTTTTTTGATTTTTCATTTCTTAAATGTAATCCTCAACATGCTTCTGGTTTCTAGGTCCTGCAGGTGAGAACTTGGAATTCGTTCATATAATGTGGTCTACTACACGGTGGATTTACTGCTGAGTTAAAGTCAGCAAATTCATTTCACTGAAGTCATCTCAACATCTGAAGTTATTTTATCTGATGAAAAAGTCCAAATATGATTGACTGGAGAGAAATCGGTTTTAATTGGTGTTGCATTTGTTGGCTTGTTCTAAGTATGTTGAGCAGGGAAAGTTATACGAATAGAATTGACTGGTAATGGTGTTCCATTTCGCTATCCAATCGGATATCATGAATTCAGCGTAAACGTCTGTGATGTGTATGCAACCTCTAACTCGCACAGTCCAATAAATCTGCATCTTTGACATTTTGCGCTGGGTCTGACAGGGTCCCTTGCTGCGTTCCCAGTGCTTCTCCAGATTTCTTGTACACGGATTTCCATTGAATTTGTATCATCATGTATTTTGTGATAACACAACATATACACAAGGCTCTTCAATTAATAGAACATACTGTACCAAGGACTACTAGACGGGCTAGGATGCTTGTATTTTGATGCCCAACCAAGTCAAGTCCATGAAACATATACAATTGTCTATATAGCCCCTTGTCCAGACCGCGCGGCACCACCCTTGCTCTTGCGACTGCTTGAATGTTTCAGAAACATTCTGGCCAATTTCCCGTGGTCAATAACTAGCTTCTCCTGGGCATCATTTCTATTCAGTCGGTCCGATTCTCCATTATGATGACTTGATCAGCAGTCCCTCTGTTGGGCTATCTTGCTGTTCGCCGGAATCCCGATGGTTCCCCTCCGCTAATCCGTCTGCCTCTTTTCTTCTACTTCGGAAAGCCTCCGACATATTCGCCGTCTGTTATTCTTTCTGTGGCCCTCGGTTGGTTCCTCTGTTTGCTTTGATATTTACGTCGTTCTCTTGCCACATCTTTCCCCGCTACACTATGTGAGTTATTATTTTTATCGTATCAATGTCCCGCATATGATAATTTCTAGTGCAACGACGATTTCGTTTTGGATTTCACTTCATAGTCAACCAATATTTTTGAAAAACTTATATGAAGTACCTTTTTAATTTATTCTAACGACTTTGCTGTCTCTTAGCGATATAATTTAACACTTTCAGCGCAACTTACTGTCGATGACCTTCAGTGTATCTTCACATGAGAACTGGATGGTTTATTGCAAAAATTGAATAATTTCTGATTGTAAAAATATCCATCTTGTAGGAGATTCGATCCAATGGTGCATATGCTATAAATGATTTTATGAAAAGTAGAAAACATTCCACTAGTCACAAGAACCAATCCAACCACTGACACACGGATGTGGACTCGCGCAGCTTGGTTTTAGTAGATTTACCTTTTGTGAGAATCATTTGCTGAACGGGCGTTGCAGAGTCTCGAGACTGAAAGCTTTTTGAGATATTCTGACAATACTTTGAAACGCTGAGAATATTCTACTATTGCGAGAAACGTTCAACTCTTTGGTTACTGTTTCGTGGTTCAGTCGGCATAAAACCCCCGAAGTAAAGTTAGGTTTTGCAGAGAACGTTTTTGATCATGTCCAGCAACAATTTTTGACCAATGACCCAATTGGAGTCTCTCAAAAGATTCCGAAAGTTATTCACGTGAGACTTCTCAAATTTGACCCACTCAATTGTTTGTAAACTATAATTATGCGCAACATGATTCATCTCCTTTTACCCAGTATTCAAAAAGACATTTGATGTGATCCAACATGCAGTATTCTCCATTGCACATTCAGTACCATCGTGCGTACCTAATTCAAACCGTGACAAATATACATTGTGTTACCTATTTACTGGTTTTCAGTAGTCAAGAATCTCATATGATGCAGAATCACCTATAGGTATCTGGCATATACTGACGGACCCAACTGCGTTTAGCCCATGTTTTCACTGAAGAAAAGTAGCGCATCTTTTAAGTGGAAATACCCGCTACACTGGACGGCCGGTTTGCGCTAATGATAAATGGTTTCAGGCGATTCTGGCATAACTGTGATGTTTGCTTGCTAGTTGAAGTCCTTTCAATATGTTAGTCTTCGTTTTCCAGTTACAACATTTCTTTTAAGAAAAAATGGCTCTCCGTTATCCTTTCTGGAACAACTGTAATAATGAGAGCAAGAATAAGCCTTATCACAGAACAAACTGAATTCAACAGCAAGGCGTTGATTTCGCTTATTGCAGAATTCTGCGGTGTCAAGAGAATCATTATTGTTCTCATAGAGTTTTCATGTGATCACGAGCACAGATTTGAAGAGATTACGTGATACAGTTATCCTGTGCTAATGATTGTTCGTGCTCTAATGAAGTTTCTAAAAAAACTGTACGCATGTATTTGCAATCATGCTGACAACTCCACACATTTATTTTCACCTGTGAAGCTACTGAACTACATTTCCGTATTAGCATTGAAGGCTCTAAATAACAAACGTTTTTCGGGTAAAGCTTCTTGCAGCACATGCATCCAACTGTCTGTAATAATATCCTAAACTGTTTTGGATGTGAATTAGAAAGAAAAAAGATTATAGCGGTCATCGCACATATCATGCGGATAATGTTTGCAAACCATTTGTTTTATGATCACCGAAGTGCACGAAGAATAGTAACGGAGTTGCCCACTATCGATCGCCGGGTGGTAGTGATTCCATGGAAATGAAATCATTCAACAAAATAGGTTTGTGACAAAATTTTCCTTGCCGAGGCAAACCTCTCTCTACACTGGTGTACAATCGAAGTTCCCAATATTCGCGAACATTTGCAAAACGGTTATGATGGACTATGCGTTTTATGCAACAAAGGGTTTGCAAAAACTAAATCAGACGTGAAAACTATGTACGGTAAACAGATTTTATTTACACGCGGAATCATTCAGGGCACTACCATACGTTGACATGTGAGACAAAAAGTTCAAGTTTATTATAAGTTTCTTTTGGATAAAACTTACGAATGTTTATGTTGCTCATTTACAAAGAAGCCTTTGAAAAACATATTAAAATGATGATATTAAATCAACATATTTGTTATACGTGCGCCTAGTCCATAGGTTCACGTCAAATATTATTAGTCCCAGTGGAAAAAAAACTTAGTTCTTCAGGGTTCACTTATCTCTTTTTAATAATCTACTAATCGTGTAGAATAAACACAGTGAGCTTTCAAGGAATTCAGCGAAATCTCCTGCCTTCATGTTACACGTACGGTCACTTGACTTCCACAGAATTTACAAGAGATTTCCAAAAAGATTGTTCATTCGAAAATTGTAACAAATTTCAATACTCACAGTTTTACAGAAGTTGGACATCTGGTTAGAATGAATGGCATTTGTTTTTGGTTACCAAAGCCGGATATTATATGAATACCAAAGGTTGCATTTTATCGAAGTAGGATGCTTGACAGGCAGCTTAGTTTATTTTCTATAATGTTGATTGCAGTTGCTCGTTCCTTGGAAGCACAAGATGGGTTATCGAGTTGTAGAGGTGAGAGGACTTGATGAAGAAGAGATTTCAGTTTCCAAGTGTGGGGCGACGAGTTTCTTGCCTGTTCTCCATCTCAACGTAAAAAGCCTCAGCTGTCCGTAATAGAAATAGTGATCTGAGTTGAGGAACTTGTTTATGCAACAGTTGGTGACAGTGATCCTACACTGTAAACTGTTCTGTATGAATAAGCCCTGAGTGTTCAGAAGCGGAGACATTTTCCTCAGTGAAATACGGAACTGGTTCAGAATGATCATGGTTGTTATTATCGCGGTGCTGTAAAGCACGAGGGTTATTACAGAGAAGGCAAATCCGAAGCACGCTTCTGAATCGGTCAGAACAACACAGTTTTCATAGCCGAAGAAAACTCCTTTAACAGAACTTAGCTGTGGTAGTCAATATTGCGTGAATACTGATGCGATAACCACGTGATCACCGTCACAACTTAAATTAATAAATTTATCTAGGGGAAATTATTATTGTGCACGCCCCCAATGCAACCGTTTCTCTAGACCTTCGTCAAAGAATATAATAGGAGAGTGGATCAAAACACTCCCATGTTTCAGCGTGAACGTTAACGTACAAACATTACGGGTGAGAAACGTCCGTCTTACAAGGGAAAGACGCTATTCACTAGGTCGTGTTAGAAATTATTGGCCGTGGTTTCAAACGAAAAATAAAGGTGACAATACAATTTTCTTTTCAACATTGCAGACTGTCAGCTTTTTAAGTGATGAATAATAACATGAAGTTAATTGTCATAACAGATTACCATAAAATGACTTTCTAAATCCATCTTCCAGCTGGTACATTTCTGAAACTGAAATGATGATATCGTCTCATTGTAAAATGATTTTCTTTCTTTCAACTTTACAACTTAAATAATTGCAGAACATGGATGACAGATAAAATGATGATTATCTCGGGCTGCCTGTGGAATTTCCATCACCAAATAAAATTTACAATCGACTGGTATTTTGTTGTTACAAACGTCAAACTCTGCGCAATGCGTTTCTGTGTATCGACATTTTCTTCGGTCAAGGTTCTGCATTTTCACTGATGGTCATTTACACAACAACTCATTGTGTATATTTAAATGATCTTAGTCAAATGAAAGCAAAGAAATACTGAAGATATCAACCTCTAAAGGATAAATAACCTTTGATAATTCATAAGCAGAACGAAAATTTACCCAGTTAGGGAGCTCAGTACCTTAGTTCAAAACTGAATCAAAAATGCTGAGACATCCAACACACTGCAGCCAAGTCAAACATGATAAAACCACTTTGCCCTCTTTCGAAAAATACTATGAATCACTGACTGCTTTCAAATGCATTAGGTGATCACGAAATCAGTGAATTAGGGCTACATAAACCTAAAAAGATTCCCCTGTATGTTAAGATACATCAATATACGAGCCAAAGATCCCCCCTATGGAACTTGGGTGCAATGCCTGGATGTGCTCATTCAACCGAGATCCGAGAGCTCATTGTTCCAGCTTTTTGGTCTGGGCAATATTGGTAGCGTTCAGCTCGTGCTATGAGAGCTCGGAGCTCATCACCCAGGAGCTGGTTACATGCAGTCGATCGAGATGTCAAAGCAAACCATGGCTAATTTCATTGGTGGTTTGTTATACAGTTGGAGATGGATGGGCTGTTTAAGTGGTACTTTTACAATTCAGAAATCAAGTTATAAGAAGTGGAAATGTATTTTCGTGCTGATTATAGCCTTATGTTTGAATGGGTATTTAGCGAGAATGGAGGAAATCTACCATATTCCGGAGACAACGAATTCTTGTGCGATTAAACTATAACGGAAGAATTATGCCGTTAGGGTAATGCAGCCCTATGCGGATAAGAAAAGAAACAATCTTCATTGTTTTGCAGTGCAACCAGATGTCGGGCTGTCAGGGCGACCCGAGATACCAGGTTGACTATGATCGTCAGGTGACCGAACTTGTACATGACTGAAGCAATTGAAACCATGACACTGTGGACTTACACTGCTTCGAGAGAGGTACCAAAACCAGTGAACTCTGTATGCAGTAGTTTAAAGGCCTGTTGGATGAGATTGGAGCTGCAAATCCTAAGGTCTACATTTTATAATCGACAGCCCCCCTCCCGTCCCATCCACGAGTGCTCCGCTAATGGAACTATGTACAATAGTCAGACGTGGTAAATGCTGCTTCGTGGGCTGAGTCGGATTGGCCCGGTGGTTTGATTTTGTGTGGCATATTTAGACACATGCGCTTGTCCGCGCCAAGTAAGGCCCATCCGAGGCTTTCCACTGGAGCATTTCTCTGATGCACTTGACTGAGAGAAGTTATAATGGTACCAATCGAGTGGCGCGTAAAATCTGGAAAGTGTTGGCGACAGAGACGGGGATTGTCTACGGGTGCGGTAGTGTTGGATCTATCCCCGATAAAATTGCAAAACATCCTAACTTCTAATTTCGAGGTATATGGGTCTAGTTGTATGCACCATCGGGGCCCAACGGATGAGATTGTACATAACGTAGTAAATTACGAAGTGAAAATCCTAACACGTCGAGGGAGGGTAAAACAACTTATGGCTATGTCCGGTGTACAAGACAACGTTTTTGCTGTGCCCAGAATGCCAATGAGCCCGGCCACCGGCACACAAAAATGTGTCTTAGGTTAGCAGGTGACTTATGTGAAGATGGCAGAGGTGAACAGCATACCACCGGAGTAGGAAACCAATCAGACCAAGGAGGCGTGGGATGGGAACTATATCTATGATTCGCCTACCGCTTTGCGTTCGAGTGTGTGTGTGTGTGTTTCGGGCACTTGAGGCGGCCTAGAGGTCCTGGGCCAGGACGAACAGCGTTATGCATGGACGTTGATCATTTCGGGGTGGGAACAAATGTAAACTGTTAGCAGAATGTGATGCATGACGAAGATAATCATTAAAGGGAGATCAGAAATAAATTGTGTCTGGAAACACAATGGTCATGAACAATCAACGGTTGCCAAATAAAATTTTGGAAATATCCCTTAGGTCTCATTTCTTCTCTTCTCGTCTGGCCGTTATTTATTGCTGACGAAGGTTTGTCTCATTTGTTATGCAAATGTTGATCTTTTGACAGAAATATGCCGACATTTGCCGAAACAAAAACCGTGTCCCGTTGCGTTAACCGTTTGGGTAGTTCTCGGCTCGCAGGCCTCAAATGACAAGAGAATGAGGTCATTTGTCTTTTATTACCACCATCACCAGATCGTAGCCCTCCAACATGGTTGACTGTTCCCGTGCAAATCTTTTAGAAATTTCTTTCTTGGCCCTAAAATGTTTGTCTTATTCTGATGAATAAGGAAACCTTAAGAGTTAGTTCCTCTATGCGTTTTGCGTCTAGTAATTTTGAGATGACAACCTTCACTAGCTGCGAACCTGGGACATCTCAACACAATGAAGCGAGGGTTTCGAGACACATTAATCTGTGTGTTGTGTTTGTACTTGTGTTTTTATACGTTTTGTGCCATCAGTAATGGTTGCGTGTTGTCTAAATCAGTGTATTTTAAGGTTCTACTATTTTTGATGATATTGGGTTGTGACTATTGGTTGTTGACGATGGGTCGTGGAACAGGGTGCATGCGATGAAGAGGCATATCTGAGAACGCGTCTTTCGGGTTCATAGGTGGCCTCTGTCGACGTCACGAAGAGGTGTGCCTACATGTTATATGCAAAGCATGTGGTTCGTGTGGCTATTGGGACAGCTTTTCAGGCGTGGTACGAAACACAGTAGCTTCATTTCATGAACCAGGTCAAATGTCCACCAATCAATATTTCGGAGTAGGGGATTCAAATAATTGTGGTACAGCTGGGTCGGGTTTTGACCGGTCACTCTGTCATATGCCAGAATTGTAGTGAGGGGAAACTGGCGGCAGAACTAGAGGAATAACCGATCTGGTTAACCAACCGACAACCACAGACCAGAGAAGAGTTGGATAGTATATCAGAGCTTCACGAAACCGATGAAAAGAGGCATGTGGACACGTCGATGAAACACAGTGGGATCTGAAGTAGTCGACAATATGGCCCATGTTAGTGGCTACCGATTAGGCCGTCAACCGAATCAGTCGGAATAACCAAACGGGAATGACAGTAAAAGAATCAGAACAGAGCCAGTGGGTTGATTTTGCAACATTGCGGCCTAGAAAAGGAACGGTATAAACGGATGAACAAGTTTGATCGATTGGCCTTGCCTAGTTATTCGAACGCAGCCTTTCTGTCATCATTAGACTATGACATAATAAATGGAATTATCTCCTACCCTAGCTTTATTGCTTTTAAAAGTGCTGACGTTTGTTTCATGATTGAACACCTACTAACCAGTTTAGAGCATCAGAAAAGGGCGGATCATTGTAGCCTATGATGTTTTTGAGAGTATCTGTCGGATAGGCAACATCTCACCCCCCCCCCCTTTCTGACTTTCAATCACCTCACAATGTAAAACAGATTCTGGGATTAATGTTTGAGGTGGGTTATAACTGGTAAGAATCGACTGGGAAATGTTTCCTAACGCTATCTTTTTTTCAGGCCCTTTTTCAGTGCTTTGCATCTATTTGTTTTGGTATTGGTAAATACAGTGATGGAACCATGTCTTCATGCCATGTCCCCTTCATGCAATTGCCTTTGCAGGGACTATTTTGTTCCGAAGCATGTGAGGAGGAAGCTCTGGTTCCACCATGGACTGAACCCGGACAGTCTGGCGACAGTTGTGTTGTGAACGGACGCCGCACGTGTCATTATTTCTCATGTGGACAACAAAAGCGACTGAAACTGGAAGACTATGCGGGTTGGAAACGGTTGCGTGGCTTTATTGATTGCAATCGAATTTCGGGAACAATACAGGTCTATCGAGATGGGTTGATTTTGTGTCCTGAAAGCTAGTGTATAGGTGACGCTGAGCGTGCTTTCTTGGCGTATACGTGCATGGCTCGTACACCACCGTGGACAATTCGAAAACTGGTACAACAGGTAAGTTTCATCTCTCTGTTTATCTGCTTATCGACTGGGATGACGTAACGTATGCGGGTTCTCATTGGCACCATCTGCTTTGTATTGTATGCTTTGATTTGTGGCCCGGCAATACCCTCACTCGTTGGCTATTAAAAATTTCCGTTTGATTGAGCATCTGATTTTGTGTGTCCGTCATTCCGTTTTGCATTGTTTGGATAAAAAATAATGCAAACCAAACAAACGGTCAAACGTATTTGTCGACTTGAAGTTCTCTTTGCCGGAATCACGAAATGAGCTTATTGCAAAAGAACTCGACTATTCTAGCGTGTTTGAACGAGATGGTGAACGTTGGGTTGCTCACAACTGATGTTCAGTCGAAATGATCAGCAAAATACCTTTTTTTGTGTGCTGTTCCCCATTACTTTGTTCTACTAGGCTGATTTTACTGATGAGTGATGAAATTCGGTAACTTAAAATCCTGAAATAACGGTGTGATTTGGTCACCCTTGTTGAAATGAAGCCTACCTGATTTCAGTGAAGAAATAATGAGTTCAGTGGGGTCCAGTTCTGCTATAGTAAACAGGCCTGCCACAGCCGAGACACTATGGCAGGAGTGTTCAATGTTGATGTGCACTGTCCTTTCCGTTCTCTCCTGACTACATGACCGACAGTATCTGTGTAGAGTTTATCTGGTCCAGATGGCCAAAAGCTCTTCCCGGGACTGTCTGGTCTTACGTCGGAAATCAAAATCAAGTCGGGTCAGTAATCGATCTCAGATTTCTGGAAGTCAAACTCTGAATTTGAATGCATAGGTAAACATGAGAAGGAGTACGATAGATGCGGGTGACAGTCTACAGAATCATATTACCAATGATCATGATATACAGTCGATTCGCAATTGGTAATCAATCTAGGGTCCATGAATAGAACTCGGACAAGTAAATAGAATCTGCTGTGTAATGAGGAGGATATGAAGCGGAGCTCGGGAAGTTGCATCGACTTATGTCCTTCCATCGACCTAGTCCATGTTGATCGGAGAACGTGGTCGGTGCTGTTCCATTGGTATATGACATTGTCAGCCCGGAGGTAAAATTCACTAGTAAACAGGATTTCGACTTGCACACTAGAACAACGAGAGAGAAAAACTATTGATAGGATGGCGAGGGGTCCGTACGGACATCTCCATTCATAACTGAAAAGAACTGCCCCTAACATGCCAATCTGATCGCATTCAACAGTCACTAATGAGTCAATTAGCTCCCGGAAATGTCAAAACACCAAATAACTAAGGTGATACAGTTTTGGTGCATTTTTAGGCAGCTTAGGAGTGATAACAAAATTAACCTTTGTTCCACAACGCTCCAAGAACCCTAAAATGGAGCACCTAGCAAGAAGTCGACCACATTTATACTCCGCTTCAAATACTTCCGCTAATGGCTGCATACCGGAAACATACTTGGATTCTGTGTCAATGAGCATCCATAATTTGATGTCTGAATAATCTGTCTCTCTCGGCATTTATGCGATTAGTTTGCTCCTGTTTTGTTCAGAAACATGACGTTCCAGTAGACAGTCTGTGACGAGTTCATTACTGCCGGAAAGACCTACGATACAGGTTTCACTCCTTAGGGAAGAAAGCGAGTAGTTTATGCCATATAAACCAGGCGCATGTGTAATTCAACAAAAGCCTTCTGTTCGTTCCTCAATGAGGTCAGTTTTGAACATTGGTGTATGGCGGCACAGTGCGCAGTACTCCGTTGTCAGCCACCGCATTGAATGCGTTGTGTTTGGTATGTAAACTTTTGCCATGCGCCTAACGAAGTTCTGATAAAACTGTAAACACGTTTTCCACGGAGTTTTGGTCCTATATTGTATGGTTTCACCATTGTCCGAAAGTATCCAGTTTTGTTGAATAAAGCCTGTTACATTTACCTATAATGAAATAAAAGCACCCAGAGATTCCGGTTCACGTCCTCCGTCTTCCGTCGTCAGAGGTGTTATTGGAATTGTTTCCTGTCAAATTGCAATCTAAGTTGTTATCTTGACTGCAATGAATCCGGATGAATACAATCTTGAATGAGTTATCAGCTAAAACAATCCGATTGGTGTGACCTAAATGGTGTGTACTCCTTTTATTCGGAATAGTAGGTTATCGGTTCTTTGCTGTCATAAGCGAGAACGTCTAAAGCTGTATCGATTGCGAGCTGAGTTGTCATACCAGAAACATGATTTGGTCTGAAGTTGAATGAGCACAATTGGGTGACCCTAAACGGTGGGAGATTTGGTTATCAGCCTATGTGAAGACGAATTAGATAACACAAAACGCCATCAGCGTGCAGATGGACGCATGTTACAGACGTCGAAAGCGCTTCGAGTGTTACATTGGTCAAACGGCAAGACGGCTATCGAAACACAATAAAGAGCATCACCCACGATGGCATGGACACGGAGTCAATGGAGTAGAATCACTTTCAATCGTCTCGCACATGTTAGAAACTGGGCAATCAATCGACATCCAGCCCATCTTCAAAGACGTCTACCAGGTCCCATGACATTGTCAAGAGCAAATAGGCTCCGGATACTATCAAGTGCTGAGGCAATTATTATCCGCCTCTTGAAGCCTGATCTTTGCTAGCAGCGAAAATTAGTCAAAGCACTACAACTCCCACGGCCAACGCTCAACTGTGTTACACAGCCTGGCGTGGCGTTGACGAACGCCTATTAGCACCGGTTACATTATCTGGTCATTCACACCGGTTTCCTTCCTTTCTCACCTTTCATCTCCGTACTGACTTAGTGAGACTTTTTCTAACTCATCTTAATAATTTGTATCCATATAAATGTGATTGTAATGCCGTGAGAATAAAATCATGGAAAAATATGTTCGCCCTCAACTCGTGTTATGAGTTTTGAGATGGTCTTTTTCCGCAGTTAAAAACAAGAACAACCGTTAGACTCAAGAGAATAGGGGTGCATGGACACATCAGGGAGACAAGACTGAGTAGAGCTGTTTTAAGCAATAGGACTGAGCAACCATTTTTACGCTGTTTAGGAGGTCGAGGGTGTGATCTGCCTGGAATCTAACGGTGACAATGCATGAAGCGGAAACAAATAGTTTGGCAAATACAAGATAGCTTCAATATAAGAAGCATGGGACCTGAAATGAACCCATTTAAGGCAGATCCTCGATTTGGGGAGTTGACGTTCTCTATCCAAGTTCAATAGATCTGTACAGCCAGTGCTCTTTTGCTATGTTGGTCAGTTTATTTCATTAGATCGGTTGATAGGTTAACAACAACGGCACACAACCATAGTGTTCTATTGCATTGTATCAGTCCCATGTTGTTGAATTGGTGGATCCTCAATGTGTAGAGTGTAGTGTAGATTGGTAAATATAAGTGCTCTGCTTCCGTCAACACAACGTTGTTGAATGTTTCAACAGGAAACACTCATAAAGGAAAGTTATTCAGGTAACTAGCATTTACTGACATCCGCAAAGAACAACAATCAACTTGGCTGCCTAAAATGGCCTACTCATAATATTCAGATAATTAGGTCATACTGAGGCTAGTAAATATACCACACGTGAATGCAACAAACAGGCCTTCCACGATACAACTTGATGGATTTGCATGTAGAACACCACCAGCAGTGAAACAAAATTAATACAATGTTCAGGGATCAAAATACGCAATATTTGACCGATACAATATTGCTTGAGAAAAATGTATCTGATGAACAATAATCCGAGTTTGCTGAGTTGTGATAAAGCAAGCAACTTATTTCATCATCAAAATATGGGCTTTTATCTCTGCTAACGGTGCTGTACGTTTCGTTAACAAACGAGTAAGCAGAAATCTCAGGCCCGTTTAAATGCTCCGAAAAGTTTTGAAAGTAAGGCTACCGAAAGATATAAAAGCGCTATTTCTGGAAGGCTTCCAAACCAAAAAAATCACTTTCTAGACGGATTCTGAAAAACTCTAGATAGTTTAGAATTAAAAATAATTTCTTCTAAACTGAACCGAAATGGACGAATGCTGTTGTGTGGAACATTCAAGAACAAGTTTAATTCTAAATTTTACTTTCCAGTTTTTGGTGCAACATGTAACAAAGGATGAGTTGCGTGTGTTACAAAACCGAATTTCAATTTTCCCACCCATATGAAGGCAATTCACTTTCATTGGGTTTATTTTTCGTAACGGTTGACCAGAAACATATGTTCCCTGTTAAAAAATGAACTTCACAAAAGAATGTATCTTAGAAGCGAAAACATCTTTGAAGAGAATCTTTTTAGTCCCAAACACTTTTAGAAGTTGCACTGATACAGGATGATGTAATTGCTGATTACGTAATAATTGTGAAGGCCGTCAGATGAATTGTCTAAAGAATGCAGCCCATAATGGCGTGTTCCTTAAAATTTGAAAAATATTATCAGCTTTACGTAAATGATGGAATATTAGGTTCGAGGATTTTAAAGCTTTCGTTGTATTTCATTTTCACTTGCAAAAGCCAACCTCTTTGGGTTACCATGCAAAAAAACGTGCTCAGTTTTTAATCAGCTACAGAACGGAATATATATGCCACGAGATGAGCAAAGCAGACGAATCAAAGTATTAGTTTTGAAATTACTGTACAAATTTGACTCATAAAATTGAATGACATTCATCAAGTTTGCCTCTTTGGTGGAAGGCAATCTAGTAAAAATATGCTAACACATTGATAAAAAAACAATGAATAAGTGAGGATATCGCAGAGGGGTTGTTTTCGTTCAGCTTTTCATCAAGCTGAGAAAATTGCATGTCCAAACGTAGCTTTACAACCGGAAACAGGTAAGTGGCCCTATCTGATTCCTATAGCCCAGCAGTGTTGTTGAATGTAAGCATTATGTTATATCAATCGTAGCTTCAAGCACAGCTTGTTACACCTAATCCAGAGATCGGAATACAGATAAACGTGATAATTCCCTACCTGAAAGCCCCAGACACTTCGTGGAATTGTCGGGAAATTCTCTGGTCAAGAATGAGTTCCAACTCCAAGAAAAAGGGATGCAGTTGAGACACGATAGTCGGCAAATTCGTGGCCACGCACAGCAGCCCATGAAACACAGTGTTACAAGAAATATCGGTCAGAGTATTCCATTCCTTTGACAAAACATCCCTTTTTCGAAATACATCAACGGTAAAATGTTCGTTTTCTCTGTTTCAAACTTATATTCTTCTGCAATTTATCCCTTCCCGATCAAAATGTTAATGCAAATCAAATAAAAACTGAAACCATCTACTACATGTTCCATTGACGTGAGAATACTATTACAATTTGATGAAAAGCCTTTGTAGATAAGAGTGGTGTTCCAAAACATCAATATGCATCTGAGGAATAATTAGAAATTCACAGTAATTGGGTCACATGCATGAAAAGCCATGAAGTGAAGAAAGAAAAACGTTCTCATAATAAACCGGTGGGGCTCTGAATAGAACACAAATACTCCTTTAATATCAAGAGACAATAAAGTTAAACAAAATCGTCCTTTGAGTCTTGTGACACAAATAGTTATGGGTTTTAATTGAAGAATCGTGGATGATATTTGTGTTTTTCAAAGCCCGGCGAGGCCGTTCCACAACCTGTTGCAGACATGTGACAATAGGCCCTAAGACAATATTCAAAAAGCAACTTCCACTTTTCCTCCTTTGACTGCGTATTGGACATACTGTTTAATATATTCCATATCATTCACCATAATACTGTTTGTAAATGGCTTGCAGAAACATTCCATCATATTGTCGTTGCATTTAAGTCACTCATCGATCAAGTGGATGATCAGTGCCCTGGTAATAAGATAACGTGGTATTCACAATGTTTGAAGCTCAGAACCGTCGTTCTGATGAGGTGTTAAGTTCACCTGTCCCGGATCTTATTCCATAAGGAACGTTGAATTTCCACAAACGATGCACTAGTTGGTAACATAGCAAGCAAAAAAAAACACTGCGAGCAAAAGTTCGCTTAGTTTCTGTATTCCGCAAAGAACTGAACAATGGGTGTTCTTTCTGGCTACTCCCGAGAATTTTTGACTTGTACATCGGGAAATATGTGATCGACATGTTAAATTTCCGCTGTTGCTCAGATGACACTTACACAGTTAGTAAGGCCAGTCGCGAAGTTTACCAGAAGTTGATCTCTACGAACAGTTACACATACTGCACGGTTGGACCGACATTTGTTTTTTCCAGAAACACTCGAACGTATGTGCCATGGGCTGAAAAGCCTCCTGTGCTCAATGGAATTCTGGTAATCGTTTCAACTGGGGATGCCCAACGGCAGGCATATACAGGTGTCAGAAGTGGTAAAGTCAGCGAATGACAGATTACATCGCAGTCCGGTTGGAGAAAACAATGGACAGCAACTTCATGCTAATTAATTTGCCAAAGGAACGGAGATGTCTTTTTTCTTCGGTCTCGTGACGGATACGAGGGTAGGAAGACTATGCGTCATTCTTTTCATGCCAACTGGTGTCATCTAACCAGGAAAGCACGAAAAATATTCGATTATGGATAGGTAATAGCATACAATAGACATAATCACGATATGCCTTACCAACGGAAATTGTCTACCCGGTAATACAAATGTCAGTCACACCCTTATCTTTTCGCAACAGCTATTTTTGGAAGTTATTGAAAGGTTTTCGCTTGTTGTTCGTTTTTTCTTGGCACAATGTGGGAACTGAAGAAGGTAGGTGTTAAACATGGTAGTAACCGTTGCATTTGTCTTCTGTATTAATACAGTTTGAGTACAAACCTCTTTTTCATAGAAATGAAAATTTATCATGCCACTGCGCTTTTCTACTTAAACATGCTGTCAAGCGAACAACTCTTGACTGTCGGTAAACCACAAATTCTCGTACTTCATAATAGCTGTTAAGGGTTTGCCTCTTCGTAAGTAGGTTCACTTGTTATTCAGCTGGTTGGGATGCACAACTGAAAAGCCATTTGCCTGTTTCCGGTTGTAAAGCTACGTTTGGACATGCAATTTTCTCAGCTTGATGAAAAGCTGAACGAAAACAACCCCTCTGCGATATCCTCACTTATTCATTGTTTTTTTATCAATGTGTTAGCATATTTTTACTAGATTGCCTTCCACCAAAGAGGCAAACTTGATGAATGTCATTCAATTTTATGAGTCAAATTTGTACAGTAATTTCAAAACTAATACTTTGATTCGTCTGCTTTGCTCATCTCGTGGCATATATATTCCGTTCTGTAGCTGATTAAAAACTGAGCACGTTTTTTTGCATGGTAACCCAAAGAGGTTGGCTTTTTCAAGTGAAAATGAAATACAACGAAAGCTTTAAAATCCTCGAACCTAATATTCCATCATTTACGTAAAGCTGATAATATTTTTCAAATTTTAAGGAACACGCCATTATGGGCTGCATTCTTTAGACAATTCATCTGACGGCCTTCACAATTATTACGTAATCAGCAATTACATCATCCTGTATCAGTGCAACTTCTAAAAGTGTTTGGGACTAAAAAGATTCTCTTCAAAGATGTTTTCGCTTCTAAGATACATTCTTTTGTGAAGTTCATTTTTTAACAGGGAACATATGTTTCTGGTCAACCGTTACGAAAAATAAACCCAATGAAAGTGAATTGCCTTCATATGGGTGGGAAAATTGAAATTCGGTTTTGTAACACACGCAACTCATCCTTTGTTACATGTTGCACCAAAAACTGGAAAGTAAAATTTAGAATTAAACTTGTTCTTGAATGTTCCACACAACAGCATTCGTCCACTTGGGTGGATGTCAAACGCATCCGGAAGTGCTCGAAATCATTTCCTTCCACGATAGGGCCGACAGTTTTCGAGATCTGGACGACTCACTCCCTACCGAACGCATGCTAGGAAAACATTGAAATGCGGATCCGGACGAGTTTTTTTTCAAGCTAAACATTTCCGTACAACTTATCACTTGTCGTTGTTTACTATATGCTGCCTCTTGTTTGTTCGATTCGCTCGGTTTTATCTCTCCCTTGTTGTTACCCGGAAAGATCTTGCTGCAGCAGCTCTGCCGTAATAAAGCCGAGTGGGAACAGCCACTGGACCAAGAAGACTTGCTGGACTGGGAAGAATTTATGAACACCTTTACTAAACTAGGAGATATACGGATTCCACGATGCTTGTCCCCTGGTCACACAACACAAACGGGAGAACTACACGCCTTTTCGGACTCATCCAAAGTCACTTACGGAGCCGTGGCATATGGACGATGGTGCACGCGAGATGGAAAAATGCTACGCGGATCCTGTTCGCCGAAGCCCACTTTGCCCCGCTGAAATCGGTTTCGATCCCGTGTCTTGAACTCAGAGCAGCTGGTCAGGTCATCCTCCCGGATGAAGACGCTTCCGTCACCTGTGTGGTTGGCCAGGTTCAAGAGACGTTTGCTAATCATGAAAGCGGCCCACCCCTCCAAACATGTACGAGTGAGTCCAATAAGCCCCGATGAATAACTAGTCACAGGACACAATTTATTCAAGATGGTAAAACTGGAGGCTTTCACCCCAGAACTCGAGATGGCAGAAAGAGCTGGACCGATCGACAAAAATAATCATCTCCGAAAGGCAACTTGATGTATTTAGGCCCCAAACTTATTATTGGATTACTACGGGTAGATGGTAGGCTGACCGACTCCCACGTGAGCTCTGACACGAAATATTTCATATTGCTACCGGCTGGACAACCTGTGATAGAGCTAGAGATTGAACACATCCACCTCTTGACGAGGATATGCCGGGGAAAGTCACGTGAGCAGCGTCATCCGAAAGCGCCTCTGATTGCTGAGAGGAAGAGCGACTTCAAAACGCGTAGTCAAACGTTGTGTACTTTGTAGGAGACGCATGCCGCAGCGGGCAAACAATACATGGCTCCCATGCCAGAATGTAGAGTGACTCCGGGTTGGTGGCTGTTCAGTGACACCGGGCTGGACTTTATCTGGCCTTTGTGGATCAAGTGTGGAAAAAGGTTGGAAAAACGATACGGGTGTATCCTGGCCTGCATGTGGTCAGGCACGGTGCACTTAGTAGTTACGCATTCGATGACAACCAACTCCTTCCTCCAAGCCTTGGAATGCTTTATCAATCGTAGAGGCATACCAGCGAATATATATTCCGAAAATGGGTCAAATTTCTTGGGTGCCCAACGAAAACTACAGCGTTGGCACCAAAACATGAACATGGTCGAGCTGCAGAATCGAACTGTAGCCTACGGCATGCGATGTCACTTCAATCTCTCACAGATCAGTTACCGCGGGGGTGTGTGGGAACGCCTGATAAGGTCCACCAGGCGACTGTTGCCGTCGATAATCGAACAACAGCCGCCCAACGATGGGACGTTGAGCACCGTCAAGAGCGTGGTCGAAGGAATTCTGCACAACCGCCTACTGGTTTCAGTAACCAACGACAACCCAACCCATCTGTCTCTCACCCTAAACGACCTGTTGACGATGAGGTTGAATGTGGGTTTCAAAGGACCGACAAACCCTCGTGGGAGCTACCTTCACGGATAGAAGCTGGCGAATTATATTGCATAGGTATTTTGGAAGCGATGGCTGTGGGAGTACCTTACAGCTCTGCAAGCTCGACAGAAGTGGTGGTCAGCCCTCTTCGTATGATCACTAAGAGCACATGTGGTATAGCAGCGTGCCCTTCATTTTGTCCAAATAGAAACTGGGCCGTTAATTTTTTTCTCGTTTGTACTACACGGGGTTAATCACCAGCCGAGTTGGCAGCATAAGAGCGCGGTGGTTTACTGTTCATCACGGCAAACCCTAGACCGAGTAGACGTGATTGAGTACGCTAAAGACACTGGTTACCTGGATTTAAATATTGCGTCAGATAGTGTAACGCCTCCAACTCCAAACAAAAGTTTGGATTATGTCGATATTCATTTTATTTATTTCAACCCTTCATCACAGCGTGACCAATTCAGATGAAACTGGTGAATAACTGGTGCTCCGAATAGAAAAACCAAAAAAATCAGTGATGGACTTGTTGACGTGCATAGAATAGCAATTCTCGCTGATTCTTCAGTAATGTGGGCGAGAGTGTGTGTAAATTAAGCACCTCAAGTTCAAAGTTCTGGGAAAAAGGAATGGAACTAAAATCACTCACCTAATCTGGAAAAATATTGAGTGACTCAACAAAGCAATTTGTGCATTAATTTGATTACGGTAAAATTTGTCCTCGGCACATCGATCTTTTGGGGGCTGAAGCCCTCGGTCAAAAATTGCGATGCGTGGTATTTTACCACAGCTCAGCTGTCAAACCGCAAGCGGCTACAGGTATACTGCTTTTTACAACAAATACAAAATAACGAATGTCCAGTAGTTAAAATAAAAAGTGACTGACAGTATTTCACCCGTTCTTCATATATTATATAATTATGTCGAATGACGGAGTATTGTTAATAAGCAACCTTTGATTTCAGATTTGATCTTGTTCAGCCATACGTTGTGCTTGCTAGTAAAGTCAGTGACACCAAAATTGACGCATTTACTTTAGACAACATACATATGGCTGCTAACTCGCAGTTCGTCCAGTCGAAGACAGAGTCGGAAAGAGCCACAAACAAAATCACGAACGAGAAACGGAATGGAAATACATGCTCTTGAAAGCGAGACTTACGTGTGTCACTTAACTCTGAACGTCTTGCAGGCGGGTCTCGAGGATTCCAAACCGGAAGTCCGACGTTTTCTTCTGTGTTCAAAAAGCGAAATCTAGAGCAATATCGAATACTTGCCAAGAGAAGAGCTTCTGTGAATTGTACGGGTAATTCAAAATTCCAACTCTCAGTTGGTAGCGGAACACATCTCGGTGATTTCTATGTGAATTCATGATATGATGCACTCTGCAGTGATACACGGCAAAAACATCATTTAAATTCGACAGGTTTTTTCTTTGGTTTAAGCTGGACGACGTCATCGATGTGACCCAATACTTTCCAGCCCATGATTACTTTGTTTAATGTAGCAGTGTTCGACTATGATTTTAGCTTCTTCAATAGAAGTTGATTCCATAACTCCTAAATAATAATATGGTCATGGTTTACTGGCATTATTTTGTATGAAATATTTGCTTGACTTTGTGAATAATAGGGAATTATCCTCTCCGAAAAAGTTGTATAAAGCTAAATATCTTCTCTATCAGGTTTTGCAATGTTTTCACGGGAAAATCAAGACACAGATTTGACGGTACAAAACTTTGAATCGATAAAACACGTTCGATAGTTCAATAGAGTTTGTTTATTTAAAGTCGTAAAAGAGTTTTCGAATGCTTTCATCACCACTAATGAAGGACCGGCTCTATCCGTGTTCAAGTCCTGTTGCACTCAGTAGGTTGGGTTGCAGCGGTTTGATTGACCTGTAGCCTGATTTGTGGGAATGAAAATATAAATCGAAAGAAACTTTGTGCACTCCAATAACAAACGAATAACACAATGAGCAGTGTTTTCGGGCCTCATCATTCACTATATTAAACATATTTATGGTACTAGCATCCGGAATTTCTTCTTTCTCGTTTGCTCGATTTGCTCACTGATAAGTGATTTCGTTTTTCCGATTCAAATAATATTCCACAAGTTTCCAAAATATTCTTCCGCAACCACCTTTGAAATTTTGTCTGACTTATGCTGGTAAGATCGCCATGACCAGCCATAAAGCATTGGTAAACGGCCACGCCTTTGTGCGTTATTCGGTGGGAATCACAAGTCGCCTCTCTTGAAGAGGCTGCCGCCTTTAGATACAAATACAGCTAGGCTTCTATATTTTCAAGCAAATCTATAGCAATATCGAATACATGTCAAGAGAAGAGCTCCTGTGAATTGTACGGGTAATTCAAAATTCCAACACTCAGTTGGTAGCGGAACACATCTCGGTGACTTTTATGTGAATTCATGATATGATGCACCTATATTAGACTCCCATAAGGGCTGGCTTTAACGCAAAAGTCCTGTTTGCACCAATTTCTCGACTTCTTATCTACACTAAAACGGCCAGGTTAGACTTGAGTAAATTGTCCCTATATCCTCTGTACCGCTCAGCTGTGGTTGGCTATCCGAACTGATGGTAACGAAGAACTCTGGAAGCACGTGAAAAAGCTTTTGAATTACCAAACAAGGATCCCAAACCGTACCAAAATTTTCCTGAACAGTATCAGAATCGTAAACAACGGGAACTGTGAAAATGTGTTCCCGCTCCGAAAATACATTTGCTGCTGTTCTCAACAAATATGCAGAATTTTATTTTCAACTAACCGCTGGCACTATTATTTTTCCTTATTCCGAATCGGTTCTTCCTTCCTAATGAGTAATACAATTGGTTCTCTAGTGCCCTTTAACCTGCTTATGAAATCGGCATTACCCTAGTTTGGTTTGATTCTTCATAATTTACAATGAATCTTTCGCAACCATCCAGAAAACATAATGCCCCGTACATTCGGACTCATGATTTGCATCATAGTAGAGCTTTTTATCTCCTAATCCTGTTATATCAAAGGTTAATTTTTTGGAGTAAAACTATCCCCTGTTCATTCAAGTCCACTCTCACATTTCACATATGTTGTAATCAAAATAATTTATTCAAATGCATTGCTCTCAGTTATTACTTTTTCATAGTGATAACCTCGAAAGTTGTTCCGAAGCAGGGAGCAATCCAGTACCAATTACACTTGCATAAAAGACCAACACTGATCTTATCATTTTTTTCTGAAACGGTATAAAGTTCCCGCATTTGGAGAAATTCAAGGTTTACCTACTTGAATATCTTATCTTCAAAAAACAGAGTCGCTTCTTCTTTCTTTGAATGATACCTAGTATAATTCTGTCGAGTCGTTCACGATATTTGCACTTCTCAAACGACCCACTTCTGTATTTGATTAGGAAAACTGTGAACCGGCAATAATTTTTCGTCGTCGCAAAGAAAAAAAATTTTTTTACGAATTACTACACATTGCAAATTGCTGGTGACTTACGCACATGTTCGATAATTTATTCATTTTCTTTCGGTTTAGACTTGATAGCCTGCGCTCATCATCTGAAGCACTAACAAGCTGAACGTGTTTGGCAATCTGTAAATAAAAAAGTGCACAGCCGGAAGAAAGTACTTCTTGTGATTCTTGTTTTGGTTGAAACTAGACGTCAACTGTTTAGTGCTTCCTATCAACACGTGCATGAAGAGAAAAACAACAACTGCTGTAGACAATTTATGAGAGTACATAGTTACACACGATTCAGAATAGCTTGGATAGAATCACACTTGTCCATAGTACGGATAGACACTTGCTAACCAAACAAGCACTTTCAAGCAAAAAATTGCATCTTCACAGCAAGCCTCACTGAATATTATCACCGTACTGATCACTGGACGAAAACCGCAACCACGCAGCTGAACATATCCTCGGGACCTGATTACCGACAATTCACAGAACCAAGCCTAATAGGATAAGAAATACCAAGAACACACACCGAATACTTGCAAACGCCAGTCAGATTGCCTAAGTTGCTACGTCCATGTGCGCCGGTTGCATTGGCGGGCAGACCTTTACATATGTGAGCTATTTTCAGTGGCTTTTTATTATCTGGTTAGGAAGACAAGAAGAGAGACTATTGAAGTCCTGTGACTATTTAAGCTCGCACTAATTATTATGCAAAGGTGATCTGAGGTTTCAAAAACGAGTTTGCTGGCACTTATAATTTGATGTGCAGGACCCAATTGGTATCGATCTAATGCAAGGAAAATAACAAGCGGTATCTTGTTTAACCTTAGCCAGGTGTTAATGATCAGAACAGATTAGAACCCACTCCAACTGGAAGGATGATACACAATCATATATTGAATCGACTAAATTCAATGTGGTCCTTATTCCATGTGCAGTAGGGCTTAGTATGCAAACTTGAAAACTAATTGAACAATAAATGTAGTGAAAATGAGTTTCAGTTTATCAAGCCCTCGTAAATAGAGCAACGATTAACATTGCGAACATTTTTCTTCTCTTGTATTGGTAAATTGAAGGACTGAGATTTGAAAGCAGCTGTCATTTCATTTGAAACACCAAAAGCAGATGCAGTTATTCCATTAGTACTTTTATGTACTCATCAACAACAAGAAAAACGTGTTAACACGAATTCTTCCCTTTCGATTACTTTTCCTGTAAATACTCACGGTACATCGAAAGTTGTGTATAGGGAATCATGCTACTTTCATCGAACGAGTAGGCATTTCAAGAAAGCTTGCAAATCCCTTGGGCTGTAGCTCATATCCATGAAAATCTGCAGTGGATGTGGATCGGTGTGTGGATGAAAGGTTGGCGGCGGAAATCAAAAGCATTCAGGCAGTGATAAGATACACGAATCGCTCCAGATTCATATGCATTGTAGTAGTGAGAACGGCAAAAGCTTTTTCTCTGCTCGTGAAATGGTGTGAAATATCCACGTTTGGGCAAGTCCAGTAGGCATTGAATTAGCAGGATGTTCAACCACGGCAGTACGCTGACTAACACCTTTATGACTTCCAAACAGTCTGTCGGAAATTGCTTTCCGCAATCCTCATTCGAAAATTGGCCTAGCACAGGGTATCGTTAGTAATTCCCCTGTCTGGTTAGGGCTAGTAGTGGTAGAATCTACCATATTCAGCGGAGTCACACTCATTACTCAGCGATGTACTTCCTGATAACACTGAGGCTGTCCCTCATTTTATCCTTAATCTAGCAACGATCGTAAAGGTGCACATAAAGCTATTGGGTGCAACATGCCCTCACTAAAAGATTTTTAGCAACAAACAAAGGGCAGCACACGTATTCAGTAGCATTCTACCAACTGTGTTCACTAATTGGTTGTGAGCAATGTGTCAAATAGTAATTTAAAAGGGCTCAAGTGTAAACGACAAAAGGATGGAATACAAAATGAACCATTCAATGTCCAACTACCACCTCAGCCTTATAGTCATATACACCATGTTTCGATATAATTCGAGCACAGCATGTCTTTTAATCTCAATTCAAACATGAATCCTTCATTTAAAAGAATTCTCATCATACCAATCAGTTCCCAAAAAATAAGTTCAGTTGACCCAAACATAGTGCAATCCTGCTAGAATTTACAAAAGCAAGATTTCAGACTGCCTAGTTCCAAAGTTCCAAATATTCCGTTGGTAATTTTTCAGTAGCACATAGAAACGGTTCGACAAGGTTCAGAAGGATGCACGTGACAGCGGTATGCTAATACTTTGGAATACTCAATTCAATTTAGGATAATGTAACAAACAAGTAATATATTTATATATATATATATATATATATATATATATATATGATTTTCCTCAGCTGCTTGAAAACAAATTATAGTGTACTCCGAAACAACGAAATCCATAAAAAGCCTGAGTGGACCAATTGTAGAAAGTCATTTACAATACCAAGGTGTTCATTTAGGACGAGGTAGATTTCGTGTGAATGTGTGTGAAGAAATTTTCATCTCGGGAATGGAGAATATTTTGACTGGTTAGTCAGTTTCTGGTTTGTATATAAGAGTTCACATAGATCATACTTTATTGTTTCAGATATATTTATAATGATTGGAAACATGGGAAATGGTGTATGATAAACAAAATCTTGTGTTTCAAAGGGCCTCATTGAGGTGATCTCATAAAAGCTAGCTGAGCACACTGCCATAATTAGCATAGATAACGTAATACATTTATCTGCGCATTATCCAAAGTTTATTCCAGTTTTGGCGTGTATGCACACCTTTTAGTTTTTGTGCAAGCCGAATATCGGTTGACTGCAAAGTCCCACCTCTGCATATCCAATGACAATCAATGCATCAAAAATCAGAGTCACTAATTCTCGGCCGTTGTCTTCGACCTTTTTACACGTTATTTATTTTTCGCAGAATAATTTGAAGATCCCGAAAGCAAAAGAGAATATCACTGTTACCAAATGATAGCGTTCCTAATATGCATCTTGCTTCACGTACTTACCTCTATTTTAACAGAATATATCGTTTTCTGTCATAGGTTTTCATTGAGTTTCGACAGGCTTTCACCGTTGTGGACAATAAGATTTTCAGTGTATCGATGAATGGGGGACACAGAGCGGATCTAGAACAATACTGCGTATAAGTTTCAGAGATGCTAACAAATACAACCAAACACACCATGGCTTCACCCCGTGTGACAAGCAAGCAATATAAGTTGAGATTTCTTTCAACTCCAGTGTCATGCAAAATCAGTCCATTTCAAAACTCAATGGCAGTGATCGAATTTCACATCAGCCTGTTTGTGTTTCCATTCGAGGTTCAATTTTTTACAGTTGGATCTATTTTTTGCGTCAGAACACAGAAGTAAAATTCGTTTTCCGAGGTTGCTGAACTGGTTAATGGATTGGTGCTTCTTATCTGTGTGTTGCACAAATCAATGTAAATCCTGCTATTTTACATAGCCATTATTGTGTTTTCGTTTCACATGGTTGTATGTATATAAATCGAAGGAGTCGCCACGGCTACTCCACTAGGCCTTTGTTCAAAACTCACGGAAAACCAAGACCACACATAAGCTTTATTGAGCACAAACACTGATCATTACGAGAAATGCGACAGGGGTCAACCGAATACTAAGTTGCTCCAAGGGACCCCATGGAAATATCCGAATTCAGCTAAGAAACAAAAGTGACCATTGACTACCATCTCTGGACCTGTGCAAGAATTGCAAAGAAAAAGGTTCCATTTAGAGATTGAATTGCCACATGTCTATCTCAACCGATCAATACTCCTATTTTCAAGGTATCAGCTCAACCCAATACAAAGGTTGTCCTGCTCTGAAGCTTCTCGATCAAACTAGGCGAATATGTACATGAAATTGTCTTGGAACCAAAATTAAACATTTGAAGATGCAAGAAAATCCGGTGGTCATCAATCTAGATTCACCCGTCGGCACAGCACGCCCGCACCACAGAAAACAACGATCATATCAAATGCAAAACCGCAGGTCAAAATAGGAGTTCTTTACAAATGTGGTAAAGTAAGCAACATTTTCCTTAACTGATTGACCTCCGCCTTTTTTCGAACACAGTCAGCAATTACTCTCGTTATCCGTTTCAGATCTCCCCTCAGTTAATCCATGCCTCTCCTAAATATCAAAATCCTGTATAATCTAAGAATTCAAATGGGGATGCGAAGCAACCTGAATTGGAGGAACATAGACACAACTGCGTAATCGTTTGGCAGACTGTACTCTTAGTTGGTTCATAAAAAAGATCGACATAGTTGTACAAAATGGCGTGCAAACCACTGACACCAACAAAAATAAGACACATCTGAGCAAAAGGCGCCAGGCCGACCGTTAGAAGTAATTTTGGATGCAACGCAACTACCTAAGTTCCCAGTGGTTGAGGTTTGCGGAGGCCAGCGCGATCAACAGATGACAACTGATTCTTTGCCTAAACATAGATCCTAATATCATCCCTTGTTACAGAAGTTGAACAATATGTCCCCATCTGTTTACTCTCCGCACGACGAAACTATTTATCCTGGCCATTCAGCGGTAGGCACCGGCTGGATTGCAGCGGGATGTTTCAGGAAATTGATCATGCTATCCCGCAACTCTGTTAGATTCTCAGTATCTCTCTACGTATTGGCGTATCGGAAGTGAGCTTACTAGATTCCGACTGACAACAGAATATCAGTCTTCCCAGAACAGAGACAAATATGTTGAGCCTTAATGTGTGAGTGTTTTTTCCAAAGACCAATCACATTTGGCTCTGTAAAACAGGATGAATTTATGCGCATATTTCTCCATTTCTTTATCAATAATATTACCACAGTGCCTGTACATGAAGGCTCAAGGTTTTCAATTATAAGCAGAAATCCAGTTTCCATTCCGTGTACTGTAGCCGTGATGTTTTGAAGTACGGCTCATTATGTCCCAGTGAAATCGCGTTCGCCGACCAACGTGCTAACAAGCTGGAACTATTCTTACTATACCCGTTAAGGTGTTTGCTCCATTCCATCGAAGATCACGACTCAATCCAAGTGAAATACTCGTGCCGAAAACTGATCTAGTTATATGAGCATTGTGAGGTATTTCAAACATCTGTAGGGTCGAATTTTGTTTCAACGTTTTCACGTGGAAAGTGCATTTTCCCTTATCCAAGCTATTCCGGACCATCGTTCCATAGTTGTGCTATGTAGCTGCTATCCCAGCATTTAAGTGATGTAGGCAGTTACCAAGATGAAACCTGACATAGATATTTTACAAACGAATTTCGTTGTCTGTTACTGGAAATCCTTTCTTTTGGTTGTGTATTTTCCAGTAATTTAAGTGTACATTCAATTGAATAAATGTGTATTTGATTTGACTGCGAACTTGGTCCCTACATAAGACTTTTAAATTATTTCCCATTTTAAGCACCGACCAATCGTAGTCGGTGTGAAATTGTACAAAGTAACCGATAGAAAATGACAGAAGACAACATAGAGTAAGCAAGTGGTTCGTCTTAGCTTAGTCCTCTGTACACTTCGCTTGCACACATGCACTCCTCGCGTGATTTATTCAGCTTGCCGGAAAGATCGTTCTGCGGGATTGTACAGTTATTTACTGGATCACATATTATCCTAGAGTAGACGCTGTGCTCACTTGGGTTTACCAAATTCAAAAAGGACGATTTGAAATGAACAGAAACAGTTATCTTGATTAGAAGTTAGTCCTACTCACAGAACTGGACTGATTTTCATGAACAAGGATGCGACACAACGTTTTCATAACTATCGGTATTGATTTGAATATAAATAAAATGTAAAAGTTATTTTGTACCAAATCTCAGATCTTTTAAAATTCTCTGCCGGTTGCTATCAGATGTCCTCACCTACTTGCATTTGAGTGCATCCGTGTTTTGAATGCTTACTGTACGTTTTCTAAGTGTCTATTTCCAACAATGCTCTAATTACTACTTTCCCCGACACTGCTTCCTCACCAATGCATCACGCATGCACGCATCGTGCACGCGGCTGTTCACACACATTCACGCACGCACACATTCACACATGATACTGCTTTCATGATGCGTTGTCCCTCCACGTTGTCACACCCACACGACCATCAGTTTCTGCTCCATGACTATTTTGACACACTCAAGCCCAAACACAGAAACACCTACTGGTTCTTCTTACTGACAGATTCAATTTGGTGCTGACTTAAGCACGTTTGCATGCTCATGTCTCCACGTGTTTGTTCGCTGAACATGAAACCACTCCACTGCGAGGTGGCACTTGCCCCGTAATTACACATGCACAATACCAAGTACAGACACGTAGATCCGTAAACCTCGAGCTGTGTCAATATCAACCAATCAGCTCCGCGCATCCCGTTATAGGCTAACCTGTTGGTCCTTCGCGATTTCACATTGCAAACTCAATCTTCGTGAAGGTTGTGATCTTCACATTATTCCGACACTTGGAGACATTTTGGATGCACGTTTTTTCTGCTTATCAGTCTATCTATCTCATTCGAATCGATTGGAGCGTGAATGAACGGAAAGTCCCTTTACAGAATCACACAGTGATTCTTCCAAGCATTACCCTGTCGTCCAGACACGATCCCATACAGCTCATATCGAAAAATCCCATACTTGGGACCAAGTGTCCTCGCTCTGAATGCTACCCATGGTAAAAGACAAATTACCTTTGGAAGAATCTCCGTGTGGTTCTAAAAACCGACTCGACGTTCATGCACGCTCCATTCCATTCTAATGAGGTTACAGCTGTAAGCCAACTGTAAAATGCTCACGTATAAGGGTGATTGGGCGGAAGAGTGCCGATTACGCATACCTGATGAGCGGCAATAACCGAGAAACCGGTCATGTGCTTCCGGGGGAATTCGGTCCTGTCATCCAGATACAATCCCATACCAATCAAATCGAGAGAAAATGTTCAGTCAATCATTCACAGACAGGCACACATACACAGGCGCTTTGCAGTGTTGATGAAGTAGATGAAGCGTTTGATTATCAAACAGAATTTTTGAATCCTCTTGATCTGCAGAGATGCCACCGAACGTATTGCAGTTGAAAATCAGTGTGCCATTATCATGTTTGATAATATCAACCAGCTAAAGCTTTGCAATGGCACACGGCTTGCAGTAAAACAATAAGCAATGTCGTAAAACCAAAGATCTATATATACACATATACTTAAACTAACATGCGTAAAATGTGCTTTTTTCTGCTCACTTCAAAGCAAAACAATTTGACACTGTTCCAACAAAATTTTCACTCCTGTTTCACATATATTACTTAAGCAATCCACTTATTGACAGTGGTACATTTTTACTTCTGGTCTGTCATGTTTGTCTTTTTCAGTAGTTGGTAACTGTAGGAATGAAATACTGCAGAACAGTATTTTAGCCAGATAGGTAAACTGAGAGCATGATTGGCATTTATGAAAAATCATGTAGGTAGCAGTATTTGGAAGCTGATTATCCGGGATCCTGAATGTGATAACTATAACTTCAGTTCAAGCTGTCGAAAAAAAATTGTTACATTCGAACGACCTTTAGAATCGTAAGTTTTTAAGTGCTTTTTGTGCCTAACATCTTGTTTTGGAAAGATCGGTCGACCTGATAATCTTTCCGATTTCGGATCAAGATCTACAGAGATGACCTCTCTTACCTCCGAAACAAAAACAGAAACATGGACGTGACACGTTTCGGAATCGTGCAAAAGTTTGAAAAGTATCCATTCCATTACAGGAGCTTCGACTTGAAATAGCAACAGAAACGTCAAAAAAATGGTCTACCAATGGGTGAAAAATTTGTGAACTGAAACATACAGTCGTTGATCATTTTTATACCGTTGAAATTGGTGATAGGGAATCAACCACGTAAACGGAATTTTTATTCCAGGATTATTTTAATTGTTTGAGTCATATATAGCTTGATTCGGATTTTTATTTTAGATTCTTTCTGCAATGTATATGGTTTTCGTGATGAATATATTCTATACTGTTATTCTCATCTGAATTATCACATCAGGGTGTTCATCAAGCTGGTGCGTGAAACGTTGGCCATTTTCCCAGGAAGTAAATCTTTTCACACATTTGTGATAAATACGCTGCATCAAAAGTGCACGAAAAGCAGAACTCTCAGTGTATTATTGACATTATTTATAATAACTTCAACGGTACCAAGTCCTGCATTGCCCATTCCTCGAAGAAGAAAAAATAGTAGTATTTCCCTTGATCATAACTGAAGTAAATTGTGAATCTGTTCCTATTTCAGTGCAGATTCCTCCACCGTTCTCAAATATAAATTTCAGGTCAATTCCTGCCAATGGCTGTTCTCTCATTTCCTCAGTTCGTTCATTGGTAGCAGTTACAGAACAGACACCCCATATTTATGTACGCATCTTCCAAGCTGAACAATATCCTAAAAACCCCACATCACAACTGTTTCGTGTTCACTCCACAGTGGCCTTCTGGTATCACCAAAGCATTGATGAGTTGATTCGAATTAACTGCAGTCTATATTCGTATGATACGGGCGGTGAGTTGAAGGTAAATCAATAGTAGTGTGTAACAGAAAGTGTTTCTAGGTCCATGATGCCAAAAATTACAGCGAACGAAGAAGTATTTGATTGTATCATTTGGCGAGAGAACATTTGCTCAGGTACGGACACTAACATGTACATGCTGTCCACACTTTTGACATAAAACCGGTCCTCACAAAACACATGGCGCTCATCTATCGCGATTACGTTGACGTTCATGCTGAAAAAAATCCGACCGGCTCTGAGTCTTTAACATTTATCACCCGTTGTTTTCGAAGCCCTAGGTAATCCTGATTTATCGGAGAGTGTATTCCTCATTACTTAGCATTTATCTGACACTAAGCAGCCACCTGTGCCTATACATTATTGCTCAATAAAAACCTCAATCGGACAAATTAGCTTTTACCAAATAAAAATTGTTACATCGCATGTGAGTGCTTGCATCTCAATCAACCAACACTGAGAGTACGCTTTTACAGATTCCCCAGATTGAATAAAGACGTTGCATGATCACGACACAGTTTAGCCAAAAGAGGACTGTTGATATTTCAGTTCTACAGACCAGGCAATCTCTAATTCATTGTTCATCGATGAGTATTGTTTTCAGGTCAAAGGACGGTATACAAGAAGAACAACTGACAATTGTCAGATGCACGCATAACTGGATACTGGTGAAAGTGTGTCTTGCAAGTTCAGTTGTTGAACATGAGGTAATGCAGGAAAACTCTGCTACCTAACAGCATAAATGCTGTGGCTGTAAAAAAAACGAAGCAACTGGTGAAGATTGAAAAACTACAAACAAACGTATCACTAAGAAGGGACACTTAGAAAAAACTTGTTTTCAAACCGCAGTTATCGATTGTCACTTGATATTGTAACAGGGCACGCTGGCGCGAGAGGACGGCGTGAACATCAAGTCGAACGAACGAAACAAACGAGGGCCACAGACAAAAGAACAGGTGGCGAATATGTCGGAGGCGTCACGAAGCAGTCAAAAAGAGGCATACAGATGACCAGAGAGGAAGCAGCGGGATCTCCAGCAACCAGCAAGATAGCTCAGGTGAACGGCTGCCGATCGAGCCGTCAAATGAGACAGCCGGACCAACCGAAGGGAAATGATGGTCAAGAGAATCAAGCCATCGGCCAGAGGCAGTGGACAGAAAGCAGCCGAAGCGCTCAATCAGCAGCAATAGCAGTCTTGGTGCCGCGCAGTCTGGAAAAAGGCCTATATAAACGGCTGTATATGTTTCGTGACTTGACTTGTTTGGCCGGTGAAATACAAGTATCCTGTGTTGTGTTGTCTTCCTTGTTACAATATGGCACATTGCTCATCATCCGTTATGTACGCATTAGGATAGTGATACAAACGGATGTCTGATGAGCTCGTACACGACAGAAATCTCATTTGTTATAAATAGTGATCATGTATTATGACGGTTGCCTCTATTGTGTGCTAGTCTGCAGGGAATAGCCATGCTCGAAATTTAGATGAAACCATATTCCCGCCAATACTAGTGGACCCCATTAATGACGAGATAAGAACTCCCGAGAAAAAATGGGACAACTTTATTTAAATTTGAATTACCGAAAGCATTATTCAGAACAGAAGGCTGATGCAACCTATTGGACTTTTAGTTTGTTTTAATTATTCAGTCTGATGGTCAAAAAGACTACGACGTAGATGAGGAACGAATTCTCTATCTATTGCACAATCACACCTTCCACTTTTGATCCCAGCGGCCAGTGTGTCCTTTGACGATGATCTTTGAACCAGGGAATGTTTCACAATTACTTTCTAATCTGAGCTGTGAGAGGGCAACTGTTCGAACTGGACGTGACTGTGAGAATTCCCCAACTTTTGAGGTGCTTCCAACTGGAGTCCACCAACAAAGCTGCGCATGCTTTATTCCAATTCTTATGAATAATGGTGATCGGTATAAGTAAACCTTTGTGTGAGAGTATTTTTCAATGATTTTCATGGAAGAAATTACATTTTTTTGAGCCCTCATATCTCATTATATACCGAACATTCATATGATATGCAAACCCATTGCCCAAGTGGCATGCCTCGTGATTTGAATTCCCAGACCAATTCAAAATATGTTCCCATTTGTTGAGCTTATGAAGCAGCCTCCATATCACGCACTGAAAACTGCAGCTAACTTATGTTCGAAAGGGAGTGATAAAACCGAAGAACGTTTTCACTCTAGATCAAGGACAGAAATTTTCAACAATTCCTTTCTGTTGTAGTTTAGTCCAAACATTCCGATTCATTCGACTTGCTAGGTCTTCTACCTCTGAAATGTTTGTTGAGCATGGCTTTTCTGTGATGTATCCGAAAATCGATGATAATACAGACAACAAAAAGACGAACCACATACACCAATTGCAATTCACCATTGATTCTCTAAAATAAACGGGCCGAATAACTGCCTTTGGGAGGGATTTTCTTATCGCTTTTGCGAAAATACTGTGGGTGTTTACCGGAGTGCGCTCAAACGACTTTGAAGACAACGCTTATTTTCAGACAAACTGGCATTTCTTGTTTTCGGTGACCCTGACGTTCATCGTCAAGGAGCATTTTTGAACCACATATGTGGTGGAGTCTTCAAAGATTTAAACAAATTACCTTTCCCTTTTTTATAGTTGCAACCATATAAATATATTGGCGATAAAAACCACTTCAACTATAGTATTCCGATAGTACATTTTCGTATTTATATCATAATTTAACTCATGTGGTCCCACATTTCGGCTGAGTCATATATCCATAAATTGGTAATTGTAAGCTCATTTCCTCAGAGCATCCTTCCTGGCAACCAAGGCCACACACAATCAGCTACACACAGCGCATTGGAGAATTAGCAGAAATTAGTGGCAAATTTCATTTAACTAATATCATTACCCGAAGGTTTGATATTTCTTAGGTAAACCACTAAATAAGAAAGGCATACGGAGTAAATTTCCGAATGTTTCATAATCCACCACCCCTGTGTAAGCTATCATACGATCAATGAACTTATTGTACATTGAACTCAGATTACTTGAAATCCGCTTGATTCAGCTTTGTTCAACAGAATAAATACTGTGGGTTGAGTTGGGTTGCGGATACTTTTGCAAAATGTGACATTGTTTTTTACAAGATGTGTTTATTCTTGGAGTGTGGAATCGGTTTCTCGGAGATATTCCTCGTACGCACAGTCAGTTAACCAACCCGCCTTGTTTCTAGGTAATCTGTGAGTTTTTCTGCACTGAAAGGGTTATGATGAAATGGACGCAGTGGTATCTATCTTGGAGCAAAATGTATTCAGACAGAAACAACCAATTCAACGCAGTGTGTGTCTAACAGAGTATTTGACCTGTTTCTCATTTTTCAGCTGAGGTAAGTGTGCAGATGGCACAGATTATTAGAACAAATATTCCCAAAATTTGCCAAATCACAATATTCTCAGGTTTAAATGATTGGGAATTTTACTGTTCATAAATCTATTACTTTTACACGTTGCATGAATCTCTCGGAAACCTAGAGTTTGATAGAATAGTGTCAAGAATCTAGAAACACTTTAAATGGTGTTCGTTGTGAACTTTCCTCTGTAGCATTATTTTGATTTTAGAAATTATGAATGTGGCCTGGACTTATGTACATTCAAATTATATGAAAATACGATGAATGATGAAGAAACACGACGATTAATTTCATTAACACCACTTCGGTAATGAAATCACCCGAGCTTGCGCTTTTCATTATTTCTCTTCAAATTATTAAATTATTTTCAACAAACAGGAAATTGACTTATATTTCGCTACCAGGGACGACAAGAATGAAAACTTTGTGCGATTCGTTATAAAACTATCGATTTGAAAGCGACTCAGAAACTATGAGTCAAAACTAAAATTTCTTGATAGATGCCGATAAAACAAGACTGTTGATTCAACAAACCATCATCATTCCTGATTGTTGCTGCACAATCCCTGAGCTCATCGTTGATCTGGCATTTGCTAAACCTGAGGTCGAAGTAACTGATTTTCTCTAAACCACAAACAAGGCTACAACCGGTGGAGCAAGAAGATTGATGAACATCGCGTACTGCGAAGTACACACTCAAATTTCATTCAAAGTTTGACGCACCAGGTGTACTTTCTAATAATCACGTGATCACTTGCGTGCCTACCACCAATGCGTATTTGTAATCCCGCCGTGAGCATGAGCCTGAGATGTGGCTTTTCATTCACCACAGGCAAAATTTTCCAGTCATCGCGGCCAGTTTAACGGTTTCCTTTCCGTTGTTTCTCACTCACGTCATATGAGTTCGTAAAACTATGGCTGACTAGCAAGAGCGAAATATTGCAAATAATGTGGTGTTCACTTACAACACTTCCTGTCCAAAATGACGTCATGTGAGAAGTTTCCAAGACCCTCAAAGGTGATGGATAAAACGATCAGTGAGAAGGTTGAAAAAACACACCGCTTAGTGAATCCAGTAATTGCGCACAGACTCAAAAGCTGAACACCATTTTCCACCAGTTCAATGTACACCCACCACTCCCCCCGTTTCAGCGAAGACGGATATCTTGTAAAATCATCCTCCAGTAAGGAACACTTACGCGGAAGACCAAAGTGTCCCTTATTGCGGAGCATTCGGCTGACATCAGAAGTTCATTCACTGTCATCTACACAGCTTCGGTTGCCCGATTTGATCTCATCGGCATCGTCATGTTGTTTGTAGCGGAGCCGATAGTAATCAATATTCGTCATCCGTGATTGGAAAAACAAAGACGACCTATTCATTCTTCATTTTGATTGAGTAAATAATCTCCAACCAATAGGTGATATCTACTATTGACTTTTATACGTATGCATGTTCATAACGAGATAACTGAAGAGCAAGATGAAAATGCCTTGGTCATTTTAGCATTACTTAAGAACGATACCATGAATCAATAGCCAACAACAACAATGACAACAAACTATGGAACGTACGATGCCATATTCCATTGATTTCTGAAAAAGAAAAAGAAGCAATGTTTTGAAATACTAGCAGTGATAACGTGGACTTTTTGTTGGTAAATTAATTATCATTCCATGGCTAAACGATCTGTGAGCAAATTATTTCGCCGACCGTGGTAAATACTTGCAGTTCAAAAAGTTTGTTTTTCGCAATTTGTTTGGATATGCGTACACAATAAACAGTTGGACACATTTCGTCGTTCGGTGAAAAATTCTAGAGACTGTTGTCGTTGGAGAAAAAGTTCACGAAATACCAACGTCTTACGGTATTATTATGCTAAATATTACACATCAAAGTTCACCAACGTTATTATTGCTCCAAAATCAGGTTAATTAATGTAATATCCTTTGTTAGCAGGCTTCAACTTTTTAAACAAAATTGCTCGATTGAAAACAGCACATTGCAGTGGTGGGTACAGTCCCGGTAAATGAATGACAAATGCGGTTTGAACTATGAGTAAAAACAACTGGTCACAATACATTGAAGATATGCACGATTTTATTGCGACGAGCCACCCTGTTGGACACATGAGTAAAACGGATATTGCATGATCCTTTTCTGAGGTTGTACAATCTGAACTGAGTATGCCAGCATGTAGTCAAAGTTTTTGCATTCGAAATTCTAACACTTACCTTACTCTTGTGTCGCCAATAATAAAGACATGAACAAGGATCGGTGACTGACCGGTTGCGTCCATGTAATTAGATGTCATCCGTTTTGCCCCATTTAAGTTAGTAATGTTGCAGTTATACTTGTCACTGGAAATGAAATTTCGCACTTCTGCATCCTCTTCAGCAAAAGAAAGACTTGTAAACACAAATGAAGGAACTGCATCTTCGCTTTGACGTTTTCTTATATATGTATGATGAAATCTTACCCATGGCTAGGAATGTCAGCTCTGTTGTAGAACGACAACAAATGTGCTGAGGAATTCTAAGTGGATAGCCCACATGCATGCCAAAAAAATTCTCATTTAGTTCCACAGCGAGAAAGGAAAGACAATAACAACATTGCGATGCGATTCGCATGTACGTAATCAAATATTGGTGTGCTTTGCAAACCTTAATATCCACAACAGAGCCATTTTTGGGTGTGCTCAAATTCCTGATATTGTCTTGTTTTATTCTATGTTGTTGGCATCCAGTAATCTCTGTTGAGGTTGCGATAATTTCCACTTCACGTGATATAAGCCCTTTTTTGATTTTTCATTTCTTAAATGTAATCCTCAACATGCTTCTGGTTTCTAGGTCCTGCAGGTGAGAACTTGGAATTCGTTCATATAATGTGGTCTACTACACGGTGGATTTACTGCTGAGTTAAAGTCAGCAAATTCATTTCACTGAAGTCATCTCAACATCTGAAGTTATTTTATCTGATGAAAAAATCCAAATATGATTGACTGGAGAGAAATCGGTTTTAATTGGTGTTGCATTTGTTGGCTTGTTCTAAGTATGTTGAGCAGGGAAAGTTATACGAATAGAATTGACTGGTAATGGTGTTCCATTTCGCTATCCAATCGGATATCATGAATTCAGCGTAAACGTCTGTGATGTGTATGCAACCTCTAACTCGCACAGTCCAATAAATCTGCATCTTTGACATTTTGCGCTGGGTCTGACAGGGTCCCTTGCTGCTTTCCCAGTGCTTCTCCAGATTTCTTGTACACGGATTTCCATTGAATTTGTATCATCATGTATTTTGTGATAACACAACATATACACAAGGCTCTTCAATTAATAGAACATACTGTACCAAGGACTACTAGACGGGCTAGGATGCTTGTATTTTGATGCCCAACCAAGTCAAGTCCATGAAACATATACAATTGTCTATATAGCCCCTTGTCCAGACCGCGCGGCACCACCCTTGCTCTTGCGACTGCTTGAATGTTTCAGAAACATTCTGGCCAATTTCCCGTGGTCAATAACTAGCTTCTCCTGGGCATCATTTCTATTCAGTCGGTCCGATTCTCCATTATGATGACTTGATCAGCAGTCCCTCTGTTGGGCTATCTTGCTGTTCGCCGGAATCCCGATGGTTCCCCTCCGCTAATCCGTCTGCCTCTTTTCTTCTACTTCGGAAAGCCTCCGACATATTCGCCGTCTGTTATTCTTTCTGTGGCCCTCGGTTGGTTCCTCTGTTTGCTTTGATATTTACGTCGTTCTCTTGCCACATCTTTCCCCGCTACACTATGTGAGTTATTATTTTTATCGTATCAATGTCCCGCATATGATAATTTCTAGTGCAACGACGATTTCGTTTTGGATTTCACTTCATAGTCAACCAATATTTTTGAAAAACTTATATGAAGTACCTTTTTAATTTATTCTAACGACTTTGCTGTCTCTTAGCGATATAATTTAACACTTTCAGCGCAACTTACTGTCGATGACCTTCAGTGTATCTTCACATGAGAACTGGATGGTTTATTGCAAAAATTGAATAATTTCTGATTGTAAAAATATCCATCTTGTAGGAGATTCGATCCAATGGTGCATATGCTATAAATGATTTTATGAAAAGTAGGAAACATTCCACTAGTCACAAGAACCAATCCAACCACTGACACACGGATGTGGACTCGCGCAGCTTGGTTTTAGTAGATTTACCTTTTGTGAGAATCATTTGCTGAACGGGCGTTGCAGAGTCTCGAGACTGAAAGCTTTTTGAGATATTCTGACAATACTTTGAAACGCTGAGAATATTCTACTATTGCGAGAAACGTTCAACTCTTTGGTTACTGTTTCGTGGTTCAGTCGGCATAAAACCCCCGAAGTAAAGTTAGGTTTTGCAGAGAACGTTTTTGATCATGTCCAGCAACAATTTTTGACCAATGACCCAATTGGAGTCTCTCAAAAGATTCCGAAAGTTATTCACGTGAGACTTCTCAAATTTGACCCACTCAATTGTTTGTAAACTATAATTATGCGCAACATGATTCATCTCCTTTTACCCAGTATTCAAAAAGACATTTGATGTGATCCAACATGCAGTATTCTCCATTGCACATTCAGTACCATCGTGCGTACCTAATTCAAACCGTGACAAATATACATTGTGTTACCTATTTACTGGTTTTCAGTAGTCAAGAATCTCATATGATGCAGAATCACCTATAGGTATCTGGCATATACTGACGGACCCAACTGCGTTTAGCCCATGTTTTCACTGAAGAAAAGTAGCGCATCTTTTAAGTGGAAATACCCGCTACACTGGACGGCCGGTTTGCGCTAATGATAAATGGTTTCAGGCGATTCTGGCATAACTGTGATGTTTGCTTGCTAGTTGAAGTCCTTTCAATATGTTAGTCTTCGTTTTCCAGTTACAACATTTCTTTTAAGAAAAAATGGCTCTCCGTTATCCTTTCTGGAACAACTGTAATAATGAGAGCAAGAATAAGCCTTATCACAGAACAAACTGAATTCAACAGCAAGGCGTTGATTTCGCTTATTGCAGAATTCTGCGGTGTCAAGAGAATCATTATTGTTCTCATAGAGTTTTCATGTGATCACGAGCACAGATTTGAAGAGATTACGTGATACAGTTATCCTGTGCTAATGATTGTTCGTGCTCTAATGAAGTTTCTAAAAAAACTGTACGCATGTATTTGCAATCATGCTGACAACTCCACACATTTATTTTCACCTGTGAAGCTACTGAACTACATTTCCGTATTAGCATTGAAGGCTCTAAATAACAAACGTTTTTCGGGTAAAGCTTCTTGCAGCACATGCATCCAACTGTCTGTAATAATATCCTAAACTGTTTTGGATGTGAATTAGAAAGAAAAAAGATTATAGCGGTCATCGCACATATCATGCGGATAATGTTTGCAAACCATTTGTTTTATGATCACCGAAGTGCACGAAGAATAGTAACGGAGTTGCCCACTATCGATCGCCGGGTGGTAGTGATTCCATGGAAATGAAATCATTCAACAAAATAGGTTTGTGACAAAATTTTCCTTGCCGAGGCAAACCTCTCTCTACACTGGTGTACAATCGAAGTTCCCAATATTCGCGAACATTTGCAAAACGGTTATGATGGACTATGCGTTTTATGCAACAAAGGGTTTGCAAAAACTAAATCAGACGTGAAAACTATGTACGGTAAACAGATTTTATTTACACGCGGAATCATTCGGGGCACTACCATACGTTGACATGTGAGACAAAAAGTTCAAGTTTATTATAAGTTTCTTTTGGATAAAACTTACGACTGTTTATGTTGCTCATTTACAAAGAAGCCTTTGAAAAACATATTAAAATGATGATATTAAATCAACATATTTGTTATACGTGCGCCTAGTCCATAGGTTCACGTCAAATATTATTAGTCCCAGTGGAAAAAAAACTTAGTTCTTCAGGGTTCACTTATCTCTTTTTAATAATCTACTAATCGTGTAGAATAAACACAGTGAGCTTTCAAGGAATTCAGCGAAATCTCCTGCCTTCATGTTACACGTACGGTCACTTGACTTCCACAGAATTTACAAGAGATTTCCAAAAAGATTGTTCATTCGAAAATTGTAACAAATTTCAATACTCACAGTTTTACAGAAGTTGGACATCTGGTTAGAATGAATGGCATTTGTTTTTGGTTACCAAAGCCGGATATTATATGAATACCAAAGGTTGCATTTTATCGAAGTAGGATGCTTGACAGGCAGCTTAGTTTATTTTCTATAATGTTGATTGCAGTTGCTCGTTCCTTGGAAGCACAAGATGGGTTATCGAGTTGTAGAGGTGAGAGGACTTGATGAAGAAGAGATTTCAGTTTCCAAGTGTGGGGCGACGAGTTTCTTGCCTGTTCTCCATCTCAACGTAAAAAGCCTCAGCTGTCCGTAATAGAAATAGTGATCTGAGTTGAGGAACTTGTTTATGCAACAGTTGGTGACAGTGATCCTACACTGTAAACTGTTCTGTATGAATAAGCCCTGAGTGTTCAGAAGCGGAGACATTTTCCTCAGTGAAATACGGAACTGGTTCAGAATGATCATGGTTGTTATTATCGCGGTGCTGTAAAGCACGAGGGTTATTACAGAGAAGGCAAATCCGAAGCACGCTTCTGAATCGGTCAGAACAACACAGTTTTCATAGCCGAAGAAAACTCCTTTAACAGAACTTAGCTGTGGTAGTCAATATTGCGTGAATACTGATGCGATAACCACGTGATCACCGTCACAACTTAAATTAATAAATTTATCTAGGGGAAATTATTATTGTGCACGCCCCCAATGCAACCGTTTCTCTAGACCTTCGTCAAAGAATATAATAGGAGAGTGGATCAAAACACTCCCATGTTTCAGCGTGAACGTTAACGTACAAACATTACGGGTGAGAAACGTCCGTCTTACAAGGGAAAGACGCTATTCACTAGGTCGTGTTAGAAATTATTGGCCGTGGTTTCAAACGAAAAATAAAGGTGACAATACAATTTTCTTTTCAACATTGCAGACTGTCAGCTTTTTAAGTGATGAATAATAACATGAAGTTAATTGTCATAACAGATTACCATAAAATGACTTTCTAAATCCATCTTCCAGCTGGTACATTTCTGAAACTGAAATGATGATATCGTCTTATTGTAAAATGATTTTCTTTCTTTCAACTTTACAACTTAAATAATTGCAGAACATGGATGACAGATAAAATGATGATTATCTCGGGCTGCCTGTGGAATTTCCATCACCAAATAAAATTTACAATCGACTGGTATTTTGTTGTTACAAACGTCAAACTCTGCGCAATGCGTTTCTGTGTATCGACATTTTCTTCGGTCAAGGTTCTGCATTTTCACTGATGGTCATTTACACAACAACTCATTGTGTATATTTAAATGATCTTAGTCAAATGAAAGCAAAGAAATACTGAAGATATCAACCTCTAAAGGATAAATAACCTTTGATAATTCATAAGCAGAACGAAAATTTACCCAGTTAGGGAGCTCAGTACCTTAGTTCAAAACTGAATCAAAAATGCTGAGACATCCAACACACTGCAGCCAAGTCAAACATGATAAAACCACTTTGCCCTCTTTCGAAAAATACTATGAATCACCGACTGCTTTCAAATGCATTAGGTGATCACGAAATCAGTGAATTAGGGCTACATAAACCTAAAAAGATTCCCCTGTATGTTAAGATACATCAATATACGAGCCAAAGATCCCCCCTATGGAACTTGGGTGCAATGCCTGGATGTGCTCATTCAACCGAGATCTGAGAGCTCATTGTTCCAGCTTTTTGGTCTGGGCAATATTGGTAGCGTTCAGCTCGTGCTATGAGAGCTCGGAGCTCATCACCCAGGAGCTGGTTACATGCAGTCGATCGAGATGTCAAAGCAAACCATGGCTAATTTCATTGGTGGTTTGTTATACAGTTGGAGATGGATGGGCTGTTTAAGTGGTTCTTTTACAATTCAGAAATCAAGTTATAAGAAGTGGAAACGTATTTTCGTGCTGATTATAGCCTTATGTTTGAATGGGTATTTAGCGAGAATGGAGGAAATCTACCATATTCCGGAGACAACGAATTCTTGTGCGATTAAACTATAACGGAAGAATTATGCCGTTAGGGTAATGCAGCCCTATGCGGATAAGAAAAGAAACAATCTTCATTGTTTTGCAGTGCAACCAGATGTCGGGCTGTCAGGGCGACCCGAGATACCCGGTTGACTATGATCGTCAGGTGACCGAACTTGTACATGACTGAAGCAATTGAAACCATGACACTGTGGACTTACACTGCTTCGAGAGAGGTACCAAAACCAGTGAACTCTGTATGCAGTAGTTTAAAGGCCTGTTGGATGAGATTGGAGCTGCAAATCCTAAGGTCTACATTTTATAATCGACAGCCCCCCTCCCGTCCCATCCACGAGTGCTCCGCTAATGGAACTATGTACAATAGTCAGACGTGGTAAATGCTGCTTCGTGGGCTGAGTCGGATTGGCCCGGTGGTTTGATTTTGTGTGGCATATTTAGACACATGCGCTTGTCCGCGCCAAGTAAGGCCCATCCGAGGCTTTCCACTGGAGCATTTCTCTGATGCACTTGACTGAGAGAAGTTATAATGGTACCAATCGAGTGGCGCGTAAAATCTGGAAAGTGTTGGCGACAGAGACGGGGATTGTCTACGGGTGCGGTAGTGTTGGATCTATCCCCGATAAAATTGCAAAACATCCTAACTTCTAATTTCGAGGTATATGGGTCTAGTTGTATGCACCATCGGGGCCCAACGGATGAGATTGTACATAACGTAGTAAATTACGAAGTGAAAATCCTAACACGTCGGGGGAGGGTAAAACAACTTATGGCTATGTCCGGTGTACAAGACAACGTTTTTGCTGTGCCCAGAATGCCAATGAGCCCGGCCACCGGCACACAAAAATGTGTCTTAGGTTAGCAGGTGACTTATGTGAAGATGGCAGAGGTGAACAGCATACCACCGGAGTAGGAAACCAATCAGACCAAGGAGGCGTGGGATGGGAACTATATCTATGATTCGCCTACCGCTTTGCGTTCGAGTGTGTGTGTGTGTGTTTCGGGCACTTGAGGCGGCCTAGAGGTCCTGGGCCAGGACGAACAGCGTTATGCATGGACGTTGATCATTTCGGGGTGGGAACAAATGTAAACTGTTAGCAGAATGTGATGCATGACGAAGATAATCATTAAAGGGAGATCAGAAATAAATTGTGTCTGGAAACACAATGGTCATGAACAATCAACGGTTGCCAAATAAAATTTTGGAAATATCCCTTAGGTCTCATTTCTTCTCTTCTCGTCTGGCCGTTATTTATTGCTGACGAAGGTTTGTCTCATTTGTTATGCAAATGTTGATCTTTTGATAGAAATACGCCGACATTTGCCGAAACAAAAACCGTGTCCCGTTGCGTTAACCGTTTGGGTAGTTCTCGGCTCGCAGGCCTCAAATGACAAGAGAATGAGGTCATTTGTCTTTTATTACCACCATCACCAGATCGTAGCCCTCCAACATGGTTGACTGTTCCCGTGCAAATCTTTTAGAAATTTCTTTCTTGGCCCTAAAATGTTTGTCTTATTCTGATGAATAAGGAAACCTTAAGAGTTAGTTCCTCTATGCGTTTTGCGTCTAGTAATTTTGAGATGACAACCTTCACTAGCTGCGAACCTGGGACATCTCAACACAATGAAGCGAGGGTTTCGAGACACAGTATTCTGTGTGTTGTGTTTGTACTTGTGTTTTTATACGTTTTGTGCCATCAGTAATGGTTGCGTGTTGTCTAAATCAGTGTATTTTAAGGTTCTACTATTTTTGATGATATTGGGTTGTGACTATTGGTTGTTGACGATGGGTCGTGGAACAGGGTGCAGCGATGAAGAGGCATATCTGAGAACGCGTCTTTCGGGTTCATAGGTGGCCTCTGTCGACGTCACGAAGAGGTGTGCCTACATGTTATATGCAAAGCATGTGGTTCGTGTGGCTATTGGGACAGCTTTTCAGGCGTGGTACGAAACACAGTAGCTTCATTTCATGAACCAGGTCAAATGTCCACCAATCAATATTTCGGAGTAGGGGATTCAAATAATTGTGGTACAGCTGGGTCGGGTTTTGACCGGTCACTCTGTCATATGCCAGAATTGTAGTGAGGGGAAACTGGCGGCAGAACTAGAGGAATAACCGATCTGGTTAACCAACCGACAACCACAGACCAGAGAAGAGTTGGATAGTATATCAGAGCTTCACGAAACCGATGAAAAGAGGCATGTGGACTCGTCGATGAAACACAGTGGGATCTGAAGCAGTCGACAATATGGCCCATGTTAGTGGCTACCGATTAGGCCGTCAACCGAATCAGTCGGAATAACCAAACGGGAATGACAGTAAAAGAATCAGAACAGAGCCAGTGGGTTGATTTTGCAACATTGCGGCCTAGAAAAGGAACGGTATAAACGGATGAACAAGTTTGATCGATTGGCCTTGCCTAGTTATTCGAACGCAGCCTTTCTGTCATCATTAGACTATGACATAATAGATGGAATTATCTCCTACCCTAGCTTTATTGCTTTTAAAAGTGCTGACGTTTGTTTCATGATTGAACACCTACTAACCAGTTTAGAGCATCAGAAAAGGGCGGATCATTGTAGCCTATGATGTTTTTGAGAGTATCTGTCGGATAGGCAACATCTCACCCCCCCCCTTTCTGACTTTCAATCACCTCACAATGTAAAACAGATTCTGGGATTAATGTTTGAGGTGGGTTATAACTGGTAAGAATCGACTGGGAAATGTTTCCTAACGCTATCTTTTTTTCAGGCCCTTTTTCAGTGCTTTGCATCTATTTGTTTTGGTATTGGTAAATACAGTGATGGAACCATGTCTTCATGCCATGTCCCCTTCATGCAATTGCCTTTGCAGGGACTATTTTGTTCCGAAGCATGTGAGGAGGAAGCTCTGGTTCCACCATGGACTGAACCCGGACAGTCTGGCGACAGTTGTGTTGTGAACGGACGCCGCACGTGTCATTATTTCTCATGTGGACAACAAAAGCGACTGAAACTGGAAGACTATGCGGGTTGGAAACGGTTGCGTGGCTTTATTGATTGCAATCGAATTTCGGGAACAATACAGGTCTATCGAGATGGGTTGATTTTGTGTCCTGAAAGCTAGTGTATAGGTGACGCTGAGCGTGCTTTCTTGGCGTATACGTGCATGGCTCGTACACCACCGTGGACAATTCGAAAACTGGTACAACAGGTAAGTTTCATCTCTCTGTTTATCTGCTTATCGACTGGGATGACGTAACGTATGCGGGTTCTCATTGGCACCATCTGCTTTGTATTGTATGCTTTGATTTGTGGCCCGGCAATACCCTCACTCGTTGGCTATTAAAAATTTCCGTTTGATTGAGCATCTGATTTTGTGTGTCCGTCATTCCGTTTTGCATTGTTTGGATAAAAAATAATGCAAACCAAACAAACGGTCAAACGTATTTGTCGACTTGAAGTTCTCTTTGCCGGAATCACGAAATGAGCTTATTGCAAAAGAACTCGACTATTCTAGCGTGTTTGAACGAGATGGTGAACGTTGGGTTGCTCACAACTGATGTTCAGTCGAAATGATCAGCAAAATACCTTTTTTTGTGTGCTGTTCCCCATTACTTTGTTCTACTAGGCTGATTTTACTGATGAGTGATGAAATTCGGTAACTTAAAATCCTGAAATAACGGTGTGATTTGGTCACCCTTGTTGAAATGAAGCCTACCTGATTTCAGTGAAGAAATAATGAGTTCAGTGGGGTCCAGTTCTGCTATAGTAAACAGGCCTGCCACAGCCGAGACACTATGGCAGGAGTGTTCAATGTTGATGTGCACTGTCCTTTCCGTTCTCTCCTGACTACATGACCGACAGTATCTGTGTAGAGTTTATCTGGTCCAGATGGCCAAAAGCTCTTCCCGGGACTGTCTGGTCTTACGTCGGAAATCAAAATCAAGTCGGGTCAGTGTTCGATCTCAGATTTCTGGAAGTCAAACTCTGAATTTGAATGCATAGGTAAACATGAGAAGGAGTACGATAGATGGGGGTGACAGTCTACAGAATCATATTACCAATGATCATGATATACAGTCGATTCGCAATTGGTAATCAATCTAGGGTCCATGAATAGAACTCGGACAAGTAAATAGAATCTGCTGTGTAATGAGGAGGATATGAAGCGGAGCTCGGGAAGTTGCATCGACTTATGTCCTTCCATCGACCTAGTCCATGTTGATCGGAGAACGTGGTCGGTGCTGTTCCATTGGTATATGACATTGTCAGCCCGGAGGTAAAATTTACTAGTCAACAGGATTTCCACTTGCACACTAGAACAACGAGAGAGAAAAACTATTGATAGGATGGCGAGGGGTCCGTACGGACATCTCCATTCATAACTGAAAAGAACTGCCCCTAACATGCCAATCTGATCGCATTCAACAGTCACTAATGAGTCAATTAGCTCCCGGAAATGTCAAAACACCATATAACTAAGGTGATACAGTTTTGGTGCATTTTTAGGCAGCTTAGGAGTGATAACAAAATTAACCTTTGTTCCACAACGCTCCAAGAACCCTAAAATGGAGCACCTAGCAAGAAGTCGACCACAGTTATACTCCGCTTCAAATACATCCACTAATGGCTGCATACCGGAAACATACTTGGATTCTGTGTCAATGAGCATCCATAATTTGATGTCTGAATAATCTGTCTCTCTCGGCATTTATGCGATTAGTTTGCTCCTGTTTTGTTCAGAAACATGACGTTCCAGTAGACAGTCTGTGACGAGTTCATTACTGCCGGAAAGACCTACGATACAGGTTTCACTCCTTAGGGAAGAAAGCGAGTAGTTTATGCCATATAAACCAGGCGCATGTGTAATTCAACAAAAGCCTTCTGTTCGTTCCTCAATGAGGTCAGTTTTGAACTTTGGTGTATGGCGGCACAGTGCGCAGTACTCCGTTGTCAGCCACCGCATTGAATGCGTTGTGTTTGGTATGTAAACTTTTGCCATGCGCCTAACGAAGTTCTGATAAAACTGTAAACACGTTTTCCACGGAGTTTTGGTCCTATATTGTATGGTTTCACCATTGTCCGAAAGTATCCAGTTTTGTTGAATAAAGCCTGTTACATTTACCTATAATGAAATAAAAGCACCCAGAGATTCCGGTTCACGTCCTCCGTCTTCCGTCGTCAGAGGTGTTATTGGAATTGTTTCCTGTCAAATTGCAATCTAAGTTGTTATCTTGACTGCAATGAATCCGGATGAATACAATCTTGAATGAGTTATCAGCTAAAACAATCCGATTGGTGTGACCTAAATGGTGTGTACTCCTTTTATTCGGAATAGTAGGTTATCGGTTCTTTGCTGTCATAAGCGAGAACGTCTAAAGCTGTATCGATTGCGAGCTGAGTTGTCATACCAGAAACATGATTTGGTCTGAAGTTGAATGAGCACAATTGGGTGACCCTAAACGGTGGGAGATTTGGTTATCAGCCTATGTGAAGACGAATTAGATAACACAAAACGCCATCAGCGTGCAGATGGACGCATGTTACAGACGTCGAAAGCGCTTCGAGTGTTACATTGGTCAAACGGCAAGACGGCTATCGAAACACAATAAAGAGCATCACCCACGATGGCATGGACACGGAGTCAATGGAGTAGAATCACTTTCAATCGTCTCGCACATGTTAGAAACTGGGCAATCAATCGACATCCAGCCCATCTTCAAAGACGTCTACCAGGTCCCATGACATTGTCAAGAGCAAATAGGCTCCGGATACTATCAAGTGCTGAGGCAATTATTATCCGCCTCTTGAAGCCTGATCTTTGCTAGCAGCGAAAATTAGTCAAAGCACTACAACTCCCACGGCCAACGCTCAACTGTGTTACACAGCCTGGCGTGGCGTTGACGAACGCCTATTAGCACCGGTTACATTATCTGGTCATTCACACCGGTTTCCTTCCTTTCTCACCTTTCATCTCCGTACTGACTTAGTGAGACTTTTTCTAACTCATCTTAATAATTTGTATCCATATAAATGTGATTGTAATGCCGTGAGAATAAAATCATGGAAAAATATGTTCGCCCTCAACTCGTGTTATGAGTTTTGAGATGGTCTTTTTCCGCAGTTAAAAACAAGAACAACCGTTAGACTCAAGAGAATAGGGGTGCATGGACACATCAGGGAGACAAGACTGAGTAGAGCTGTTTTAAGCAATAGGACTGAGCAACCATTTTTACGCTGTTTAGGAGGTCGAGGGTGTGATCTGCCTGGAATCTAGCGGTGACAATGCATGAAGCGGAAACAAATAGTTCGGCAAATACAAGATAGCTTCAATATAAGAAGCATGGGACCTGAAATGAACCCATTTAAGGCAGATCCTCGATTTGGGGAGTTGACGTTCTCTATCCAAGTTCAATAGATCTGTACAGCCAGTGCTCTTTTGCTATGTTGGTCAGTTTATTTCATTAGATCGGTTGATAGGTTAACAACAACGGCATACAACCATAGTGTTCTATTGCATTGTATCAGTCCCATGTTGTTGAATTGGTGGATCCTCAATGTGTAGAGTGTAGTGTAGATTGGTAAATATAAGTGCTCTGCTTCCGTCAACACAACGTTGTTGAATGTTTCAACAGGAAACACTCATAAAGGAAAGTTATTCAGGTAACTAGCATTTACTGACATCCGCAAAGAACAACAATCAACTTGGCTGCCTAAAATGGCCTACTCATAATATTCAGATAATTAGGTCATACTGAGGCTAGTAAATATACCACACGTGAATGCAACAAACAGGCCTTCCACGATACAACTTGATGGATTTGCATGTAGAACACCACCAGCAGTGAAACAAAATTAATACAATGTTCAGGGATCAAAATACGCAATATTTGACCGATACAATATTGCTTGAGAAAAATGTATCTGATGAACAATAATCCGAGTTTGCTGAGTTGTGATAAAGCAAGCAACTTATTTCATCATCAAAATATGGGCTTTTATCTCTGCTAACGGTGCTGTACGTTTCGTTAACAAATGAGTAAGCAGAAATCTCAGGCCCGTTTAAATGCTCCGAAAAGTTTTGAAAGTAAGGCTACCGAAAGATATACAAGCGCTATTTCTGGAAGGCTTCCAAACCAAAAAAATCACTTTCTAGACGGATTCTGAAAAACTCTAGATAGTTTAGAATTAAAAATAATTTCTTCTAAACTGAACCGAAATGGACGAATGCTGTTGTGTGGAATATTCAAGAACAAGTTTAATTCTAAATTTTACTTTCCAGTTTTTGGTGCAACATGTAACAAAGGATGAGTTGCGTGTGTTACAAAACCGAATTTCAATTTTCCCACCCATATGAAGGCAATTCACTTTCATTGGGTTTATTTTTCGTAACGGTTGACCAGAAACATATGTTCCCTGTTAAAAAAAGAACTTCACAAAAGAATGTATCTTAGAAGCGAAAACATCTTTGAAGAGAATCTTTTTAGTCCCAAACACTTTTAGAAGTTGCACTGATACAGGATGATGTAATTGCTGATTACGTAATAATTGTGAAGGCCGTCAGATGAATTGTCTAAAGAATGCAGCCCATAATGGCGTGTTCCTTAAAATTTGAAAAACATTATCAGCTTTACGTAAATGATGGAATATTAGGTTCGAGGATTTTAAAGCTTTCGTTGTATTTCATTTTCACTTGCAAAAGCCAACCTCTTTGGGTTACCATGCAAAAAAACGTGCTCAGTTTTTAATCAGCTACAGAACGGAATATATATGCCACGAGATGAGCAAAGCAGACGAATCAAAGTATTAGTTTTGAAATTACTGTACAAATTTGACTCATAAAATTGAATGACATTCATCAAGTTTGCCTCTTTGGTGGAAGGCAATCTAGTAAAAATATGCTAACACATTGATAAAAAAACAATGAATAAGTGAGGATATCGCAGAGGGGTTGTTTTCGTTCAGCTTTTCATCAAGCTGAGAAAATTGCATGTCCAAACATAGCTTTACAACCGGAAACAGGTAAGTGGCCCCATCTGATTCCCATAGCCCAGCAGTGTTGTTGAATGTAAGCATTATGTTATATCAATCGTAGCTTCAAGCACAGATTGTTACACCTAATCCAGAGATCGGAATACAGATAAACGTGATATTTCCCTACCTGAAAGCCCCAGACACTTCGTGGAATTGTCGGGAAATTCTCTGGTCAAGAATGAGTTCCAACTCCAAGAAAAACGGATGCAGTTGAGACACGATAGTCGGCAAATTCGTGGCCACGCACAGCAGCCCATGAAACACAGTGTTACAAGAAATATCGGTCAGAGTATTCCATTCCTTTGACAAAACATCCCTTTTTCGAAATACATCAACGGTAAAATGTTCGTTTTCTCTGTTTCAAACTTATATTCTTCTGCAATTTATCCCTTCCCGATCAAAATGTTAATGCAAATCAAATAAAAACTGAAACCATCTACTACATGTTCCATTGACGTGAGAATACTATTACAATTTGATGAAAAGCCTTTGTAGATAAGAGTGGTGTTCCAAAACATCAATATGCATCTGAGGAATAATTAGAAATTCACAGTAATTGGGTCACATGCATGAAAAGCCATGAAGTGAAGAAAGAAAAACGTTCTCATAATAAACCGGTGGGGCTCTGAATAGAACACAAATACTCCTTTAATATCAAGAGACAATAAAATTAAACAAAATCGTCCTTTGAGTCTTGTGACACAAATAGTTATGGGTTTTAATTGAAGAATCGTGGATGATATTTGTGTTTTTCAAAGCCCGGCGAGGCCGTTCCACAACCTGTTGCAGACATGTGACAATAGGCCCTAAGACAATATTCAAAAAGCAACTTCCACTTTTCCTCCTTTGACTGCGTATTGGACATACTGTTTAATATATTCCATATCATTCACCATAATACTGTTTGTAAATGGCTTGCAGAAACATTCCATCATATTGTCGTTGCATTTAAGTCACTCATCGATCAAGTGGATGATCAGTGCCCTGGTAATAAGATAACGTGGTATTCACAATGTTTGAAGCTCAGAACCGTCGTTCTGATGAGGTGTTAAGTTCACCTGTCCCGGATCTTATTCCATAAGGAACGTTGAATTTCCACAAACGATGCACTAGTTGGTAACATAGCAAGCAAAAAAAAAACACTGCGAGCAAAAGTTCGCTTAGTTTCTGTATTCCGCAAAAAACTGAATAATGGGTGTTCTTTCTGGCTACTCCCGAGAATTTTTGACTTGTACATCGGGAAATATGTGATCGACATGTTAAATTTCCGCTGTTGCTCAGATGACACTTACACAGTTAGTAAGGCCAGTCGCGAAGTTTACCAGAAGTTGATCTCTACGAACAGTTACACATACTGCACGGTTGGACCGACATTTGTTTTTTCCAGAAACACTCGAACGTATGTGCCATGGGCTGAAAAGCCTCCTGTGCTCAATGGAATTCTGGTAATCGTTTCAACTGGGGATGCCCAACGGCAGGCATATACAGGTGTCAGAAGTGGTAAAGTCAGCGAATGACAGATTACATCGCAGTCCGGTTGGAGAAAACAATGGACAGCAACTTCATGCTAATTAATTTGCCAAAGGAACGGAGATGTCTTTTTTCTTCGGTCTCGTGACGGATACGAGGGTAGGAAGACTATGCGTCATTCTTTTCATGCCAACTGGTGTCATCTAACCAGGAAAGCACGAAAAATATTCGATTATGGATAGGTAATAGCATACAATAGACATAATCACGATATGCCTTACCAACGGAAATTGTCTACCCGGTAATACAAATGTCAGTCACACCCTTATCTTTTCGCAACAGCTATTTTTGGAAGTTATTGAAAGGTTTTCGCTTGTTGTTCGTTTTTTCTTGGCACAATGTGGGAACTGAAGAAGGTAGGTGTTAAACATGGTAGTAACCGTTGCATTTGTCTTCTGTATTAATACAGTTTGAGTACAAACCTCTTTTTCATAGAAATGAAAATTTATCATGCCACTGCGCTTTTCTACTTAAACATGCTGTCAAGCGAACAACTCTTGACTGTCGGTAAACCACAAATTCTCGTACTTCATAATAGCTGTTAAGGGTTTGCCTCTTCGTAAGTAGGTTCACTTGTTATTCAGCTGGTTGGGATGCACAACTGAAAAGCCATTTACCTGTTTCCGGTTGTAAAGCTACGTTTGGACATGCAATTTTCTCAGCTTGATGAAAAGCTGAACGAAAACAACCCCTCTGCGATATCCTCACTTATTCATTGTTTTTTTATCAATGTGTTAGCATATTTTTACTAGATTGCCTTCCACCAAAGAGGCAAACTTGATGAATGTCATTCAATTTTATGAGTCAAATTTGTACAGTAATTTCAAAACTAATACTTTGATTCGTCTGCTTTGCTCATCTCGTGGCATATATATTCCGTTCTGTAGCTGATTAAAAACTGAGCACGTTTTTTTGCATGGTAACCCAAAGAGGTTGGCTTTTGCAAGTGAAAATGAAATACAACGAAAGCTTTAAAATCCTCGAACCTAATATTCCATCATTTACGTAAAGCTGATAATGTTTTTCAAATTTTAAGGAACACGCCATTATGGGCTGCATTCTTTAGACAATTCATCTGACGGCCTTCACAATTATTACGTAATCAGCAATTACATCATCCTGTATCAGTGCAACTTCTAAAAGTGTTTGGGACTAAAAAGATTCTCTTCAAAGATGTTTTCGCTTCTAAGATACATTCTTTTGTGAAGTTCATTTTTTAACAGGGAACATATGTTTCTGGTCAACCGTTACGAAAAATAAACCCAATGAAAGTGAATTGCCTTCATATGGGTGGGAAAATTGAAATTCGGTTTTGTAACACACGCAACTCATCCTTTGTTACATGTTGCACCAAAAACTGGAAAGTAAAATTTAGAATTAAACTTGTTTTTGAATGTTCCACACAACAGCATTCGTCCACTTGGGTGGATGTCAAACGCATCCGGAAGTGCTCGAAATCATTTCCTTCCACGATAGGGCCGACAGTTTTCGAGATCTGGACGACTCACTCCCTACCGAACGCATGCTAGGAAAACATTGAAATGCGGATCCGGACGAGTTTTTTTTCAAGCTAAACATTTCCGTACAACTTATCACTTGTCGTTGTTTACTATATGCTGCCTCTTGTTTGTTCGATTCGCTCGGTTTTATCTCTCCCTTGCTGTTACCCGGAAAGATCTTGCTGCAGCAGCTCTGCCGTAATAAAGCCGAGTGGGAACAGCCACTGGACCAAGAAGACTTGCTGGACTGGGAAGAATTTATGAACACCTTTACTAAACTAGGAGATATACGGATTCCACGATGCTTGTCCCCTGGTCACACAACACAAACGGGAGAACTACACGCCTTTTCGGACTCATCCAAAGTCACTTACGGAGCCGTGGCATATGGACGATGGTGCACGCGAGATGGAAAAATGCTACGCGGATCCTGTTCGCCGAAGCCCACTTTGCCCCGCTGAAATCGGTTTCGATCCCGTGTCTTGAACTCAGAGCAGCTGGTCAGGTCATCCTCCCGGATGAAGACGCTTCCGTCACCTGTGTGGTTGGCCAGGTTCAAGAGACGTTTGCTAATCATGAAAGCGGCCCACCCCTCCAAACATGTACGAGTGAGTCCAATAAGCCCCGATGAATAACTAGTCACAGGACACGATTTATTCAAGATGGTAAAACTGGAGGCTTTCACCCCAGAACTCGAGAGGGCAGAAAGAGCTGGACCGATCGACAAAAATAATCATCTCCGAAAGGCAACTTGATGTATTTAGGCCCCAAACTTATTATTGGATTACTACGGGTAGATGGTAGGCTGACCGACTCCCACCTGAGCTTTGACACGAAATATTTCATATTGCTACCGGCTGGACAACCTGTGATAGAGCTAGAGATTCAACACATCCACCTCTTGACGGGGATATGCCGGGGAAAGTCACGTGAGAAGCGTCATCCGAAAGCGCCTCTGATTGCTGAGAGGAAGAGCGACTTCAAAACGCGTAGTCAAACGTTGTGTACTTTGTAGGAGACGCATGCCTCAGCGGGCAAACAATACATGGCTCCCATGCCAGAATGTAGAGTGACTCCGGGTTGGTGGCTGTTCAGTGACACCGGGCTGGACTTTATCTGGCCTTTGTGGATCAAGTGTGGAAAAAGGTTGGAAAAACGATACGGGTGTATCCTGGCCTGCATGTGGTCAGGCACGGTGCACTTAGTAGTTACGCATTCGATGACAACCAACTCCTTCCTCCAAGCCTTGGAATGCTTTATCAATCGTAGAGGCATACCAGCGAATATATATTCCGAAAATGGGTCAAATTTCTTGGGTGCCCAACGAAAACTACAGCGTTGGCACCAAAACATGAACATGGTCGAGCTGCAGAATCGAACTGTAGCCTACGGCATGCGATGTCACTTCAATCTCTCACAGATCAGTTACCGCGGGGGTGTGTGGGAACGCCTGATAAGGTCCACCAGGCGACTGTTGCCGTCGATAATCGAACAACAGCCGCCCAACGATGGGACGTTGAGCACCGTCAAGAGCGTGGTCGAAGGAATTCTGCACAACCGCCAACTGGTTTCAGTAACCAACGACAACCCAACCCATCTGTCTCTCACCCTAAACGACCTGTTGACGATGAGGTTGAATGTGGGTTTCAAAGGACCGACAAACCCTCGTGGGAGCTACCTTCACGGATAGAAGCTGGCGAATTATATTGCATAGGTATTTTGGAAGCGATGGCTGTGGGAGTACCTTACGGCTCTGCAAGCTCGACAGAAGTGGTGGTCAGCCCTCTTCGTATGATCACTAAGAGCACATGTGGTATAGCAGCGTGCCCTTCATTTTGTCCAAATAGAAACTGGGCCGTTAATTTTTTTCTCGTTTGTACTACACAGGGTTAATCACCAGCCGAGTTGGCAGCATAAGAGCGCGGTGGTTTACTGTTCATCACGGCAAACCCTAGACCGAGTAGACGTGATTGAGTACGCTAAAGACACTGGTTACCTGGATTTAAATATTGCGTCAGATAGTGTAGCGCCTCCAACTCCAAACAAAAGTTTGGAATATGTCGATATTCATTTTATTTATTTCAACCCTTCATCACAGCGTGACCAATTCAGATGAAACTGGTGAATAACTGGTGCTCCGAATAGAAAAACCAAAAAAATCAGTGATGGACTTGTTGACGTGCATAGAATAGCAATTCTCGCTGATTCTTCAGTAATGTGGGCGAGAGTGTGTGTAAATTAAGCACCTCAAGTTCAAAGTTCTGGGAAAAAGGAATGGAACTAAAATCACTCACCTAATCTGGAAAAATAATGAGTGACTCAACAAAGCAATTTGTGCATTAATTTGATTACGGTAAAATTTGTCCTCGGCACATCGATCTTTTGGGGGCTGAAGCCCTCGGTCAAAAATTGCGATGCGTGGTATTTTACCACAGCTCAGCTGTCAAACCGCAAGCGGCTACAGGTATACTGCTTTTTACAACAAATACAAAATAACGAATGTCCAGTAGTTAAAATAAAAAGTGACTGACAGTATTTCACCCGTTCTTCATATATTATATAATTATGTCGAATGACGGAGTATTGTTAATAAGCAACCTTTGATTTCAGATTTGATCTTGTTCAGCCATACGTTGTGCTTGCTAGTAAAGTCAGTGACACCAAAATTGACGCATTTACTTTAGACAACATACATATGGCTGCTAACTCGCAGTTCGTCCAGTCGAAGACAGAGTCGGAAAGAGCCACAAACAAAATCACGAACGAGAAACGGAATGGAAATACATGCTCTTGAAAGCGAGACTTACGTGTGTCACTTAACTCTGAACGTCTTGCAGGCGGGTCTCGAGGATTCCAAACCGGAAGTCCGACGTTTTTTTCTGTGTTCAAAAAGCGAAATCTAGAGCAATATCGAATACTTGCCAAGAGAAGAGCTTCTGTGAATTGTACGGGTAATTCAAAATTCCAACTCTCAGTTGGTAGCGGAACACATCTCGGTGATTTCTATGTGAATTCATGATATGATGCACTCTGCAGTGATACACGGCAAAAACGTCATTTAAATTCGACAGGTTTTTTCTTTGGTTTAAGCTGGACGACGTCATCGATGTGACCCAATACTTTCCAGCCCATGATTACTTTGTTTAATGTAGCAGTGTTCGACTATGATTTTAGCTTCTTCAATAGAAGTTGATTCCATAACTCCTAAATAATAATATGGTCATGGTTTACTGGCATTATTTTGTATGAAATATTTGCTTGACTTTGTGAATAATAGGGAATTATCCTCTCCGAAAAAGTTGTATAAAGCTAAATATCTTCTCTATCAGGTTTTGCAATGTTTTCACGGGAAAATCAAGACACAGATTTGACGGTACAAAACTTTGAATCGATAAAACACGTTCGATAGTTCAATAGAGTTTGTTTATTTAAAGTCGTAAAAGAGTTTTCGAATGCTTTCATCACCACTAATGAAGGACCGGCTCTATCCGTGTTCAAGTCCTGTTGCACTCAGTAGGTTGGGTTGCAGCGGTTTGATTGACCTGTAGCCTGATTTGTGGGAATGAAAATATAAATCGAAAGAAACTTTGTGCACTCCAATAACAAACGAATAACACAATGAGCAGTGTTTTCGGGCCTCATCATTCACTATATTAAACATATTTATGGTACTAGCATCCGGAATTTCTTCTTTCTCGTTTGCTCGATTTGCTCACTGATAAGTGATTTCGTTTTTCCGATTCAAATAATATTCCACAAGTTTCCAAAATATTCTTCCGCAACCACCTTTGAAATTTTGTCTGACTTATGCTGGTAAGATCGCCATGACCAGCCATAAAGCATTGGTAAACGGCCACGCCTTTGTGCGTTATTCGGTGGGAATCACAAGTCGCCTCTCTTGAAGAGGCTGCCGCCTTTAGATACAAATACAGCTAGGCTTCTATATTTTCAAGCAAATCTATAGCAATATCGAATACATGTCAAGAGAAGAGCTCCTGTGAATTGTACGGGTAATTCAAAATTCCAACACTCAGTTGGTAGCGGAACACATCTCGGTGATTTCTATGTGAATTCATGATATGATGCACCTATATTAGACTCCCATAAGGGCTGGCTTTAACGCAAAAGTCCTGTTTGCACCAATTTCTCGACTTCTTATCTACACTAAAACGGCCAGGTTAGACTTGAGTAAATTGTCCCTATATCCTCTGTACCGCTCAGCTGTGGTTGGCTATCCGAACTGATGGTAACGAAGAACTCTGGAAGCACGTGAAAAAGCTTTTGAATTACCAAACAAGGATCCCAAACCGTACCAAAATTTTCCTGAACAGTATCAGAATCGTAAACAACGGGAACTGTGAAAATGTGTTCCCGCTCCGAAAATACATTTGCTGCTGTTCTCAACAAATATGCAGAATTTTATTTTCAACTAACCGCTGGCACTATTATTTTTCCTTATTCCGAATCGGTTCTTCCTTCCTAATGAGTAATACAATTGGTTCTCTAGTGCCCTTTAACCTGCTTATGAAATCGGCATTACCCTAGTTTGGTTTGATTCTTCATAATTTACAATGAATCTTTCGCAACCATCCAGAAAACATAATGCCCCGTACATTCGGACTCATGATTTGCATCATAGTAGAGCTTTTTATCTCCTAATCCTGTTATATCAAAGGTTAATTTTTTGGAGTAAAACTATCCCCTGTTCATTCAAGTCCACTCTCACATTTCACATATGTTGTAATCAAAATAATTTATTCAAATGCATTGCTCTCAGTTATTACTTTTTCATAGTGATAACCTCGAAAGTTGTTCCGAAGCAGGGAGCAATCCAGTACCAATTACACTTGCATAAAAGACCAACACTGATCTTATCATTTTTTTTCTGAAACGGTATAAAGTTCCCGCATTTGGAGAAATTCAAGGTTTACCTACTTGAATATCTTATCTTCAAAAAACAGAGTCGCTTCTTCTTTCTTTGAATGATACCTAGTATAATTCTGTCGAGTCGTTCACGATATTTGCACTTCTCAAACGACCCACTTCTGTATTTGATTAGGAAAACTGTGAACCGGCAATAATTTTTCGTCGTCGCAAAGAAAAAAATTTTTTTTACGAATTACTACACATTGCAAATTGCTGGTGACTTACGCACATGTTCGATAATTTATTCATTTTCTTTCGGTTTAGACTTGATAGCCTGCGCTCATCATCTGAAGCACTAACAAGCTGAACGTGTTTGGCAATCTGTAAATAAAAAAGTGCACAGCCGGAAGAAAGTACTTCTTGTGATTCTTGTTTTGGTTGAAACTAGACGTCAACTGTTTAGTGCTTCCTATCAACACGTGCATGAAGAGAAAAACAACAACTGCTGTAGACAATTTATGAGAGTACATAGTTACACACGATTCAGAATAGCTTGGATAGAATCACACTTGTCCATAGTACGGATAGACACTTGCTAACCAAACAAGCACTTTCAAGCAAAAAATTGCATCTTCACAGCAAGCCTCACTGAATATTATCACCGTACTGATCACTGGACGAAAACCGCAACCACGCAGCTGAACATATCCTCGGGACCTGATTACCGACAATTCACAGAACCAAGCCTAATAGGATAAGAAATACCAAGAACACACACCGAATACTTGCAAACGCCAGTCAGATTGCCTAAGTTGCTACGTCCATGTGCGCCGGTTGCATTGGCGGGCAGACCTTTACATATGTGAGCTATTTTCAGTGGCTTTTTATTATCTGGTTAGGAAGACAAGAAGAGAGACTATTGAAGTCCTGTGACTATTTAAGCTCGCACTAATTATTATGCAAAGGTGATCTGAGGTTTCAAAAACGAGTTTGCTGGCACTTATAATTTGATGTGCAGGACCCAATTGGTATCGATCTAATGCAAGGAAAATAACAAGCGGTATCTTGTTTAACCTTAGCCAGGTGTTAATGATCAGAACAGATTAGAACCCACTCCAACTGGAAGGATGATACACAATCATATATTGAATCGACTAAATTCAATGTGGTCCTTATTCCATGTGCAGTAGGGCTTAGTATGCAAACTTGAAAACTAATTGAACAATAAATGTAGTGAAAATGAGTTTCAGTTTATCAAGCCCTCGTAAATAGAGCAACGATTAACATTGCGAACATTTTTCTTCTCTTGTATTGGTAAATTGAAGGACTGAGATTTGAAAGCAGCTGTCATTTCATTTGAAACACCAAAAGCAGATGCAGTTATTCCATTAGTACTTTTATGTACTCATCAACAACAAGAAAAACGTGTTAACACGAATTCTTCCCTTTCGATTACTTTTCCTGTAAATACTCACGGTACATCGAAAGTTGTGTATAGGGAATCATGCTACTTTCATCGAACGAGTAGGCATTTCAAGAAAGCTTGCAAATCCCTTGGGCTGTAGCTCATATCCATGAAAATCTGCAGTGGATGTGGATCGGTGTGTGGATGAAAGGTTGGCGGCGGAAATCAAAAGCATTCAGGCAGTGATAAGATACACGAATCGCTCCAGATTCATATGCATTGTAGTAGTGAAAACGGCAAAAGCTTTTTCTCTGCTCGTGAAATGGCGTGAAATATCCACGTTTGGGCAAGTCCAGTAGGCATTGAATTAGCAGGATGTTCAACCACGGCAGTACGCTGACTAACACCTTTATGACTTCCAAACAGTCTGTCGGAAATTGCTTTCCGCAATCCTCATTCGAAAATTGGCCTAGCACAGGGTATCGTTAGTAATTCCCCTGTCTGGTTAGGGCTAGTAGTGGTAGAATCTACCATATTAAGCGGAGTCACACTCATTACTCAGCGATGTACTTCCTGATAACACTGAGGCTGTCCCTCATTTTATCCCTAATCTAGCAACGATCGTAAAGGTGCACATAAAGCTATTGGGTGCAACATGCCCTCACTAAAAGATTTTTAGCAACAAACAAAGGGCAGCACACGTATTCAGTAGCATTCTACCAACTGTGTTCACTAATTGGTTGTGAGCAATGTGTCAAATAGTAATTTAAAAGGGCTCAAGTGTCAACGACAAAAGGATGGAATACAAAATGAACCATTCAATGTCCAACTACCACCTCAGCCTTATAGTCATATACACCATGTTTCGATATAATTCGAGCACAGCATGTCTTTTAATCTCAATTCAAACATGAATCCTTCATTTAAAAGAATTCTCATCATACCAATCAGTTCCCAAAAAATAAGTTCAGTTGACCCAAACATAGTGCAATCCTGCTAGAATTTACAAAAGCAAGATTTCAGACTGCCTAGTTCCAAAGTTCCAAATATTCCGTTGGTAATTTTTCAGTAGCACATAGAAACGGTTCGACAAGGTTCAGAAGGATGCACGTGACAGCGGTATGCTAATACTTTGGAATACTCAATTCAATTTAGGATAATGTAACAAACAAGTAATATATTTATATATATATATATATATATATATGATTTTCCTCAGCTGCTTGAAAACAAATTATAGTGTACTCCGAAACAACGAAATCCATAAAAAGCCTGAGTGGACCAATTGTAGAAAGTCATTTACAATACCAAGGTGTTCATTTAGGACGAGGTAGATTTCGTGTGAATGTGTGTGAAGAAATTTTCATCTCGGGAATGGAGAATATTTTGACTGGTTAGTCAGTTTCTGGTTTGTATATAAGAGTTCACATAGATCATACTTTATTGTTTCAGATATATTTATAATGATTGGAAACATGGGAAATGGTGTATGATAAACAAAATCTTGTGTTTCAAAGGGCCTCATTGAGGTGATCTCATAAAAGCTAGCTGAGCACACTGCCATAATTAGCATAGATAACGTAATACATTTATCTGCGCATTATCCAAAGTTTATTCCAGTTTTGGCGTGTATGCACACCTTTTAGTTTTTGTGCAAGCCGAATATCGGTTGACTGCAAAGTCCCACCTCTGCATATCCAATGACAATCAATGCATCAAAAATCAGAGTCACTAATTCTCGGCCGTTGTCTTCGACCTTTTTACACGTTATTTATTTTTCGCAGAATAATTTGAAGATCCCGAAAGCAAAAGAGAATATCACTGTTACCAAATGATAGCGTTCCTAATATGCATCTTGCTTCACGTACTTACCTCTATTTTAACAGAATATATCGTTTTCTGTCATAGGTTTTCATTGAGTTTCGACAGGCTTTCACCGTTGTGGACAATAAGATTTTCAGTGTATCGATGAATGGGGGACACAGAGCGGATCTAGAACAATACTGCGTATAAGTTTCAGAGATGCTAACAAATACAACCAAACACACCATGGCTTCACCCCGTGTGACAAGCAAGCAATATAAGTTGAGATTTCTTTCAACTCCAGTGTCATGCAAAATCAGTCCATTTCAAAACTCAATGGCAGTGATCGAATTTCACATCAGCCTGTTTGTGTTTCCATTCGAGGTTCAATTTTTTACAGTTGGATCTATTTTTTGCGTCAGAACACAGAAGTAAAATTCGTTTTCCGAGGTTGCTGAACTGGTTAATGGATTGGTGCTTCTTATCTGTGTGTTGCACAAATCAATGTAAATCCTGCTATTTTACATAGCCATTATTGTGTTTTCGTTTCACATGGTTGTATGTATATAAATCGAAGGAGTCGCCACGGCTACTCCACTAGGCCTTTGTTCAAAACTCACGGAAAACCAAGACCACACATAAGCTTTATTGAGCACAAACACTGATCATTACGAGAAATGCGACAGGGGTCAACCGAATACTAAGTTGCTCCAAGGGACCCCATGGAAATATCCGAATTCAGCTAGGAAACAAAAGTGACCATTGACTCCCATCTCTGGACCTGTGCAAGAATTGCAAAGAAAAAGGTTCCATTTAGAGATTGAATTGCCACATGTCTATCTCAACCGATCAATACTCCTATTTTCAAGGTATCAGCTCAACCCAATACAAAGGTTGTCCTGCTCTAAAGCTTCTCGATCAAACTAGGCGAATATGTACATGAAATTGTCTTGGAACCAAAATTAAACATTTGAAGATGCAAGAAAATCCGGTGGTCATCAATCTAGATTCACCCGTCGGCACAGCACGCCCGCACCACAGAAAACAACGATCATATCAAATGCAAAACCGCAGGTCAAAATAGGAGTTCTTTACAAATGTGGTAAAGTAAGCAACATTTTCCTTAACTGATTGACCTCCGCCTTTTTTCGAACACAGTCAGCAATTACTCTCGTTATCCGTTTCAGATCTCCCCTCAGTTAATCCATGCCTCTCCTAAATATCAAAATCCTGTATAATCTAAGAATTCAAATGGGGATGCGAAGCAACCTGAATTGGAGGAACATAGACACAACTGCGTAATCGTTTGGCAGACTGTACTCTTAGTTGGTTCATAAAAAAGATCGACATAGTTGTACAAAATGGCGTGCAAACCACTGACACCAACAAAAATAAGACACATCTGAGCAAAAGGCGCCAGGCCGACCGTTAGAAGTAATTTTGGATGCAACGCAACTACCTAAGTTCCCAGTGGTTGAGGTTTGCGGAGGCCAGCGCGATCAACAGATGACAACTGATTCTTTGCCTAAACATAGATCCTAATATCATCCCTTGTTACAGAAGTTGAACAATATGTCCCCATCTGTTTACTCTCCGCACGACGAAACTATTTATCCTGGCCATTCAGCGGTAGGCACCGGCTGGATTGCAGCGGGATGTTTCAGGAAATTGATCATGCTATCCCGCAACTCTGTTAGATTCTCAGTATCTCTCTACGTATTGGCGTATCGGAAGTGAGCTTACTAGATTCCGACTGACAACAGAATATCAGTCTTCCCAGAACAGAGACAAATATGTTGAGCCTTAATGTGTGAGTGTTTTTTCCAAAGACCAATCACATTTGGCTCTGTAAAACAGGATGAATTTATGCGCATATTTCTCCATTTCTTTATCAATAATATTACCACAGTGCCTGTACATGAAGGCTCAAGGTTTTCAATTATAAGCAGAAATCCAGTTTCCATTCCGTGTACTGTAGCCGTGATGTTTTGAAGTACGGCTCATTATGTCCCAGTGAAATCGCGTTCGCCGACCAACGTGCTAACAAGCTGGAACTATTCTTACTATACCCGTTAAGGTGTTTGCTCCATTCCATCGAAGATCACGACTCAATCCAAGTGAAATACTCGTGCCGAAAACTGATCTAGTTATATGAGCATTGTGAGGTATTTCAAACATCTGTAGGGTCGAATTTTGTTTCAACGTTTTCACGTGGAAAGTGCATTTTCCCTTATCCAAGCTATTCCGGACCATCGTTCCATAGTTGTGCTATGTAGCTGCTATCCCAGCATTTAAGTGATGTAGGCAGTTACCAAGATGAAACCTGACATAGATATTTTACAAACGAATTTCGTTGTCTGTTACTGGAAATCCTTTCTTTTGGTTGTGTATTTTCCAGTAATTTAAGTGTACATTCAATTGAATAAATGTGTATTTGATTTGACTGCGAACTTGGTCCCTACATAAGACTTTTAAATTATTTCCCATTTTAAGCACCGACCAATCGTAGTCGGTGTGAAATTGTACAATGTAACCGATAGAAAATGACAGAAGACAACATAGAGTAAGCAAGTGGTTCGTCTTAGCTTAGTCCTCTGTACACTTCGCTTGCACACATGCACTCCTCGCGTGATTTATTCAGCTTGCCGGAAAGATCGTTCTGCGGGATTGTACAGTTATTTACTGGATCACATATTATCCTAGAGTAGACGCTGTGCTCACTTGGGTTTACCAAATTCAAAAAGGACGATTTGAAATGAACAGAAACAGTTATCTTGATTAGAAGTTAGTCCTACTCACAGAACTGGACTGATTTTCATGAACAAGGATGCGACACAACGTTTTCATAACTATCGGTATTGATTTGAATATAAATAAAATGTAAAAGTTATTTTGTACCAAATCTCAGATCTTTTAAAATTCTCTGCCGGTTGCTATCAGATGTCCTCACCTACTTGCATTTGAGTGCATCCGTGTTTTGAATGCTTACTGTACGTTTTCTAAGTGTCTATTTCCAACAATGCTCTAATTACTACTTTCCCCGACACTGCTTCCTCACCAATGCATCACGCATGCACGCATCGTGCACGCGGCTGTTCACACACATTCACGCACGCACACATTCACACATGATACTGCTTTCATGATGCGTTGTCCCTCCACGTTGTCACACCCACACGACCATCAGTTTCTGCTCCATGACTATTTTGACACACTCAAGCCCAAACACAGGAACACCTACTGGTTCTTCTTACTGACAGATTCAATTTGGTGCTGACTTAAGCACGTTTGCATGCTCATGTCTCCACGTGTTTGTTCGCTGAACATGAAACCACTCCACTGCGAGGTGGCACTTGCCCCGTAATTACACATGCACAATACCAAGTACAGACACGTAGATCCGTAAACCTCGAGCTGTGTCAATATCAACCAATCAGCTCCGCGCATCCCGTTATAGGCTAACCTGTTGGTCCTTCGCGATTTCCCATTGCAAACTCAATCTTCGTGAAGGTTGTGATCTTCACATTATTCCGACACTTGGAGACATTTTGGATGCACGTTTTTTCTGCTTATCAGTCTATCTATCTCATTCGAATCGATTGGATCGTGAATGAACGGAAAGTCCCTTTACAGAATCACACAGTGATTCTTCCAAGCATTACCCTGTCGTCCAGACACGATCCCATACAGCTCATATCGAAAAATCCCATACTTGGGACCAAGTGTCCTCGCTCTGAATGCTACCCATGGTAAAAGACGAATTACCTTTGGAAGAATCTCCGTGTGGTTCTAAGAACCGACTCGACGTTCATGCACGCTCCATTCCATTCTAATGAGGTTACAGCTGTAAGCCAACTGTAAAATGCTCACGTATAAGGGTGATTGGGCGGAAGAGTGCCGATTACGCATACCTGATGAGCGGCAATAACCGAGAAACCGGTCATGTGCTTCCGGGGGAATTCGGTCCTGTCATCCAGATACAATCCCATACCAATCAAATCGAGAGAAAATGTTCAGTCAATCATTCACAGACAGGCACACATACACAAGCGCTTTGCAGATTGATGAAGTAGATGAAGCGGTTGATTATCAAACAGAATTTTTGAATCCTCTTGATCTGCAGAGATGCCACCGAACGTATTGCAGTTGAAAATCAGTGTGCCATTATCATGTTTGATAATATCAACCAGTTAAAGCTTTGCAATGGCACACGGCTTGCAGTAAAACAATAAGCAATGTCGTAAAACCAAAGATCTATATATACACATATACTTAAACTAACATGCGTAAAATGTGCTTTTTTCTGCTCACTTCAAAGCAAAACAATTTGACACTGTTCCAACAAAATTTTCACTCCTGTTTCACATATATTACTTAAGCAATCCACTTATTGACAGTGGTACATTTTTACTTCTGGTCTGTCATGTTTGTCTTTTTCAGTAGTTGGTAACTGTAGGAATGAAATACTGCAGAACAGTATTTTAGCCAGATAGGTAAACTGAGAGCATGATTGGCATTTATGAAAAATCATGTAGGTAGCAGTATTTGGAAGCTGATTATCCGGGATCCTGAATGTGATAACTATAACTTCAGTTCAAGCTGTCGAAAAAAAATTGTTACATTCGAACGACCTTTAGAATCGTAAGTTTTTAAGTGCTTTTTGTGCCTAACATCTTGTTTTGGAAAGATCGGTCGACCTGATAATCTTTCCGATTTCGGATCAAGATCTACAGAGATGACCTCTCTTACCTCCGAAACAAAAACAGAAACATGGACGTGACACGTTTCGGAATCGTGCAAAAGTTTGAAAAGTATCCATTCCATTACAGGAGCTTCGACTTGAAATAGCAACAGAAACGTCAAAAAAATGGTCTACCAATGGGTGAAAAATTTGTGAACTGAAACATACAGTCGTTGATCATTTTTATACCGTTGAAATTGGTGATAGGGAATCAACCACGTAAACGGAATTTTTATTCCAGGATTATTTTAATTGTTTGAGTCATATATAGCTTGATTCGGATTTTTATTTTAGATTCTTTCTGCAATGTATATGGTTTTCGTGATGAATATATTCTATACTGTTATTCTCATCTGAATTATCACATCAGGGTGTTCATCAAGCTGGTGCGTGAAACGTTGGCCATTTTCCCAGGAAGTAAATCTTTTCACACATTTGTGATAAATACGCTGCATCAAAAGTGCACGAAAAGCAGAACTCTCAGTGTATTATTGACATTATTTATAATAACTTCAACGGTACCAAGTCCTGCATTGCCCATTCCTCGAAGAAGAAAAAATAGTAGTATTTCCCTTGATCATAACTGAAGTAAATTGTGAATCTGTTCCTATTTCAGTGCAGATTCCTCCACCGTTCTCAAATATAAATTTCAGGTCAATTCCTGCCAATGGCTGTTCTCTCATTTCCTCAGTTCGTTCATTGGTAGCAGTTACAGAACAGACACCCCATATTTATGTACGCATCTTCCAAGCTGAACAATATCCTAAAAACCCCACATCACAACTGTTTCGTGTTCACTCCACAGTGGCCTTCTGGTATCACCAAAGCATTGATGAGTTGATTCGAATTAACTGCAGTCTATATTCGTATGATACGGGCGGTGAGTTGAAGGTAAATCAATAGTAGTGTGTAACAGAAAGTGTTTCTAGGTCCATGATGCCAAAAATTACAGCGAACGAAGAAGTATTTGATTGTATCATTTGGCGAGAGAACATTTGCTCAGGTACGGACACTAACATGTACATGCTGTCCACACTTTTGACATAAAACCGGTCCTCACAAAACACATGGCGCTCATCTATCGCGATTACGTTGACGTTCATGCTGAAAAAAATCCGACCGGCTCTGAGTCTTTAACATTTATCACCCGTTGTTTTCGAAGCCCTAGGTAATCCTGATTTATCGGAGAGTGTATTCCTCATTACTTAGCATTTATCTGACACTAAGCAGCCACCTGTGCCTATACATTATTGCTCAATAAAAACCTCAATCGGACAAATTAGCTTTTACCAAATAAAAATTGTTACATCGCATGTGAGTGCTTGCATCTCAATCAACCAACACTGAGAGTACGCTTTTACAGATTCCCCAGATTGAATAAAGACGTTGCATGATCACGACACAGTTTAGCCAAAAGAGGACTGTTGATATTTCAGTTCTACAGACCAGGCAATCTCTAATTCATTGTTCATCGATGAGTATTGTTTTCAGGTCAAAGGACGGTATACAAGAAGAACAACTGACAATTGTCAGATGCACGCATAACTGGATACTGGTGAAAGTGTGTCTTGCAAGTTCAGTTGTTGAACATGAGGTAATGCAGGAAAACTCTGCTACCTAACAGCATAAATGCTGTGGCTGTAAAAAAAACGAAGCAACTGGTGAAGATTGAAAAACTACAAACAAACGTATCACTAAGAAGGGACACTTAGAAAAAACTTGTTTTCAAACCGCAGTTATCGATTGTCACTTGATATTGTAACAGGGCACGCTGGCGCGAGAGGACGGCGTGAACATCAAGTCGAACGAACGAAACAAACGAGGGCCACAGACAAAAGAACAGGTGGCGAATATGTCGGAGGCGTCACGAAGCAGTCAAAAAGAGGCATACAGATGACCAGAGAGGAAGCAGCGGGATCTCCAGCAACCAGCAAGATAGCTCAGGTGAACGGCTGCCGATCGAGCCGTCAAATGAGACAGCCGGACCAACCGAAGGGAAATGATGGTCAAGAGAATCAAGCCATCGGCCAGAGGCAGTGGACAGAAAGCAGCCGAAGCGCTCAATCAGCAGCAATAGCAGTCTTGGTGCCGCGCAGTCTGGAAAAAGGCCTATATAAACGGCTGTATATGTTTCGTGACTTGACTTGTTTGGCCGGTGAAATACAAGTATCCTGTGTTGTGTTGTCTTCCTTGTTACAATATGGCACATTGCTCATCATCCGTTATGTACGCATTAGGATAGTGATACAAACGGATGTCTGATGAGCTCGTACACGACAGAAATCTCATTTGTTATAAATAGTGATCATGTATTATGACGGTTGCCTCTATTGTGTGCTAGTCTGCAGGGAATAGCCATGCTCGAAATTTAGATGAAACCATATTCCCGCCAATACTAGTGGACCCCATTAATGACGAGATAAGAACTCCCGAGAAAAAATGGGACAACTTTATTTAAATTTGAATTACCGAAAGCATTATTCAGAACAGAAGGCTGATGCAACCTATTGGACTTTTAGTTTGTTTTAATTATTCAGTCTGATGGTCAAAAAGACTACGACGTAGATGAGGAACGAATTCTCTATCTATTGCACAATCACACATTTCACTTTTGATCCCAGCGGCCAGTGTGTCCTTTGACGATGATCTTTGAACCAGGGAATGTTTCACAATTACTTTCTAATCTGAGCTGTGAGAGGGCAACTGTTCGAACTGGACGTGACTGTGAGAATTCCCCAACTTTTGAGGTGCTTCCAACTGGAGTCCACCAACAAAGCTGCGCATGCTTTATTCCAATTCTTATGAATAATGGTGATCGATATAAGTAAACCTTTGTGTGAGAGTATTTTTCAATGATTTTCATGGAAGAAATTACATTTTTTTGAGCCCTCATATCTCATTATATACCGAACATTCATATGGTATGCAAACCCATTGCCCAAGTGGCATGCCTCGAGATTTGAATTCCCAGACCAATTCAAAATATGTTCCCATTTGTTGAGCTTATGAAGCAGCCTCCATATCACGCACTGAAAACTGCAGCTAACTTATGTTCGAAAGGGAGTGATAAAACCGAAGAACGTTTTCACTCTAGATCAAGGACAGAAATTTTCAACAATTCCTTTCTGTTGTAGTTTAGTCCAAACATTCCGATTCATTCGACTTGCTAGGTCTTCTACCTCTGAAATGTTTGTTGAGCATGGCTTTTCTGTGATGTATCCGAAAATCGATGATAATACAGACAACAAAAAGACGAACCACATACACCAATTGCAATTCACCATTGATTCTCTAAAATAAACGGGCCGAATAACTGCCTTTGGGAGGGATTTTCTTATCGCTTTTGCGAAAATACTGTGGGTGTTTACCGGAGTGCGCTCAAACGACTTTGAAGACAACGCTTATTTTCAGACAAACTGGCATTTCTTGTTTTCGGTGACCCTGACGTTCATCGTCAAGGAGCATTTTTGAACCACATATGTGGTGGAGTCTTCAAAGATTTAAAGAAATTACCTTTCCCTTTTTTATAGTTGCAACCATATAAATATATTGGCGATAAAAACCACTTCAACTATAGTATTCCGATAGTACATTTTCGTATTTATATCATAATTTAACTCATGTGGTCCCACATTTCGGCTGAGTCATATATCCATAAATTGGTAATTGTAAGCTCATTTCCTCAGAGCATCCTTCCTGGCAACCAAGGCCACACACAATCAGCTACACACAGCGCATTGGAGAATTAGCAGAAATTAGTGGCAAATTTCATTTAACTAATATCATTACCCGAAGGTTTGATATTTCTTAGGTAAACCACTAAATAAGAAAGGCATACGGAGTAAATTTCCGAATGTTTCATAATCCACCACCCCTGTGTAAGCTATTATACGATCAATGAACTTATTGTACATTGAACTCAGATTACTTGAAATCCGCTTGATTCAGCTTTGTTCAACAGAATAAATACTGTGGGTTGAGTTGGGTTGCGGATACTTTTGCAAAATGTGACATTGTTTTTTACAAGATGTGTTTATTCTTGGAGTGTGGAATCGGTTTCTCGGAGATATTCCTCGTTCGCACAGTCAGTTAACCAACCCGCCTTGTTTCTAGGTAATCTGCGAGTTTTTCTGCACTGAAAGGGTTATGATGAAATGGACGCAGTGGTATCTATCTTGGAGCAAAATGTATTCAGACAGAAACAACCAATTCAACGCAGTGTGTGTCTAACAGAGTATTTGACCTGTTTCTCATTTTTCAGCTGAGGTAAGTGTGCAGATGGCACAGATTATTAGAACAAATATTCCCAAAATTTGCCAAATCACAATATTCTCAGGTTTAAATGATTGGGAATTTTACTGTTCATAAATCTATTACTTTTACACGTTGCATGAATCTCTCGGAAACCTAGAGTTTGATAGAATAGTGTCAAGAATCTAGAAACACTTTAAATGGTGTTCGTTGTGAACTTTCCTCTGTAGCATTATTTTGATTTTAGAAATTATGAATGTGGCCTGGACTTATGTACATTCAAATTATATGAAAATACGATGAATGATGAAGAAACACGACGATTAATTTCATTAACACCACTTCGGTAATGAAATCACCCGAGCTTGCGCTTTTCATTATTTCTCTTCAAATTATTAAATTATTTTCAACAAACAGGAAATTGACTTATATTTCGCTACCAGGGACGACAAGAATGAAAACTTTGTGCGATTCGTTATAAAACTATCGATTTGAAAGCGACTCAGAAACTATGAGTCAAAACTAAAATTTCTTGATAGATGCCGATAAAACAAGACTGTTGATTCAACAAACCATCATCATTCCTGATTGTTGCTGCACAATCCCTGAGCTCATCGTTGATCTGGCATTTGCTAAACCTGAGGTCGAAGTAACTGATTTTCTCTAAACCACAAACAAGGCTACAACCGGTGGAGCAAGAAGATTGATGAACATCGCGTACTGCGAAGTACACACTCAAATTTCATTCAAAGTTTGACGCACCAGGTGTACTTTCTAATAATCACGTGATCACTTGCGTGCCTACCACCAATGCGTATTTGTAATCCCGCCGTGAGCATGAGCCTGAGATGTGGCTTTTCATTCACCACAGGCAAAATTTTCCAGTCATCGCGGCCAGTTTAACGGTTTCCTTTCCGTTGTTTCTCACTCACGTCATATGAGTTCGTAAAACTATGGCTGACTAGCAAGAGCGAAATATTGCAAATAATGTGGTGTTCACTTACAACACTTCCTGTCCAAAATGACGTCATGTGAGAAGTTTCCAAGACCCTCAAAGGTGATGGATAAAACGATCAGTGAGAAGGTTGAAAAAACACACCGCTTAGTGAATCCAGTAATTGCGCACAGACTCAAAAGCTGAACACCATTTTCCACCAGTTCAATGTACACCCACCACTCCCCCCGTTTCAGCGAAGACGGATATCTTGTAAAATCATCCTCCAGTAAGGAACACTTACGCGGAAGACCAAAGTGTCCCTTATTGCGGAGCATTCGGCTGACATCAGAAGTTCATTCACTGTCATCTACACAGCTTCGGTTGCCCGATTTGATCTCATCGGCATCGTCATGTTGTTTGTAGCGGAGCCGATAGTAATCAATATTCGTCATCCGTGATTGGAAAAACAAAGACGACCTATTCATTCTTCATTTTGATTGAGTAAATAATCTCCAACCAATAGGTGATATCTACTATTGACTTTTATACGTATGCATGTTCATAACGAGATAACTGAAGAGCAAGATGAAAATGCCTTGGTCATTTTAGCATTACTTAAGAACGATACCATGAATCAATAGCCAACAACAACAATGACAACAAACTATGGAACGTACGATGCCATATTCCATTGATTTCTGAAAAAGAAAAAGAAGCAATGTTTTGAAATACTAGCAGTGATAACGTGGACTTTTTGTTGGTAAATTAATTATCATTCCATGGCTAAACGATCTGTGAGCAAATTATTTCGCCGACCGTGGTAAATACTTGCAGTTCAAAACGTTTGTTTTTCGCAATTTGTTTGGATATGCGTACACAATAAACAGTTGGACACATTTCGTCGTTCGGTGAAAAATTCTAGAGACTGTTGTCGTTGGAGAAAAAGTTCACGAAATACCAACGTCTTACGGTATTATTATGCTAAATATTACACATCAAGGTTCACCAACGTTATTATTGCTCCAAAATCAGGTTAATTAATGTAATATCCTTTGTTAGCAGGCTTCAACTTTTTAAACAAAATTGCTCGATTGAAAACAGCACATTGCAGTGGTGGGTACAGTCCCGGTAAATGAATGACAAATGCGGTTTGAACTATGAGTAAAAACAACTGGTCACAATACATTGAAGATATGCACGATTTTATTGCGACGAGCCACCCTGTTGGACACATGAGTAAAACGGATATTGCATGATCCTTTTCTGAGGTTGTACAATCTGAACTGAGTATGCCAGCATGTAGTCAAAGTTTTTGCATTCGAAATTCTAACACTTACCTTACTCTTGTGTCGCCAATAATAAAGACATGAACAAGGATCGGTGACTGACCGGTTGCGTCCATGTAATTAGATGTCATCCGTTTTGCCCCATTTAAGTTAGTAATGTTGCAGTTATACTTGTCACTGGAAATGAAATTTCGCACTTCTGCATCCTCTTCAGCAAAAGAAAGACTTGTAAACACAAATGAAGGAACTGCATCTTCGCTTTGACGTTTTCTTATATATGTATGATGAAATCTTACCCATGGCTAGGAATGTCAGCTCTGTTGTAGAACGACAACAAATGTGCTGAGGAATTCTAAGTGGATAGCCCACATGCATGCCAAAAAAATTCTCATTTAGTTCCACAGCGAGAAAGGAAAGACAATAACAACATTGCGATGCGATTCGCATGTACGTAATCAAATATTGGTGTGCTTTGCAAACCTTAATATCCACAACAGAGCCATTTTTGGGTGTGCTCAAATTCCTGATATTGTCTTGTTTTATTCTATGTTGTTGGCATCCAGTAATCTCTGTTGAGGTTGCGATAATTTCCACTTCACGTGATATAAGCCCTTTTTTGATTTTTCATTTCTTAAATGTAATCCTCAACATGCTTCTGGTTTCTAGGTCCTGCAGGTGAGAACTTGGAATTCGTTCATATAATGTGGTCTACTACACGGTGGATTTACTGCTGAGTTAAAGTCAGCAAATTCATTTCACTGAAGTCATCTCAACATCTGAAGTTATTTTATCTGATGAAAAAATCCAAATATGATTGACTGGAGAGAAATCGGTTTTAATTGGTGTTGCATTTGTTGGCTTGTTCTAAGTATGTTGAGCAGGGAAAGTTATACGAATAGAATTGACTGGTAATGGTGTTCCATTTCGCTATCCAATCGGATATCATGAATTCAGCGTAAACGTCTGTGATGTGTATGCAACCTCTAACTCGCACAGTCCAATAAATCTGCATCTTTGACATTTTGCGCTGGGTCTGACAGGGTCCCTTGCTGCTTTCCCAGTGCTTCTCCAGATTTCTTGTACACGAATTTCCATTGAATTTGTATCATCATGTATTTTGTGATAACACAACATATACACAAGGCTCTTCAATTAATAGAACATACTGTACCAAGGACAACTAGACGGGCTAGGATGCTTGTATTTTGATGCCCAACCAAGTCAAGTCCATGAAACATATACAATTGTCTATATAGCCCCTTGTCCAGACCGCGCGGCACCACCCTTGCTCTTGCGACTGCTTGAATGTTTCAGAAACATTCTGGCCAATTTCCCGTGGTCAATAACTAGCTTCTCCTGGGCATCATTTCTATTCAGTCGGTCCGATTCTCCATTATGATGACTTGATCAGCAGTCCCTCTGTTGGGCTATCTTGCTGTTCGCCGGAATCCCGATGGTTCCCCTCCGCTAATCCGTCTGCCTCTTTTCTTCTACTTCGGAAAGCCTCCGACATATTCGCCGTCTGTTATTCTTTCTGTGGCCCTCGGTTGGTTCCTCTGTTTGCTTTGATATTTACGTCGTTCTCTTGCCACATCTTTCCCCGCTACACTATGTGAGTTATTATTTTTATCGTATCAATGTCCCGCATATGATAATCTCTAGTGCAACGACGATTTCGTTTTGGATTTCACTTCATAGTCAACCAATATTTTTGAAAAACTTATATGAAGTACCTTTTTAATTTATTCTAACGACTTTGCTGTCTCTTAGCGATATAATTTAACACTTTCAGCGCAACTTACTGTCGATGACCTTCAGTGTATCTTCACATGAGAACTGGATGGTTTATTGCAAAAATTGAATAATTTCTGATTGTAAAAATATCCATCTTGTAGGAGATTCGATCCAATGGTGCATATGCTATAAATGATTTTATGAAAAGTAGAAAACATTCCACTAGTCACAAGAACCAATCCAACCACTGACACACGGATGTGGACTCGCGCAGCTTGGTTTTAGTAGATTTACCTTTTGTGAGAATCATTTGCTGAACGGGCGTTGCAGAGTCTCGAGACTGAAAGCTTTTTGAGATATTCTGACAATACTTTGAAACGCTGAGAATATTCTACTATTGCGAGAAACGTTCAACTCTTTGGTTACTGTTTCGTGGTTCAGTCGGCATAAAACCCCCGAAGTAAAGTTAGGTTTTGCAGAGAACGTTTTTGATCATGTCCAGCAACAATTTTTGACCAATGACCCAATTGGAGTCTCTCAAAAGATTCCGAAAGTTATTCACGTGAGACTTCTCAAATTTGACCCACTCAATTGTTTGTAAACTATAATTATGCGCAACATGATTCATCTCCTTTTACCCAGTATTCAAAAAGACATTTGATGTGATCCAACATGCAGTATTCTCCATTGCACATTCAGTACCATCGTGCGTACCTAATTCAAACCGTGACAAATATACATTGTGTTACCTATTTACTGGTTTTCAGTAGTCAAGAATCTCATATGATGCAGAATCACCTATAGGTATCTGGCATATACTGACGGACCCAACTGCGTTTAGCCCATGTTTTCACTGAAGAAAAGTAGCGCATCTTTTAAGTGGAAATACCCGCTACACTGGACGGCCGGTTTGCGCTAATGATAAATGGTTTCAGGCGATTCTGGCATAACTGTGATGTTTGCTTGCTAGTTGAAGTCCTTTCAATATGTTAGTCTTCGTTTTCCAGTTACAACATTTCTTTTAAGAAAAAATGGCTCTCCGTTATCCTTTCTGGAACAACTGTAATAATGAGAGCAAGAATAAGCCTTATCACAGAACAAACTGAATTCAACAGCAAGGCGTTGATTTCGCTTATTGCAGAATTCTGCGGTGTCAAGAGAATCATTATTGTTCTCATAGAGTTTTCATGTGATCACGAGCACAGATTTGAAGAGATTACGTGATACAGTTATCCTGTGCTAATGATTGTTCGTGCTCTAATGAAGTTTCTAAAAAAACTGTACGCATGTATTTGCAATCATGCTGACAACTCCACACATTTATTTTCACCTGTGAAGCTACTGAACTACATTTCCGTATTAGCATTGAAGGCTCTAAATAACAAACGTTTTTCGGGTAAAACTTCTTGCAGCACATGCATCCAACTGTCTGTAATAATATCCTAAACTGTTTTGGATGTGAATTAGAAAGAAAAAAGATTATAGCGGTCATCGCACATATCATGCGGATAATGTTTGCAAACCATTTGTTTTATGATCACCGAAGTGCACGAAGAATAGTAACGGAGTTGCCCACTATCGATCGCCGGGTGGTAGTGATTCCATGGAAATGAAATCATTCAACAAAATAGGTTTGTGACAAAATTTTCCTTGCCGAGGCAAACCTCTCTCTACACTGGTGTACAATCGAAGTTCCCAATATTCGCGAACATTTGCAAAACGGTTATGATGGACTATGCGTTTTATGCAACAAAGGGTTTGCAAAAACTAAATCAGACGTGAAAACTATGTACGGTAAACAGATTTTATTTACACGCGGAATCATTCAGGGCACTACCATACGTTGACATGTGAGACAAAAAGTTCAAGTTTATTATAAGTTTCTTTTGGATAAAACTTACGACTGTTTATGTTGCTCATTTACAAAGAAGCCTTTGAAAAACATATTAAAATGATGATATTAAATCAACATATTTGTTATACGTGCGCCTAGTCCATAGGTTCACGTCAAATATTATTAGTCCCAGTGGAAAAAAAACTTAGTTCTTCAGGGTTCACTTATCTCTTTTTAATAATCTACTAATCGTGTAGAATAAACACAGTGAGCTTTCAAGGAATTCAGCGAAATCTCCTGCCTTCATGTTACACGTACGGTCACTTGACTTCCACAGAATTTTTCAAGAGATTTCCAAAAAGATTGTTCATTCGAAAATTGTAACAAATTTCAATACTCACAGTTTTACAGAAGTTGGACATCTGGTTAGAATGAATGGCATTTGTTTTTGGTTACCAAAGCCGGATATTATATGAATACCAAAGGTTGCATTTTATCGAAGTAGGATGCTTGACAGGCAGCTTAGTTTATTTTCTATAATGTTGATTGCAGTTGCTCGTTCCTTGGAAGCACAAGATGGGTTATCGAGTTGTAGAGGTGAGAGGACTTGATGAAGAAGAGATTTCAGTTTCCAAGTGTGGGGCGACGAGTTTCTTGCCTGTTCTCCATCTCAACGTAAAAAGCCTCAGCTGTCCGTAATAGAAATAGTGATCTGAGTTGAGGAACTTGTTTATGCAACAGTTGGTGACAGTGATCCTACACTGTAAACTGTTCTGTATGAATAAGCCCTGAGTGTTCAGAAGCGGAGACATTTTCCTCAGTGAAATACGGAACTGGTTCAGAATGATCATGGTTGTTATTATCGCGGTGCTGTAAAGCACGAGGGTTATTACAGAGAAGGCAAATCCGAAGCACGCTTCTGAATCGGTCAGAACAACACAGTTTTCATAGCCGAAGAAAACTCCTTTAACAGAACTTAGCTGTGGTAGTCAATATTGCGTGAATACTGATGCGATAACCACGTGATCACCGTCACAACTTAAATTAATAAATTTATCTAGGGGAAATTATTATTGTGCACGCCCCCAATGCAACCGTTTCTCTAGACCTTCGTTAAAGAATATAATAGGAGAGTGGATCAAAACACTCCCATGTTTCAGCGTGAACGTTAACGTACAAACATTACGGGTGAGAAACGTCCGTCTTACAAGGGAAAGACGCTATTCACTAGGTCGTGTTAGAAATTATCGGCCGTGGTTTCAAACGAAAAATAAAAGTGACAATACAATTTTCTTTTCAACATTGCAGACTGTCAGCTTTTTAAGTGATGAATAATAACATGAAGTTAATTGTCATAACAGATTACCATAAAATGACTTTCTAAATCCATCTTCCAGCTGGTACATTTCTGAAACTGAAATGATGATATCGTCTCATTGTAAAATGATTTTCTTTCTTTCAACTTTACAACTTAAATAATTGCAGAACATGGATGACAGATAAAATGATGATTATCTCGGGCTGCCTGTGGAATTTCCATCACCAAATAAAATTTACAATCGACTGGTATTTTGTTGTTACAAACGTCAAACTCTGCGCAATGCGTTTCTGTGTATCGACATTTTCTTCGGTCAAGGTTCTGCATTTTCACTGATGGTCATTTACACAACAACTCATTGTGTATATTTAAATGATCTTAGTCAAATGAAAGCAAAGAAATACTGAAGATATCAACCTCTAAAGGATAAATAACCTTTGATAATTCATAAGCAGAACGAAAATTTACCCAGTTAGGGAGCTCAGTACCTTAGTTCAAAACTGAATCAAAAATGCTGAGACATCCAACACACTGCAGCCAAGTCAAACATGATAAAACCACTTTGCCCTCTTTCGAAAAATACTATGAATCACCGACTGCTTTCAAATGCATTAGGTGATCACGAAATCAGTGAATTAGGGCTACATAAACGATTTGCTTTACATGTGTTTGAATTTTATCAGGATGAATCTAAGATGAATTTATGGGCTGGTTTACTTGTGTTCAGCTTGGATAATATTGAATAAAATAGCGTACACCCATTCCATTCTCGCTGTTCTGCAAGTAATTTCAATGAATTCTGTCCAACGTGGGTAGTAGCAAATAACAGGATGTGCGCGGATTGGATTTTAGGAACGGTACGTCATTTTTAGATGTCTCCCGCTCGTATGGTGTCTCAGAGTCATGCTAGCTCATACTCTATCGCGAGTGAGATAACTTAGGCCCAGAAAGCATATCTCCTTAGTGGTGGAAGAAATACCGTTTCTTCTCCTTTGAAAACATCAAAAAAGAACCTCATATTTATTTTCTAATGCCACGATGTGGGATTATACATAACAGTTCCCATTGACATTGTGGTGTTTCCACTTAATTGCGTAAAGTACATTTGTCCCGATTCATTCATGTGCAAAAATGAGGTAAAACAATATATTATGAGCAACTTACTTCTTGAAACTTATTGTTAACACCGTTGCTGTTTTTGCCGGTACTATAACCACAATTACCACAAGTATTGCAGGTGTAAATCAGTGCCGATTCAGCGGGGGAAAGGCTTTTATGTTCTACTCCTGCTCATTGTTCTCTTTTCGAGTGAATTCACCAATTTCCTTTGTTTCGTGGTTTGAAGTTTTCTTCGGTTGTGACGGATAGCCATCCAGGTAACATTCGCGCACAATATCACATCATTCCTACTAATATCAATGTGCACTTTAGAAACTTCAACTCATCTGTGACCATCAATTTGCACCTCATACGCGTGCGTGATGTGTTCCAAGGAGAATGGGCAATAACTGATGTACTACCCCATAATTCGTTGTTCTCAATTCACACTTGTATGACAAAATGGGCCGAGAGTATCATATATCAAGCTCTTTGATTGACGTGATGAATTCACCTGTACCAGTCGTTTTTGTCCTCGTCGAATGATGTAAAACTAACTTATCTAAATCAAATAGGAAGTGATTATTATGAAAATAATTATACTTTTGACGAAGAATTGTGCATTGTGGAAAAACTATATTGCATTGACAATGTGCCTATGTTTACGGGAGAAGTCAGTCAATCACCCGCAAGAATATAGTTCTGTATTATGTGTTACTATTTACAAACAATGCATTTTCCCATCTATTCATTTGGTATGAAGAACAGTCAATTGATTCTTTAATAGGAATGCATTCATTTGAAAATATATACTTACCTTGACTTCACAACTCTAAACTACATTTTCACAATCGGTATGCATCTTATTAAATACCCCACACTAGCAGTTAACTCACTGAAGGAACAGGGTATGTCAAGAGTTTTTCTGAACTGGGTGGATTTTTTGGTTTTGGATTTGGAATAACATGGGTTACGTACACTGATGAAATGAGGGGGATATGTTGTTGTACGTCCTGTAAATATTCACAAATCAGTTAACACACACGTCGTGAAATAAATTTACCGTACGATGCCATATAATTTTCATGTGCGAGACAAATGACTGTCTCATGACCATTGAAGACTGACACAAAATTGCATATCATATTGAAAGACATTACATAGAGTACTCGTAATATAAATAGATGATGACAAAAATAATTTTCAAGTCAAATGGCATTGACAAAATTGGCTTGCTGCCGAGCTGGCATTGGGATGGGCCGGGAGTTGAGGTGGCTTACCTTCAGTGTCTGCTTTCGGTGGAGAGGAGCTGGTTTTTCTGAAGTTACTGACAGGAGCACTGGCTTATCAAATTGAATTGGTTCCAAGGAAGCTGTTTTTTTTGTCCGAAAAGACACCGGACTACACCAGAATCAAAAAAAATATGAGTAACGCAAAGCTGGCTATCATGTCCTTTATACAGGCGTTGTAAAACTGACGCGTACAGAGTTTTGCGAGCACATATTTTGTTCTAGTAGATGACAGCATTAGCGCACAACCACATATTTTATATCTCTAATAAGAAGCGAAACGTGGCAAGCTTTTACAGCGAAAATCCTTGGAGGCTACTTGTAATCGATGAACAAATATGCTCCAAGTTCAGCCAAACCTATATTCTGCCAGAACAAGTTGGCCACTCTCAAGTCGAAATGCAAACCTCTGTGCAAAGGCCAAGTAATATTTGTTGACACTGAAGCAGCCTAAACAATGATAGAAACACAATGTTTATACACACATAAATATAGCGAAGTCACCTTTATTTTTCTGGATGTATCATAGTCACGTAAGCATAGGGTTACCTTGATGGTCGGAAAATAGATTTCTGTTCTGTGTTCTATCAAATCTTTCACTTTTGACTTTATTACCAAATGATGTATAATCCTCATTTTTTTTCTACTTACGTAAATGATAGTTTTCGGCACATTGTGCTTAGAATCCTTTACTTTAGTCACACTTATTCAACTACTGATAGAGCGGCAAATAATTAATTTTTATCAAACTAAATTGAATACGTTATTGGCTTTGCCTAGTGCTATGATATACCTCGATTAAGTCAAGAAACGCGAAACAAGTACACCGTAATTTTTCCGGGGTATTGCGATCGATGTTACTTGTGATCTCAATGAAAAGCACTCGTCTATAATGCATGCCCGGATTCCGGGATCGATGCTGACATACACCAGTTGACACTTTCCAACTCAGCTTGTACTAATGTCCATGTTTACTTAGACGATTACTCACCGATGAAATTATCATCCCCAACCACAATTAGGAAGCACTTCAACGTTGGTCTGCGTCTTAACAAACGTGACGAATAATTCAGTAGACTCGGAGATCATTTTCCCACGTAAAATCGTGTTTGGTTGAGACAAATCAGTTTCACGCGATAATACCGATTGTTCCGTGTCCCCACATGATGTTGTGTGGAACCAGTGGTTTTAGTCAAAGCAAACAGTGTTTAAAACGTTGCGAGCACGAAAAAATTGGAGAGAGAGCGTACATTCTTTTGCAGCTGGTATTTACTGATATTTTTTGGAACTTTGTTGCATACAATTTGCTAATAATGCATAGTGCAGAAATCATAGCTCAGCAGGTCTACGGTAAAAGAATACGCAAGCTGTTGCTTCAGGTTATTAGCCTTGAGATGCTTATGCGTAACATAAATGCACACTGAAATATGTATGACGCAATAACTCGCGAATAATGTGTGGGATTGATGAATACTTGTTTAGCTGACAGTCATCTGGACTCCACCTTTCACGCACAAACCTCAGGTGATCCGACCAACCTGAACTTGGAAGCACCAGACTTGAGTTTTGCTCTCGTTAGAGAGATGCAGGTTTGAAATGGGGGATAGGAATCCCAATTTGTGGAGAAGACCTGACTTGGAGGTAACGGGGCAGGTACCGTGTCTCCATTCGAAACTATCGGGCATCTGTGGCTCTCCTAGAGGTGGACATCTAAACGAACTTATCTAGGCTATTCAGATCAGCCCGTATGAGAGCGGGGTGGCGCGGTGATAACACACACGCCTTCGAGGTGAAAAGGCCCGGGATAAAACCTTGGATACGACAGAGGCTTTGCACCACTGATGAGCTCCAACAAGGGCTAAACTCGAGTCTGGTGCTTGCGAATACAGGTTGGTTGGATGACCTGAGGTTTGCACATTGAAATTCCGGAATACTTCTTCAGAGTTAACAGTTCACTGAAGCTCATGAGTTATCGTTCACAAGCATGTTCCAAGTTATACTATGTTAATAATAATACGCTTATATTCGCTCCAGTAGAAGGTAAAAATAAATGCAAAACTGATTGAGATCGTTTCGTTGAAAACCTCCACCATTGTGTACCATAGTCAATGATGAAAGTTCACCAGATAGCCCTGATCTGATGGTGTCTTTTTTAAACTTGTTGATAATTTCGGAGGGCAAGCCTCAAGAAGTTCAAAATTATTGATGCCCTTATGCATCCGGATTTTTCCAGTGCTTCAACGTAGTAAAAATGAAAAAAATGTCAATCATTTTTGTTACCAGTAAGCTCATTTCCAGATATCTGGTAAAATGCAGTAAACAGTGACATGAGTCGATTGACCTGAGATTTGTGAGTACGAGGTGGGATCCCAAGGACGGTCAGACAAGCAAATTGTCATCGTTCCCCTAGACTGCCCGCGAATAAATGTGAGATAAATGTGAACAGCACAAATGTTTTACTTTGGGTCGAATATACGAATCACACGATCGACTAAATGTATATTACAAAGGAAATGAACTGATTTGCATTTGTTTGTAAAGTTGAGATTCAAAACTTATCCAAACGTACCGAAACGTTATAGATAATTTTCTTACCACCTTAGAATACTGATGATTTACTAGTATGGGTAGAGTTTGAGCCAAGTATTTGACTGTGTAGCTCAACTTCTGACTGACTATTACGGTTCAACTTAAATTTACTGAAAATCGAGTGGATTGTTATGAACAGTGAGCAGTTTAAAAAAGGTCACGTTCAGTATTTTCCATATGTTTTTATTATTGTCTTTCGGTGTATTTCACAGACCAGCCACATTTAAGAAGTCTTTCGACGGTTGTTCTAACATAAATAATAAAATAGCTGTTTCACGTATTTTCAAGCACATTTGGGATATGACATAATATAGTCGAAGCGCTCTTCACCATCATTGTTTTTGTTGACGTGTTCAAGTCATTCCAGTAGAACACGATAAATTGCTCACCTACGTTCACTGGATTTTGTGTATTATCCTTTGCGTTATTCTGGTTACTGGTGAGTTCATATCAAACATGCACCAAACCGGATAGCCAGATTAAACTAAAAAGCTAGGCTCAGGCAGGCCTTGAAATTACTCCTTGAGAAAAATCATTGTAGTGTCCAGAAAGCACTTCTTCAACCGGTAAATCATAGCGAATTTTCAGAGACTGTGTTGTCTACTTGTTTTTCTTCACGATGGTTGTCATTTCGTCATTTTCCCAATTAAACTGAGCAATATTCTCATGAGTGGGATTACCTGCTTTATTCCATGAACATAATTAATTGTGACACAAAATCCTACAAAAGCTCAGGGTACTGATTTCATCAGTGAGTGAAGAAAGGTGGTTTACTGTAGGCTAACAATGCAGTAGAAGAATAAAGTTGTGTAGCAGCTCGCACAGCCTGATATTTTCACTCGAAAAGTAGAAAAATCATTTTAGGTAAAATATCTTCAAAAGAGATAAATTTATTCGAAGAACGCTTATTTTTTGGATATTTACCGGTAATACTGGTTCGGGGTTCTACTACATGAAGCAGAGAAGCTCCTAATACGCTAGAGAAAAATGTCTAGACGGAATTGCGGCGATTGATTTCCTGAAACAAGAACTACCTAGGGGTAGATGGCATTCGCTTTCTTTCTATAGGTTTAATGGGAAGTAACTAACTGACCATCATCAGTCTTGCTGGCGACGACCACAGACTCGCCTTGCCTCATGCGAAGGTAAGAGTCACATCTCATGCACCTACTACCGGCAGGGTTACAAGGGAGCATGAAGTGAAAGTACTTTAGCTATTGCATGTATAAACGAAAGCAAGAGGTCGCACTCCTGGTTTGTTGTAAACTGACTCGAAGTTGAGTAAGCAAATGTGAAGGCACAGTTGACCCGGAATGATTACCAATCCCTGTGGGTCCCTCAGTTGCAGTGAACTCGGTAGGATAGAGAAAGTCAGCCGGTTGAACCACTGGTTGTTATGTTGATGGAAGCCATAAGAAGAAAGTTTGATTGATGTTTTCCAACCTCTATAGAATAAAGCTGAGCAAATTCTGTAAAAGCAGTTCAAACTGACACATCGAACTTAGCATTCTTGTACGTGGAAAGTAATAATCACTTTGTCGGAAGCTTATAGCTGATTTTATAACGGTCTCTCGCTAGTTTGTCGAGCGTCAAAATCGATCGTTTGGAATTTCAAGAGGAAGTTCGAAAAGACGGGTAGTGTGCCTGGCAAAGGCTGGTGTGTAAGCCCAAAAGGACAACCAGTGAATGCTGGTGATTCCATCATAAATACGGGGAGCCCACAACATGGTTTGCAAAAACAGTCCCAGGAGTGTGATATGAGTCCGTCATTCCCGTTTTGGAGATACGCAGCTTTAGAGAGGTTGGAGAGGTTTACAAGCAATAACTAAATTACTCCAAATTTTGCTGAGTGAATTATTTTACCCATATTCCGGTTACACGGTACACATTTACCACACAATTCAATGATGAAGCCTTCACCTTGTGCACGGGTAGAACGTATGATGCCACTAATGTTCCATCGGAAATCCCTGACGTTACAGGAGTAAATGGGACTGTAATAATATAGATAAAGTCTGCTGAACCGTTTTTCTTCCCGGCACATCATATGTAGGTGAAATATCTTAAGTTCACGAGCATTCCATGCGAGAATCTAACACAAATCTTGACGGCAGCTGGGATCAGGTGGATTATGTCGAATGATTCGGTTTTCGTATGACTTTATTTCATCATATCTCTCTCGATTCGTACAAAATGAGGTTTGGCATGGAGAAAAGATCAGCCAGGGAGCCAATGCGCAAAGCCAGCACGTTCAGTAGATATCCACCCACTGGGTTTTAACTCAGCAGATTATTAAGGTATGCGGTTCAAGCCAGGCGGCCCCAATGGCCCATTGTTGGTTATATTGTTCGACCACTTCTTCTCGAAACCACTGGAGTCTAGTGACTTATTCTTTAAATTATATGCCTTTCAGATGAAGCTATGGATCCTGAGTGCCCAGTACGACCCTCGGCCGCAGATCTCGGTGGACATAGTGTTGCGCTAGACGTTCGCCACATTTGGTTGTTTTGCAATCAGGATTCAGCCATCTCCCTTACACTGACTATTAGTCAGCCAGCCCCGTGGAGAGCGTGGGGCATTCAATCTCGTCCTCTCACATTATTGGGAAGAACTTCGCCACCAGAAGACAGTGGATTAGAATACTCCAGTGGAGGCCGTAGCAGAGTTGTTTGGGACCAGTAGCCTGAAACTCCAAACATTGACCATACTGATGCATCAGGAGGCCATGGTTGCCTACAGAAATACACAGAAACACAAACAGCTAGATAAATGTTTACCTCGAAATACTTCTGGTGTGACAGAAGCGTATGGGACATATTTTTTGTCCTGGCCTACCAGCAATGACATTTGGTACTGGGGCAACTCACTCAATACCGTTTAAAACAAGGGTCCACAAACTGCTTTTTTATACTCAAAGTAAGAATAAAGCTCGCTGGTTTAAAGAAGCTCCGAAGACCTTCATTTACACTTTGACAATATGCTATGGAAAATCAAGCGGTTCGTACATTGGTCATTTTTTGAAAACGTCCTGCAAATGGATCGGTGAGTACGGTCAACATCACGAAAAGTATCAATCCCTAAAATATCACGAATGGATCATGCACATACATTCAATCAACAATCATTCAGTCATCCAATGGACACACCACCTGGGATGTGATTTGGCCAATCACGGCACTGTTTGATTCATTGCGCGCCTTTTTTTAAGGTTACCGCCTTTGGATCTGACTGACAGTCCATCGCACCATTCAAACAGGTACTTATGCTCGCGTTGTTTTACTCATTTGAATGCGCGAACTAATGAAAGAATGTGGACAGCTGTCAAAAATATTATCAAATTTATTCACGAACTTGCAATCAGACCTTGTTACAAAGTGTTACAACATAAACCCAAATAGGAATCCTCCCACTTGCATTTGACTAAATATGACATTTGGCAATCTCTTCAAAGAAATCAGTAGAATAGGTATAAAGCGTCACGTATGGTTTCATTTTTTTTAATTTCCTCTGTTTTAGGATCAGTTTTGGACTTTTCAGTATATGCTTGTTCGAATTATAGAGAACTAAACAGAAGGAATATATTCGTCAACAGTTTTTCGGATGATGGTTGCCATCATTGAGAATAACAGATCAGTGTACCTAACTTATAAGTCAGTTGTCACTCTCTGTTATTCAATGATGACAAAGATGATGAGTGCAGAGGGAGTCGTTTGTGGTTTATCTCTTCATAACAAAGATTTCGCTGAGTCCAAATTCCAAACTGATGTATCCGGTGTATCAGTCGCCCACGAACCGGGTGTAAGTCCCTCCAAATATTGTTGCCTCATCAAGATAATCAAAATAAACCACTGCTTGAAAATGGTCAACAGTTTTAGTTGTTCCGATAAACACCGAGTTGACTGGTCAGCCAAGTGCAAATAGCACCTGGGGCTCGATTATGCTAGTAACATTCAAACCTTTATCTTTTAAGGTCAGAACGTTGTTTATTTTCCCCTGGAGGCAATTTCCTCACCACCACACCAAATGCAGTGTTTCCGTTTGTTTGTGAATTCTGCCATATCACTTACATGCATCTCCTGCAAATCTCATGGGCCTACTTGATAATGACACTAAATACATCAAAATGTATTCCATTTTTTAAGAGGTTAAGTGAGTAGAATCTCATATGATACTCCCTTATGCGTAAAAATGAGTATCACACGACACGTAAGAAATCCGTTGAATATGCAAGGATAAAGACAGCGCATCCTTTGCACGCAATTAAACCAGGCAACCAAAGTCGTCTGATGAGAAACCAAATGTGATTGTATGAAGTGTTTTTCTGAGATGCAAGTTACCACCTTTTGTGGGAGCGTGGAAGCCAGCAGACATGAATCAAAGGATAAGTCCGAATATAATAGTAGGTGATATCGGTTATCGAACCGAATGTTGCTGACACTACACAACCAATACAAGTATGGCAATCATCATTGGAATTGTGAGAAAAACTGTAGACGTAGTTCATCCCCGTTGGTAGTCGTAGATCACTTTCCTGGAATTTCTGTTTTGATAACATTCATGTGCCATGTACTAGTATCATGGACCTCAAGCTTTCGCGACCTCATTTTTACTTTTCTAATATATTGATACAGTTCATATTTACTTGTTATGATGCGTCATACGGAAACTCTGATTTCCTGCATAACGCGTTCACTTGTAAGAAAAACATACTGAACGTTTCATCCGTACACAAACCCCATGCGTTTTACTGTACGGATAAACCACCGGGAAAACAGTCGACATCGAGAGATACATTGCCGGTTTATCGTTCATATTCACACGTGTCCCTCGTTTCCCAGGTAGAGCTATTCATAGTTCCGCACTGATAATTCCTTCGCGAATTCCAACACATTTAATACCTTTAATTTGTGACTGGAGGAGTAATTTCATGGTAGCCAGAAAATTTGTTTTTTTTATCACTCTCAAATGGTATTTAACCCAAAACACATGACTCTGAAATACAGATGTAGCCAATTGACTAATAAAACGCTGTCAGTGTTTGATCGCTACTAAATCATAAAGCATCCTTACTTCACTGGCATGAAACAGCACGAAACCATGGATAGCACTTCGATCAACCCACATTATGAACGTCACTTTAGTAGAAGGTAATGTGAAAAAACGTTTTTGGAAAAAATAGAGTCTGACCACTTGGCTGAAAAGAGCATTATCAACAATAATAATACCGATATTATTATTTTTATCGTATTAGCAATAGTGACAGAGGCAGTGATAGTATTAGCAATAGTAGTAGTGATGGTAGTAGTTTTATTGGCACTAGCGATAATGAAAATAGTTTCATTAGTAGTGGTTCCACTAGTATTTGTCTATCTACATATTTGTCGTGCACTATCAAAGCTCAAAAACCATGGCACTCGAAGGAAGCTTTTGGTTACCTATTCAGAACCAAGGTTCTGAAAAATACTTCGCTAAACTTTCTGATGGAAACGTGTGTGACTTCAATCATGCACATCCTGGTTTGAGTCCCAGTTATAACTCCTATGATTTATACTACCGAACGCGCCCATCAAGCAAAATGAAACTAATCGTGAACCGTTCGGTTTCAGTTATGATCCCAACTTGGAAACTTCATGACGAATTGTTCTTCAGCACTTAAAATCCCACACGGCTGAATCAGAAACATTTTCCTAGTTTGAAATTCAATCTTTTCATACATGGGCCCTTGTCAGTGCTGTAAAGTGGTAGCTGACTTCCATCAGTCAGCTATCACCAAGTATATATTTCACCTGACAAAATCTTGATTCATTTTCCGACAAAGTGGTAGTTTTAAATTGTCTATTGTCTCGAAAATGTTGTGTTTTAAATGCTTCCCCGGGTTTCGCAAATTTTGAGTCTGAAATCCGTCATTGGCGTATCACTACACGAATATAGATTTTTACTCTATGTACTTGGAGTGTCAACTCATCTTTCAAAATGTCTTACGGTTCTGCATCCGTATCCAGCTAAATTCTCATAATGTATGGAAGGTCTCTCGGAAGTTTTGTCTGTGCATTCAAAGTGCAGATGTGTTCACGTGAGCGCAATCTATTCAATGGTCCATTATTGCGAAGAAATTGCATTGGCTGTTTGCATCCTTTTTGCTCATCAGTCGATTGAAACGGTTTTTGCTGTTGAACATCCTACATACAGCTCATAACCACTCACTGGCGCGTAGACATAAAATAATTTGCTTACCTGTCGGGGTTTATATTAAAGATAACAACACCCACGAAATTATTTGTTTTAACAAGAATACATAGTTGCAAAATATAAACTACACTCCATGCTCTGCAAACGTAGATTTGTTCAGTTTAGAAAAACGTGTATGAATTGCTGTTGCAAATGTTAACTCACAGTTGCTCCTTGATCCATGGAACTCTCACCAGTTTGTTTGGCCATGAAGGTGAAATTGAAAGTATGACTCAAACTAGCGAGTTTCATTGAGGAGCCCTAAATGGAGCCTTGGAAATAACCGTCTTATTCACAAGTGGAACGGCAACCCAGTCACCAACGTTAAAATAGCACCTCAGTAGCCACTTTTTTTTGTTAGTCTGACATGGGTATTGTCCCCCTCTACCTTCCGGTATTCTATTTTGCATATCCATTTGTGAATTTCCTCTCAAACCCATGCACTATATAGAAAGCGTCCAATGGAACAAATGAACTATCATTCGAGCTAAACGTTGCTGAACTGTGGTAGGTGAGAGCGACCACCGCCGAGAGAAACCAAAGACATCTCATCTTAGCTTTCTATCATGAGTTTTTCATGTCCAATTATATTCGCTGGAGTTTCCATGGGGATGCCTGGTAAATAATCAGATGCTGTCCGTCCAAAGGGTGGTCCCTACATTACCCGTCGACCCGTTAGGCGTAGCTAAAATCGCTTTACTTGGGTGGCCACATAGTTGTAGGTCATGACAATACAACAAACTGTAGCCACATAGAGAAAGACAGTTGACTACATCAGACGGAAGATATGAATCCTCATGTATTCTACTCAGTAATTCCCAAAAAAATATTTGGCAGTGTGGATCAAGGACCCCTGCTCATTGAGGCAGTATCAATCTGTTTCTAATACCTTTCTTCAAAACCAGATTTTATATAATTTGTGTAAAATAGATTGAGTTTCTTGACATTCAAAACAGGATTGGGCAGGGTGGAATTAAGTGTCAACACTATGTCGCATAATTAATCCACCGTCTCCCTTAGGGGTACAGTGGTGAAAAGTAAATCAACGTCGACATAAAACTTTTTGGAAACATAGAGATATCCGCACTTAGGTATCTGGCAGTTCGCATCAGTCCTTCAGAAAGTGTTACGTAAGGTGTTGTTTGACAGGAAGAAGAATATCCGCGAACCCGTGTGTCACTGTGTGATGAGCTGAGTTCTGCACAAAAATCAGTAGGTCTTAAGGGAACACCGAGTTTATGGATTTTCTGAGAACACTTCAGTTTCGGCATTCGTGTCCCATCAGTGCCAGTTCCCTTTACAGGTCCACAGAGATCAGTTCATTCAAAAGTAATATCCGGAGCTGTCGTGTTACCTGTTTCTTTATGAGCCTGTTGATCTCCGTGGTTGAATCCAAAAGAAAACGTAGTATATCCCCCAACTTGTTATCAGCATTTAGGGGTTATCCTGTGTTTTTATGGTGATGACACCTGATCCTTCATCTGGTTGAATGAGTACCACATCTTTTGTTCCTTTCATTTGCTTATTTGTGGTGTAGTGCTTTTTACCAAGCAGCACCGTTTTCGAACATTAGTTGAAATGGATAGTGCCGATACATGCACAAATTTCCTCCTAAGCCATCTTGCTTTGTCTCTCGAGTTCCGAATCAGTTTTTTAACATATTGGCAGATTAGGGTAAAATTTTATTGTTCGATGACAGATTCTCGAAGTAGGCCGCTACCTGTAGCTGTATATTCTTGTCACCCACCTCAAAAGCCTCATTCTGTTTTGTACAAGAAGTATAGGATTTGATTTCGGATGACTGTGTTACAAAGCGATTTGTAGTGTTCCAATGAATAGCCACCTTGAGCCTACACTGGCAGATATCTTCGTGGGAATGACTGAGCAAAAGCGTGTCAGAAAGTCATTAGGTTGGTCTGCACAAAGATGTTGACAACAATATCATGATTATTCCCGCGAAAGAACAATTTAGCAAATCATTCTTTCCACCAAACGTGATACATCCCAACTTATAAGTCACATGTAAAATGGGAAGTGATAACAGTCCTGGTTTCATGGGTATCCTGATGACTAGACAAACAGATGAAACATTTCGGGGGATAGTTCATCATAAAACCACGTGGAGTTGACCATACATTCAGTTCTCCAAAGGGAGTTTGGTCAAGATCTTCTATTACCGAGCAACCAAAATCTGCTATGCGGACTAACTGGACAGGGAAGAAGTCTTCATCACCCGAACCCTCTGCGCGAGTATTCTTCCTGACAAATTCACTGTAATTTACTAGAGAAAAAGATCATGAGCATTGACAAGCCGTAACAGAGAGAAAAAAAGGGTTATTTTACTGCTACCTTTCAGAGGTGATCATCTGTTCAACCGGATTAACCGATATCTGAAACGTATAGCAAAGCGTACCTATTTGGTGGCTGAGTTGCAGATTTTGCAAACCATCACGTGGCTGGATCTTTAAACATGCTTCACATCTCATTTACCAATTTACCTGCAGCTGGGGTGACGTTTGCACAGGCGGAACGGATCGGTATCTGAGTCCAACATGGAGGAGCATGTACCGAGTTGACTAATGTAATGGATGAGTCATCCCACACCCCGACGGTAAACGACCACGAGGAACCAAACTTCATCAGCCGTGAAACACCTTGTGACATTTTGTCATCAGATTATTCAGGGTCAAGCGTTCTGAGTGATTGTACGAAACTGACACCCAAAGCTCCCAGCTCATTTCGAAGTCGTATTGATAAGCATATGCAGACCTCTACTGTGGGCACAGAAACATTTGATCCACCTTATGTTTGCCAGGGAATAATAATCAGATTTACCGGACCGTATCCTATTTTGTGTCACACTGTCTCATCCTACTGTGCTATTGTGTGCCCTATTCGGACATGAATCCGCATGTTTTGCTTATGCGGTTTAGAAGAATAAAAGAAATGTTTGCATCGCACAATGTACGTCTCTAACTGTTTTGGTAGTCAGTGGACCCAATTTTTCAATAGTAATTTAGTTTACTCTCTTGTGTTGGAACGTGCAGCGCCAGCGTATGATTTGGTAACAAAAACAAACTGTTCACGCTGGCATTTTTAAACCTGTATCTGATTGTTCCATTGGAACAAAATTGGATAAGTTATGCTTCTGCATACTCTATATTCAAACCTTCATATTTATATGATCACTGGATTCTGACAAAATTTTCAGCCTAAGAGCTTTAACCAATGACGAAATAGGATAATCGGAACGTGATTATGCTTATGGTGATGGATGTAGCTCTAAACCGGGGACTCCGACGCTTTCCGATCCTATTCCACCGGTGCCACATGACGAAGAGCCACGTTTTCGGCTTTTTAAATTACTAAATAACGGAAGGATTTCTGTGATTCGCTGTCAATTAACTGCCGATTTAAACTAAACGCGCATCGTGATGATTTTATAAGGAAAACGGTCTGATGGTTCGTAACAGTATGAAGTGGCACAATATTAGCAAAATAACCTCTAGAGCATTCCACTAAAGTGAATTTTGTTCCACGTTTATTGACCTTGAACTGCAAAACCAGTCAGGATTTGGTTGCATTCTCACGAATACTGTACACAGAACATCTCTCAATATCATCGAGTTGCTTAAGAATAATTAAAGTAGGATAAATATTACCTGCTTTACATTGTTTTCATCAATACACAGATTCTTTTTTCAACATGAAACCGACTATTACTCAAATCTCCTTTGCATTGATTTTAATGGGCTTGATCGCTTACAGTATACTGTTAGTTGCGACTTATTTCCGTCTTTCCAACCTAATGTGTTCCTTTTTTGAGCGAACACATATATAAAGATCACGCGAAAAGCGAACAAACTCGTTTACTGTACACCTATTCTCGTTGCTAGTAAAACATTTTCATGGGTTAGGAACTCATACTTTACAAAGCAAAGTTTGTATTTTCAAACTTGATTTGGGTTAACCAACACCGAATTCTGCCGTATTTAAGTTTTCTCGGCGAAATGAAGTATAGTAAGTCAGTGCCCGCATGTACCAACAGCCATCATTTTTTTTTGGTTTCTCCTCCAGTGATTCTAAATTACGAAATCACCAGTGAAACGTATTAGTTAAATTATAAAGCTGAGTCTACAGAAATGTCGTACTTTACTCACACTGCATTACTGGGGCGCCACTTTGGCCTGATGAGCTATGTAGAATTAGTGACAAACACCCGAAAAGCAGATCCGTTATTTGCTGCAGGTCTGCTAAACAGCCTCCGGATGGCCTAGCAGAGTCTGAGACGAAAGAACACGCTACCACTTCTGGGGGTACAATATGTACTATTTCCTCCCCCGCATCGGTGAGCAGAAACAGTATATAATTCCTTCCCTAATATTCTCCCGGATATCTTAATCCTTGTGTTGAGTTCGTTTCACTGTGTAATGCAGCTGGTTAAATTTACCTTAACCCATTTTACTGAATCACTTGTTACTGGTAATATTCTGATAGTATCACAATGCAACTGGGAAATTGATTTTCCACATTCACCGAGATTTTTTCCCGAAGGTGTATCAACCGCTAGTCACCCTGTCAGACAAGTGAAATTTTTTCCCGGCAAAACTGTTACTGTTTGTTTGTAAAAATGCTTGGTATTTTTCTCCAAGGTTTCTGTGGTCATTGCACGATCTGGTCTGTCGGATGTGTTATATGATTTTTTACAGCAACATATCTGTCAGTCTCCTTCACACTTTGCTGACACAGGTGATTATCACTGTCGTTAGGTGCATATAGGTTGTAGGTTGCTTTTCCCACATGATACTGCCTGGTGATGAGGGAAAAAGTATTTAATCAGAGGTCACATTGATGGTGTGACTTTTTAAGTAGGATTTGAAAGCGGACAGGTTAGGAAACACGATTCTGAGTTCTTTTGTAATGCAATCATAATTCATGGTAATGACCGCTTTGCTGGTGGAAAGTATATTTACGGTTTAGCAGAGCTGTGTATGAGACCGAAATATTCAGTAATCTGTTTGGTCCACGAAAAAGAGATCAGTTTTGCTAGAAATACGCTGCTGGTGTAGTTTCTATTAGATAAGAATGTTTGCAATTTGACGTGATTCAGTGAAAAAGATGTGTTCTCCTCTGGGAAGATTCGCATCCTGTAATGAATCAAAAACAAACTAGATCTCCAAAACTTATTGTACATTCCACGAGATGCAAAACATTGTGAAATCAAAAAAGTAGATTGAAAATGAGAAAATATAATGTCAGTAACACGACGTTGTCAGTGGAAACTGTGAACCACATTTGAACGGAATATCTAGAGTGGAGAAAATGTACGAGACCTTGGCTATTTAGGTCAATAAATAAACCCGGCAATTTTCCGAATAAACTTTCTTTTTATTGTCATGTATAATGGCCAGATAAAGTACAGTGTACACCTCGGGGAACAAAATGTGGGGATATCGCGGAGTATAGACTGTTATGATATGGGGACAATGTGTTCAGAAGGGAGTAACCGTTGGTTTTTATAAGTGGAGTTGTGAAAGCACATAAGCTTACCATATTTTTGTTAAAAATCACTTGTGGAGTAGAATTTCTGAACGATACATTAGGAAAAGCGATTCCAGCATATATCCACAAAAGGATAATTGATCTTCCGAAAAGGAAATTTGTTTTCTTCAGGTTTTTTATACACTTGTGAAGCCAGACCCTACAAACTGAAATTATCGGGTGCTGCACACTTCCTATTTCCACCAATCATATTCCTTAAACAATTGTTATTCGATTCCGCGTTTCAATTTCACAAGGTCCTCATCGAAACTAAATTATGCTGAAAAAAATAATTCGTCAACATTTCAAATATATCCTTAACTTAATTGTTGGAGAAGCCAAGCTTTGTGGATTGCTTACCTTATTGCTCTCGTAACATGAATCGCCTAGTTGCATGAAAATATGGCCACCGTATGAGTTTCATTTTTCGTAAGCGGAGCATGTATCATGTAAAAAGCCCGTGGCAGATGTACAAGGTGTTGGCGTGAGGCAAAGTGTTAGCAACTAACCATGACGATCTGCAGTCCCATCTATCGTGTGCAACAAAACTGGATCGGCGTGAACTTCAAAGAAGCCACCTGGAGTATTCACGAATGGCTGCTCAGATCGGCTGAAAGATAACTTGGCAATGTATTCGGAATATCGATGAAAGTTGAGCGGTCATTTACAATTGGCATAGAGTGGAGGATGACCGGTCATGACTGAATTGGATCCCGGGGTCTGAAGGGTTTTTTTCTACCTTAGTAAAATACCAGTAAATTACAACAAAATAACACAACAGATAGCAATCTACTTGCACACATGGGTACTCAGGGGGCATACGGTCAGTGCGTCTAGCTCGTGACTATACGTTTAGTGTGAAACACCTCCTTGCTCGGGACTATTCCATTCGTTAGAGGCAGACGTACATTCTGTGGATGATTTGTGACATGTGAGCTCAGTACGCTACCAACTCGTATCAAGCCACCAAAACTGAACATATATGAGCTTTAGATTTCAGTTTAGGGAAACCAGATTGACTGATAATTTTTGATTATTTCTGGTGTTCATGGCTAAATGTAAAGACGTTTTGGGTTGGCTTTCTTTGTTTCCAAAAGGCACGGTACATGAGGAACTGCTAACAGTTAATGAAAACTGCAAATATCTTAGTGTAAACTACAACAATTTGCATGAAGAAATGTGCTGACAATAGACGATCTAAGGTGCGAGTGCCAAGATGGATGCTTCTACATCAGATGAATACTATTTCAAGTAGTATACATTCCTCCTTCCATTGCGAATCATGGCTTCGTGGTAGGAAGATTTCTTAGTTCCATCAAATTTGGATAACCATTCTTTTTGCTGTCAGAAGAGAATAATACAACCGAATTGTTTATTATCTGTTGGTAACAGTGAATTAAATAAAGCGTATTTTCGGAAACAGTGGTTTGTGAACTTTTCCCTCGCCGGTACAAAATGACCATATTTTCTCGACGAGCGGATCAAGAGTTCACTGTTGCTGCGCTAGTGGAAAAAAGGCAGGTAATGTTGATCAGTCAAAGCTAATAATCCGCTCACACATCACATGATATTAGCACATAATTTAATAATAGAAGGGGAGTAACTTTGATCTAAATCTGCTTACAGTCTGCTTTCGCTTCCTTTTATTTTAACTTTCAGATCACGTTCGAAAAAATATCCTTCGAACTCACACTTTGTGTATTATGACCAAGAATGCTTAGACAATAGATGTATTGTCCAGTAAGTGATGTCCCTAAAACATCTAATTGCTGTCCCGGGATGGCGGTTTGTCAAAGGGGACGAAATGCGCCCTTTAGTTCATTTGATCTATTCATGCATCATATGCACGAAAGTAATCCGTGCATTTTCACATCGAGTATGGATCCTTCCTTACCTGATATGAAGAATACATCTGTCCTCCTACCTGCTTTTCATCTTGTCTGTACATTTGATTATACATGGGGTTCCATATTGTGCGCGGAAGTGGATTCAATAAATCAGTTGTCTTTGAAAAACATGAAATCTCTAAATATTACTTAATAATTTCATGTTCTCAGAATCAGCACGTTCGTTTGTGAGCAGTGTAGTATTATTTACATCCGTTCACTCACCTTGCAATACTGCCTTTTGTGACTGATTGGGCAATAAGGTAATGTAAGTTGACAGCCTCCCAAATCCGTTTTAATAACACCAAAATGAATTGATAAATCAGGTCGCTACGGATGATCTGTAACCTGGTGTTTTTGGGGCATCACTCCTAATTCATTGGAAAGAACCCCGTGTGTTTGGCCTAAGTCAGCTTGAGGAGTCAATGAATGGTCTCCTTTACCAAAACACTTTTTTCGAATAATAAAGGAACATCACTCGGCCTAGTGGGGCATTTGTAGCCTTACACTAACAGATGCACCCATCGTTTTGTCTGTCCTTTAAAAGTTGAAGTTTAGCTTAGAAGAATAAATGGGTAATCGAAATGTTCACTTACGGGGAGGAAGATGTGCTGCCACTGGATACGGGTAAATAATCAGTGCGAGTGAAAATCAGTTTTAGCTGATGAATTATTCCCTTTGTTGGCTGAAAGATTTTATTCAACTAGTTGTGATTACTATCACTAACATTCAAACGGTTAAACTCAAAAGCATATGAAGGATTTGAACCCACACACTGATGGCATCCAAGCCTCAGTATAGCGATCGGACTGCAAATATTGTCATCTTTTTCCTGCAATTCCCATTTTCATCATTTCCAAATGTAGCTCTACTGATAGAATGTCTCGTTTTGGAATTCGGATGCAGAGTTCGTAATTTATTGAGATCATTAAAATTCAAAGCGCCGTGTATGATCAAATTACGAAACTTCAACTCAACTTGTTACCAACTAATGATCAATACGTTTTCAAATGTTCCCGCCAGTTAACCAAACATAAGTTTATTGTCGTTAAGCGCGGTTGATTTAAATCTTTTGAAATAGGCCATTAAAAAATAAATTTAATTTAAGGTTCCGAGTGTTGTCGATCTTTTGTCAATGATAATGTCTAGATACATATACCCATACCCAACATCAGATAATAAGGTCAAAATATAGTTCAGGTCTCGCCTTACTCAGTGTTCAGTGCATGCTCAGGATCACTTTTGTTATCATAAAAGATGAATAAATGAAATTAGCGTAAACTGGTCCATTCATGTGTAACCTTCACAGAAGGTGCAAATTGCAGGTAAGCATTAGGCTGCCTAAGAGTCACGCCTATCCACACATTACCTGTTTCAAAGGACAAGGAGTTGCATTTTGCAATGAAAGCTAAATGAAATATATGCGTCTTTCGGACAGAAGACGTTTTACCTATTCTGGGTAGTCTCTAATACGCTCGAGGATAATGCAACAGCCTGCGAAATACAGGTGTTTATGGTGACCGTTAGAGAAAGTGACACCCGAAGATATAAATAATTCCTTTCCAACCCAACAATTGTTGATCACACTTCACACAGGGTCCAGTTGATATGTGGTTATATAATATGTATATTTATACTGTATATATAGGTATATCGTTCTGTACTAAATAACAGTACCTTCGAAACTTGTACTCAAAACTCATCCTTCCCATCGAAAACTATAATACTTGCGCATTGATTACGCAGTTAGTTTGAAACGACACATAATAACCACCTAGCAGCTGCTAGAACCATTTTCTTTTTTTGTCATTTGAATTCACAAACGCGAACTAAATTTTGCATTTAAGTGCTGCTGATAGCCTACGGGGTCTTCTTCAGAGAACTTGGAGATTTCATTGTCAGTTCGTGCGCTGTTATTTAATAATGCAGTAGACTCACCCGGGTTTATCTCAACAATCACTAATATGTATCAAGTAAACAATTAAAGGAGAGAAATTGAACTCAAATTTGCAGATACATTCAATTTGACGAGAAAAAAGCGGAATAATTTAGTATTATTGGGAAAAGTCATCATCGAAGAGAGTTTGCAGGTAATCACAAGTGCTTGGATCCAGAAATAACCACTAGTCCCACCAAAAAAATCGGTGGTACTCTTGCTAAATGCCAGCCTCTGCATATAACAACCTTTATCCTCGTAAAATTAGGTAGAGTATCTGAAAGCGAAGCGGTTTGGCCAAGGTGGTTGGTCAGAATCCTAATTGCCGTTATTGTTTATCGCCTGGTTTGCCAAGCGCCTGTGAACATGAAGTGATTTTAACAACTGCCTACCATTTTGTAAGTCAGGTTCGAATGTTGTTACAGTCGATAGTTTTCTTACTACAGAGTGGTTCGCTATTACCGGATAATCACCATACCCGAAACGCTGGAATCTCATGTGGATATCCACTCCCACTTTCAAGATCAGATTACCAGTTATCCCTTATATTTTTCCCGAATTTGTGATGCCATATGTTATAGCTCCTCCACCTGCGTTCGTGCATCTAATAATTCTCGAAGGCATTTGTTTGCGTTACAAATTTCAGGTTTTAATCAGACACGTATAATCACTGCAGGTAAAATTAGCAAAGCACAGTTAGCAAATTTGAACGTCATCCGTGAGGGAACAAATTCACGTTAATCACAAATAGTTTCAAAATTAAAATGCACATTACGAAACAGTACCTTGAATAATCAGTAGAAAAATGGAAAGAACAACTTCCTGTGTAATTTAGTAAGATATTTTCGCAAAACCAATGCGAAAAAGACCCAGACCATTTCAAAATGTTTTGGAATATATACATGCATGGTAATTTAAACTCCACTGATCGATAACTTACGTTGTTTGACGAGGTTCCTCACTGCAAGAAACGGATGTTTTCATGCCACATCCACACCTCTTATTTTGACACCAATGTTTCTCATGAACCGCAAATCAGTTTGATCAAATCCTATTGTATTAGTATCACGACCATATAGAAAATACTTTTCTTAACGAGACGGAGTCCGGTCATATAATACCGAGATCCTCAAGATCGCAGCACATGGTAACTAACGGGAAAACCTTGATACCAGTATGATAACGGTTATTACCTTTGCCCGGGGTTGTAGCTGAAGTCAGGTATAGAGATTATATGGGCAAATATGCACGAGGTGAAAAACAATTTGCGGTATATTCAAAAATACCCCGTTACCCATCCTCTTTGCTGACCAATTGTCTGCAGTTACCATGCAGAGTATCACGATGTTTTGAGTGTACGTGCCAACTTACACCTCAACATTTTATCTGTTCTACACTTTGTCACATTTCACGAGTGTTTCAAAAATTCAAACTATTGGCTGCAAGTGCCGTGTCCAGACAACTGGTGGTACATTTTCAAGACATGTTAATCCAACAATCACTGTTACACTGAAGTGAACAACTGGACTTCGCTGTATGTTGCATAGATCATTTGTACTTGGAATACTCTCATCTATCAACTTGATATTGCGTTTTTGTGCGGTGGTGTTGCTTTTACTGTTCTGTACATACAATTACACACACATGAATATACTGGTTGGCATTTGTCTACTAGTACTTGGCATTCTTTGACAAGGAGTATAAAACCATTGGAAAATTCTGCAAGTTCTTGTTATTTTGGTGGTCGCCCAATCGGTGTATCTTACGCATCCAGACTCCGGATATTTCTGCAGAAGAGAGGAGAAGAATTATTTATTTAGTACGGTCGGCGTTCGTTATTAAACTTCTCGGATGATAGTGCACTGATCATCTTATTCCAGATGATTAATGAGGTTTTGGTTCGATGGTATTCTATTGAATTTACACTCGATTGTTATCGGTCAGTTTTATTTTAAACTCCATGTTTTACGTGTGCGTGCACATGTAAAAATTCTACTGAATTATTAGATTCATTCCACAGATATTAAATTCAACTTTGCATAAATAAATGCATTATTCAGAAGATAGTGCACTGAATACATACAACACTTGTCAGTTGTAGAGATCATAATTCTCACTGGGTAAATGATTGCTAGTGACGGATGTGATTGTCATGGATATTTCTGTTTTTCCGTAATTCACTTCACCGGAAGGAAATATCGGGAAAATAGCTCACCTTACTATTATTGTTACCGCACCAATTCACATGTATGCTGCACACTTTTAATTTATCCAGTCTATACAAGCGTAGATATGATAACGTTTTCTAACGAACTCCATTACCAGGAACAATTTGGAATAAAATACGACATAGATAGTGGTACACGTTTTCAACATTTGTATGTGAAACGAAGCACAATACTGTGATACGGGATACGGGTTCTGAAGATCCAGCAACGAATTCACACAACTTAACACAACAAAGAGACAGAAATACTTGGGTAATCCATAAAGGAACCATTTCATGGAAAAGCATCTTGAAAATCCCTCGGTTTATTCACAGATTTTCTGACATTACCCGAGCATGCAAAAGCATGGTTCAGGAATACCAATTACCTGACACAAGGCAACGTAATAAAAATCATCGCACAGCACACAAAGAAGGCACAAACCCACTACCACCCTTGCAGATACCGATTTAATAGGATTCGTTTAGTTATTGTAAAGCATTCCGGCAGCACATTTCCCTACAAATACTGATGTTCTGTGTGAGGACGCAATGCACACTGAATCATGAAACGAGTGAAAATGATGGTTCATAATATTCTCTGCAAGTTCTGAAAGAACTCGCTGGGACTAATACGGAATGTCCTTCATTTCACAATCGCGTACGCTGTCGAAATCTCCAAGAACAATCTAATATTTTTGTTTATTGTCTAATCGTTTTAAACATACCTCTGTATAAATATTCGAGCACTGTTATCGATAACAATTATAGCAGAACAAGAAATAACCCGTTATTAAGTCACAACCGTGAAAAGGGGTAAATTTTCATTTCTGAGCAAACAAAGTTAGTTTAAATAAAATATTGACATAATGGTGAGTGGTAGTTTTCTGTTTCAAAATAAACCGATACTGTTTTGAATGTACCTCCAGATAACCCGAAATCAACCAATTTACTGATGTTGGCGTTACGCATTTTTAGCAACTGAAGAAAATTTTTTTACTGTTTCATCAACCATAACGCTATTTTAGTGACTCATCGAAACATCAACAAAATTGGTTTCCTAGCCATGAAAAATTACACTGGACAATTAAAGTCAGTGAGGGTAAATGCAAAAGTCTTTGAATTAGAATAAAATAATATGCTTCAATGAATGTTTCCCTACTCTGAAGAATGAAAAGAAAGTATTCTGATTTTAGTTATGTCTGATTCAAAACGACTAGCCCAACGGATGTTGTAAGGCAAAGTTGCTCCTGGCTGACGAAGAGAAAACCTCACAGGGAGATGTTGGTTATCATTGGATATGTGTACTATTGTCACATACAGCGCCACCCACATGGACGGGTTTCATGACGTAAGTGGAAAGATTTTGGAAAGTGGACCAGTAAAAATGTACATTCATACTATTTTGAAACAAGTCTAAACTTTCACTTCCGTGATGCGGAAATCCAAGTACAACTGTTTCAGTCATAATACTTGTCAATGATGGTCGACTAAATCAGAAACTAACTCACAAAAGGAAGCAAGCAAACGCGAATAGAACATCATTACTGAGAATATCAGAGTTAACTTTGAGAGAAAACGAGAGCCTGTTACCATAGTAACTAAATGGCTAAATTTGAAAATAACCCCCAATTGTTGTTGTAGTTCAACTTCCAGCTTCACTGGCATTTGCAATACGCAGGATAGTAAAACAAGTAAGAGAACCAAAATTGTTACTACTGCGGACTATTCCAAAACTAGGACATTCAAGGTGGGGAGTAGAAACCGTTGGGCTGACAAGACTACCAACGGTTCCAAGACTTTATGAAGAGGATGTTTAGGCACACTGCTTCGGATAGAGAGACTGAACTCCAGGAATTATGTCTGTGAGCGAGTACATTCTGAGCTACTTTGGCAGACGAGATATCCAAGTTATCGGGAGATATTGGTACCGTGTATTTCTTGGGGATTAGTGCTTTGAGAACAAACGTTTAGAAACTGTGAATCAACCTAAAAAAGCATAGTAAATTCAATAGTCTAGGGGATGCGAGTTCCTAGGACCAGACCTTTACTGACTTTGTAGAAACCCTTCAAACACCGGTGGACACGTAAGGTCAGAGCTACGTAGACGGGCTGAGGTTTACCTGAGTCAGTTTACGCAGGATGAATCGTACATACGTTTTACCTGAAGTTGAACTCGCAATTCAGCTTATCGATGATTAGCTACGAGTTGAGTTTGGTATAGTTTAACTATCTTAGCATATTCTACCTCTCACAATGTTTCTTCTTTTTCAGCACTCCCTGTGCGAGTAAATTTCACACTTCTTCTTTCAATTTAGAGGAACAAGGATGGCTTCTTCAAGGTATTATAATAACCAGTTTCGGAAGCTCATTCCCTTAACATACCGGACGTACCTATTTGAAGAAATTTGTTCTATTCAGCCAATCGTTTTCACTGATAAACTGAACTACAGTCGTTAGATTATCTAGATTGCCACAAATTAAAGCACGTTTCAGACAGTATGTAAGAATTAAAATGGGTCGCTTTAAAACACAAGCGTTAGCACAAGTAATTTAGGTAGAAAAATCAGAACTGGTAATAAAGGTTTTTGTGTATGTACACCCGACATTATAGAACAACAAACTAATTCTAAGCCCAAGAAAGCATCGTTACTAGTCAGGAATCACATACCATTCAGGAAACTCACGATGGTTGAAGGTGATACTTTACTTACATTGAAATCGCTTACACGTAAATTGAAAACTAGCTTAATTTTTTCCATACGTTTTCTGAGAAGGCTGCCGACAACTAGTTACACATCATCAGGTGCAATATCTGTATTGCTGATGGCGGTACGTCAAGAGAAGCTAAGGTAAATTGCCTAATATGAAGAACAATGAAGAAAAGAAAGATATGGAAATAGATTACATATCTCTTTCTCATATTTATGGCTTTTCGGGTTTGCAGGCCGATAGAGCTTGAAAATATTTCGTTTCTTTCACCTTCGAATAAATCCTCATCCCTTAACTTGTGCAATCAACTTCCTTGGAGTAGAATACCATATATGTTTTTGTTATTCTTCATACAAACTAGTATTTGAAACTCCGTCAAGTTTCTCTCAAAAAGACAAACGTAAGATGATATTATGAACTGTATCACGACTTCCAGAGCAGTGTGCGCACTTTGCTCCCTTTATTCCCAAGGAAAGTTACCATGTGGTACTCAGAAAATACCAGTTAAAAGGTTACGTAGGACCTTGGAAGCTAGTTTGCGTAAGGGAAGTAGTGAAAAAATCATTGGTAAAGTACAAACGATCGTACACTGATACCTCTGGGCAGGTCCAGTGAAAATGAGAACATTTCAGTTTTCCAGACTGGTAAGACTGACTAAAGGAGCACGGATACACTTAAGTGGTCATTCGGAGAACACTCAGGGATATGCTTTGGACGGATGCATTTTGAGTGTCAATGAGCTGATAAAGATTACCAGCCCAGGTGACCGGTATATGATATACGTGTGGGATTAGGAAAACAATTTCATTTGTTTGTGTTCTCGATAGACTTTTGATCACTCTATGGTAATTAACAAACAGTATAGTTTGCCATTCCTCTCAGAATTCAATTTGTAAAATGCTTCTTCCTGTGGACTCATCCATGAGTCTTTGGTGCCACGAACGATAATGCTCTTTTTCGATAACTTCTGAAAGTGTGATCCAGTCTACTTTCAGGTTTTTCCTGGAAGATGAATTAGAATTGCACCGTTTCAATAAGTTGTACAAGAAAATAGCACACTCGTTCGTGGATAACTTACTGTTGAGAACTTCTGAAGTATCTAGATTTTATAAAAGCAATATTTAAAGTTAGGCAGTGCATATTTTGCACTTTTCGCACGCATTTATTTATGCACAATTAACTGATGCTACTGTAAGTGATATTGTTCTCGCCAAAATGGAGATTTTATTCATTCCTAAGGAATATTCAAGGAAGGAGACAAACGCTCAAATGTGGAAAGAGTTCATTCGGACCGGGTGATGGATCTAACTTTGCCTTGATGACGACAGCATTTACTTGTAATACAAAAGATGTACTGTACAGTGGCTCAAATGCGAGACCCGTCCCGATAACAATGATCGACATTGGTTGCTTGTCAACCACGTTTGGGATTCTGCTGACTTCATGGGTCGAGGCCCGTTAAGTCACGTTGCGAAACCCTAAATTTCTGTTGAATTCTGGAGCCTCCTAGGTGCATGCAAATCAAGCGCAGCTGGAAGTGAATAAAATGAATCAGGTCTCTTAGCAAGATGTCCACTGAACGCAAAATTTGGCGATCAAAACGTGCATCAGTGATGAATCATGTTACCACCGTGGGAAAATCATGCAAGTCTTTCTGTCTCATTCACACCATCGATAGGACACTATCACACGTGAGCGAAACAGTTGTGAAAATGATGCATCAGAAATTCAAAATCCGTAGCGGCATCTCAAAAAACTGACTGAACACTTTCAGACAACATTTTACTGCATATCGGTGTTAGCTTTTCAACAATCAACTTATCTTACATTACTTTGGGAAAATGATAAACATTCCGTCACGAACATTTACAGCATCTTTTCTACTGTAAAATGTGATGACCAACGAGCATGATATATACTGTTTCATGTAAGATAAGATCCGGCACATTATTTCACAGCAACAGACGTTTCATAATGTTGCTTACGGTCAACCGGTCAGCCTTTGTTTTTCATAGTTGGTTGTGTTTTGCTCTTCAGTGTCATTTTATTTCATCCATTTTATAATGCAGTTCGGCTCTCCTTTAATTGATACATTACCACAATCTTTCTTATTTCAGCACCACTCAACTTTCATTGAAACAAGCTTTGCTGTACTTCAGTGAATCCTATTGAAAACCTAATAGAGCAAATCAGAGTAAAAACAGGTAACAGAACACCGAAGATCTCATGTTGCCTTTCAAGAATGCTTCTTGTTCGAAAATATTTGAGAGGTTAATGGTTAATAAGCGATCATTGATAACTTGAGAAAAAATGTAACTGTGGAACACACCGAAATATGTATGTTACAAATACTAAGTTATAATACACTGACTTTTCTCTTTGTGATAAAATAAACGAATAAATAAAACGATATATCGACCTACTTTTAAATCAGAAAAATGAAAAAGACCACACAAATATTCTTTCAGTTGATAATCAAATAATGATAATGTTTATTTGTGGGTACTTACTAACAGTCACAACCAGTATGATATTCATTCGTTCATAGATTCAGAAAACGTGCGTATTGTCTACCACACATTTTTCAATGCCATCAAAACAATCAGGCGGTACTTTTTTGGGGTACTTTTTCTTTTGAGCAAGCCGATTCATATCAGCATGCTTTCTTTGTTTGATTAGGTCTTGTTTGTCTTTATTCATACAGCCGAGATTATTGTTGATTGTAGGAATCGAATTATTCACTGGTTTACTTAATCTACTGTAATGTAGAAAATAATTGGCAGTTATTCATGGGATTTCGAAGAGTATTTTTCCTTCAAGTTATCTTCTCATTACATTTGTTTTGTGTAGAAAGCTCCGCTAAAATCCGAAGCCAGTTTTGAAAGAACTCTATACAATGAAGTGCATACTTTCAAAAACCTTTTAGAGTCAGTTCGGATAGCTTTGTGGTTAGGGTATTCGACTCACGGTTGTTCACCCGAGTTTGAGTTCAAGTTGGGGTGCGTTGGGTGTGTACTGCTGATGATCCCTAACAAGACGGAGATAAATGTCCACAGCTCCCACGGATTTCAGTAATGTTTGTAAAGCTCACACTTAATGATGGAGACTATTACAGAAAAAGATGTATAAGTTGTCTATGGAACAGTGAACCGCCTCATGAGTGCTACGTTCACAGTAACAGCTTGTCCCGATGCGTTTTTCCTTGGCGAAGCACAAACTACGAATTAGGTGAATTTTTCCGAATAGTTTCGAAGCCGATGTTTTATTTAACAAATGCAGGAACGAGTCATTTAATTATCACAATACAAGTAATTGACACGCAACTGTTTCTTCCTTTCATAAACAGAACAGAATAGTTCCATGGTCAGACTTACTTTAAGAAAAGACATTACAGAATAGACGATTGCGTTTATTAAAAGTTGCATGTGCTTATTCTTCTCACATTTGCAAAAGGATCGTGGAATGTTTTGGCCACTGATCGGGGAAATGATCATTTTCGAATTGTTCAAAAATGAGTGGACCGGGGATGAGGGCTTGTGGAGTAAAGGTGTCTCCAGTGAAGGTGTTGTTTTGAGATATAAAATCCCACCTCCACCAGTGATAACAAGGGGCGGACATTTGGTGTTCTGTCGGCTTTCTTTCACTACCGGTCTTGAACACTGCAGAGAAAAAGCCTGGACTAATAGTACTTGTGCCTACGGTTTCAGTGACACCTTATTCATATAAATTGTAAGAACATGTAAACCATCCAATAAAAGTAGGAATTTGCTCTTAAGCACCTTGTTCATTATGTAGACAAAAGTTACTAACTATGCAAATGAATTTTTTTATTGTTTTGAGAAGTGAAAGTTTTTACTTGCTTCCTTCTCTTGGCTGAAAAGTTTTCCACTAAAATAAGAGGAGGAGAGGGAATTCGCAGCACTCTCCGACAGGTTGACTGATGATGATCACTTTAAAGAATTTGGCTAAACACTGATTCCAAACTAATCCTGGATGGCATATGAGGCTTTCAAAACTATGCTCATTGACATCTGTGGCGGACAGGTGTACTGGGGACACAAAATGTTCATGCTCATCCAAACGTCTCATGAACTGAGAAATAAGTGACCGGTTTTCAGATGCTTCTAGAAGAGTCTAATGAACAAAACAATCGGCGATTGGATCATCTGGACTGGTGCTGATATCTTGCGGGACGCGTTCAGCTGCGCAAAGGCTAGAGATGCATCCTCGAATAAAAAGTCTACCATGGACTGAGTGACTGAGAACCACAACAACACACAAAGCAGTAGCCATGGAATATACAACACACACAGTTGTTGATAGTTTTTTCGTGCGCTTACATGATCGATCTCTCACTCTATACACAAACATTTTCTTCCGTCTTGGCTCACCCTCCTGATCCTTTTCTTCTGTCAAACACCACGGGATCGTTGGTCAACCCGGCTTACTATAGTTCAACAACGTTAAATCCTGCATATGTTCCCATTCGCTTTTCCCTGACCAGCTTCCGAGTCTCACCTAATTCACTACTTACGGTGTATATCCTCCTTTGTCTTCGACTCCACCTTCAACTTGCGAACTCTGATGCGTATAGGACAGCAGACAGGTTCAAGTTGTATACTTGCATCTCTCGGCATCGATTTGCGTTGCATCCAAGGGACTCACGTTCAAGACTTCAGCTCCATTATTTACTTGAAAACCCCATCTGGCCATTCAGTGAAGTTTCACTTAAGCCTTCCCGGGGATCCTTAGGCTACGGCTTTGGATTTCGCTGGCGACGGCATTCCCCTCGGTGATGAGAAGGGATCCCAGTCGGGAGTCTTCAAAGAGCAGTTTAGCTCAGCGGGCTGTGCAATATGAGCTTCTATTGTTCCACTAGACGCAATCTCCTTTCATTTCGGCATTCGCACCCACCGATGGCAGCTTAGATGCGATCACAGACAACTTTTACCAGAAGCTCCTCTACCTCTTACACACCCAGCTCTCTCCTAAGAGATGGGTGTACGTTGTCGTATTTTGTGGTCTTCTACTTTATGGTTGCTAGACCTGGCCGCTTCGCGCTGAGAATGCCCGGCATCTTCCTGTGATCGACACCGCTGTCTCCAAAGCACTGCTTGTATCTGGTGAGAGCATCGAGTGAGTATAGACGAGGCGTGTCACCGTGTTCTGGGGGTGGATAGCCGCCCTCCTAATGGAGTGATCGCTCTACACTGTTTCTGATGGTTGTGATATGTTTTGGGAATGTTTACTCATTGTCTTACTTCTTCCACCGAGAGGCCGTAATTCTCATTCTAAGATTATCATAGTCAACGTTACGGGCTCTACGACGTGGCCCACATCGACTAACAAATCTGAATACTAGCTGAAGTCAACATCATCATGGGACTTATGAAGCATTCATTCAGGAAAATATTTCGACTTCAATTAGATGAGTCTAATCTGCCATTGTACCCAGCAATAGCTCCCAAAGTTTGACATATTCAATAGACATTGTTCAGGGTGCGAGTATCACTTCCAGTATGCAATAGTTCCCAATGCACATCAGAGTAATAAATGACTTTTACTGTCTTCGTTTATCACTAGTGAGGGGCATAAAGCCAATAACAAAAGTGAAATATCCGAACAAGCTTCTGTCTGAATTTATGATTTAAAAACACTGTTGCTTATCTGATCTGCCCGCTAACCAGTGTTACGTCACTAATTTACGAAATTCTATCTCATCGTTTGGTTTGTCGTATTTCTGGTCAACATATTGAAATCAATTACGCAAAGCAAAGATATAACTGACGCAATACCACTTCGGCATTAGACAGGAAGAACTGGAAGGCTTTCTGCTAGTTTAGTATCAATTCAAAAGTGTAAATAGCTCAAATCTGCAGAAGGATAGAACCAACTTGTGAAGAACAGGGACTGTACTGATGGAATGTATCTGAGGAGAGTTAGATGTGCGAGTGCTGTGTAGTGGTAAAGTACCTTGGTTCAACTCGGTAGTCTCCATTTCATATCGGTGATGCGAGATCTGTCTTTATAATTCAATGTTTAAGTGAAGTTTCACTGAATGGGAACATGATGTTGGGAAATCAGGGTCCAGCATTTAGGCAAATAATAGGCACAATAATGCTACGTTCAAGCACGGATTTATTTTGTGTCAATGTCTTATGAACGCGTGAAATAATTGGGTTGAGACAATTAAACACAGTTAATGACTAGGTTATAGAGGAATAAGGAGTCTACACTAATCTCAAATATTATGTCACATTTACAGATACTGAGTTGATAGGGAACAATCATCAGTATGTTCGTTCATGGTGCACGATATTCTGAGTTCGGATTTGCTTCTACATGAGCACTGTGTAAGGGATATACCATAGGTTCAAAGTACTCGATCGGGTTTCTGGCAACCGTGATAATAACAGTTAGAACAGTCGACGGCAGACGGTCTCATTGGATCATTTGTGGTAACCAGCGGGTAAAAATTGAATACTCTCTATCATCGAGGTTCATGCCCATCACACAGAAGGTGATTGAAGTGTGTCTGGGCCACCACTGACTTTCCGTTTCATTGAGCAAGTCACATAAGCCTTTGGTACTTATCCGGATGCGGTGATGGTCTATTACCCCTGTTGCGTGCAAAACTTGTGAGAATTCACTGAGCCATTTCTCTCCGTTCATTTGCACTTTTAACCAGACTAGCACATTTATCTGGTTTCAAAATGGATGGTCAGAGCAAAATGAAAACTTGGTGGAATAATCAAACAGGAGAGGTCTTTAAATGATGTTGTCAGTGCATAGCTGAGAAGTAGTGCAAATTTACCGTTGATACTTTTGAGTTGATAAACATCGGTTATGTCCTATAACCTCAGATGAAGTGGGTAAGTATTGAATCACATATAATGGATGCTTTCATTCACGCTGTCATTTTGTATATCAACTGAAACCCAAGTATCGGGGAAAAAGTAACAAGACTGTACTCAGCTCTGCCTAAGCTTTTGCCATATGATGGTTTAACGTACGACCGGGGAATGATATGTAGTACTAGACTAGGGAATAACTTGAATCGCAATATAATATCGAATACTCGACTGTGACCAATGTATCTGAATCGGTGCGACCTTGGGCCATGGAGGGTTGATGTGCACAACTTGCTTATTTTCGCTGAGACCAAGTGATTTATACCCATGGTCCCAATGGTACTCAGTAGGAGTATTTTTGACCGGTTCGACAGATCAGAGGAACGGCGTCACCCATTAAATAAAACGAAATTGTCGAATACAAAGTGGTGATGGCCTAACATCAAGTAGAATACTAAGAATTGCCCTCGAAGCTGCTCGGGGATCCAGTTTGACTACGGCAAACGGTGCAATGCTGTTTCATAGCGAAAAATAATAGAACCTCTGATCCAGCGAGCAAAAGTCCACTAAAAAAGCACGAGAATGTGTAAACACTTATGGATGCTGCCAACTTCATTGGTTCGTATGAATATCTCCGGTATTATTTCGTAGTAAATCTCGTTGTATTCACAATATTGGGAAATTTTTAGAAAGGCTTGCATCTCTGTTATAGATAATACTCAGTCTTACTATCCAAAAGCATAGTGGTGAGTTCATTATAAGCTCCTTTTTGTTAATTTATTTACTTATAGATGCACGGTCTTGTTCATTGCAAACTAAACTTCTGTATGTTTTGTAAGACAAATATTTCAAATCTGGATCACGTGAAATGATTGAAATGGGAGCGGTATAAATTTCTGTGTCAGTGGTGAGCACAGTGGCCAAACTTCTCGCGATACTCTTTGAATAAAACCTGCATATCTAGTTCCATGAAATATTCATTGAATAAGGGATGCACAACTAATACTCGAAGGTACTGGACTTAGTTCTATAACATCTTTCTGCGCTAGATGAATAGAATCTCCTGATTGAAATTATATTAGACATCGAAAAACCATCGCAAGATGAAATTAAAAAGAAAAATTTCCTTACCTCAAGCCTAAAATTCCATCGCATAGAAAGTATGCTTTGATGATATTATTGAGATTTTTGTGTTTAATGCTACTGTGGATTCAGGGTTTTATTACCGATTATTCTCCACGTGGAGGAAAATATTCAGTGGCGGATGAGGTTGGACGGATAACTTACAATATTTACTATTTCGGCGAAACATCTTCATTTCCAATTCCTTCAGGACCAAACTTTCCAAAAATGTAGCCTTGCAATCTACTGAAATACTTAGAATTTCGTGAAAACCCCTCCAGGTAAGTTCCAGAAACGTTTACTGAGTCAGAGAGCAGCTGTCCAAGCAACCTGCATTGGTTTGAAAAAGGCTTGGATCTCGTAAATCATGCTCAAACAGAGGAGGCTGAGTGTGAAGATGCAAAACACATGTTGTTCTTCTTTACGCTCGGTAGCAAAAAACACGTTATCATAAAAACTAAATGGTTACTTTCATCAAAAAATTCATGAAACAACCTTTTGTGACTTACAGTTCTTCAGGGATATGTTGCTTTTTATTTTGTAGTTATCCATAAAGAAATGTAGGATTACTGATGAGACCTCATCCTTAAACAAATAATTGTAACTTGGAACATAGCTGGTATATGGTAAGCAAAACGTTGCTTCTAGGTGGTCCAAAGAAAACCTATATAAATTATGACGCCTTAGCGATATCACTCGATTGATCTATTCAACGTATTCCACCAAGGCTAGCACGTTTTGCTTCAAATGAACCGTGCAGCTGGTATTGCATGGTGCTCAATAATTCTCTTTCTCAGCCAAATGACTGATACGAGCGGAGTAAAGCGGAGTTTCAAAGCAAAGGTTCTTTTTATTCGACGGAGACTATCAGTGATATTACAAAACCAGCGACAATAAAGGTCGAAAGGATAGGAACTACTCCAAGACGCTGATTTCTCAGCCAGTGCTGTCCACGGAAATGCACACATGTGACTCAGGTGAAATCAGCTCAGTGATGAAGTGATGAAGATAAACGGGTGGACAAAACTGAGTTTTTCAGACCATTCAAATAATCGAGCTAATAAAATGAGCAAAAGAAACCATGAGCAGAGGAACCGGTTAAGTTGCTTATTGCAGCCCAACATCGAGTCCACACTCAATTCTTTTCCATTTTTTCCCTTATTCTTAAAAGATATTCCTTCAGTCAGAACGCAGCGTAACCGCTCTCAAACACTACTTGCAGTAGCACAGCGTACAGGATAAACAAATGAAAGATGGTGCACCCTAAAGAGGTCGAATTCCTCAACTTACTACTCACAATCTTGCTAGTAAGCAAAATGATGCGAATACCACAAAGTAAATAATAGTCAGCTAGAAAAGTGTGCACGAGAATTGGATGATAGAGAAGCAAATAAAGTACCTAACAGATATTTAAGGCACCACGTTAGCCTTAAATGAAGAATGCATAGGCGATATACTCATTCTCAGTGTAAGGGGAAAAATGAAGATGAAATTTGTTAAGGTCAGTGGTCAAAACGGGTTTCCGTCAAGGGTGCAAACTGAATTTGCTCTCATTCCGCCCTCTGTGGTAACATGTCTAGGCAACCAACTTTTCACTCGGTAAGATATCCCTGATTGTGCTAGAGTGGGATCCATGACGAGAGTGCTTGTTCACTGCCTAGAAGATACATCGTTCAATCTAACACTGTAGACTTGTATGTCCAAGGACTTCTATGATATCACATTTCCTCTTAGATAGAAGATAGATGGCTCGGTCAGCTTGAATATCATCACTTGAGTGTGCCACACATTTTTATTATTTTGTCACATACTATTTTGTATTAAACACTATAGTACCTGTAAGGCCACTGGTATTGGTAGTTCGGACTGTAATGATGCTCTCAATTGTGTAACAGGAAAAAAATCCAAATATAGTGAGTGTAGATGGTAGCCCGCTGTCCACTGGAGGCAACTCAACTGACTCCTTTGCCAATCGCGAATAATTGACCAGTGGCCGTCGTCCCAGAGTCTTAACTGTTTTCAAGGACAGATGTTCTTCACGGTATCATTTTATCGTTGTTTCTATCCCACGTACATTACTCATTTTAAACTCTATTTTTAAACTCCAATGAATAACGTTATGACCGACCTATTTCGTTTCACCACTTAGTTGTAATTCGCTACCTAAAAGTGTGATGGTCGAATCATTTGTGCATTGTGTCAACCTTTCGCGTGGTTCACTGCAAGGTATTCCCATCAATCCTAGAAAGAATATGACGGAATATACATGAACCACATTGTCCTACAAATCTAGTTAATTGCTTGCTCCAGTATACTCGTGGAATTTTTGGCTCAGTTCATCAGACTGAATAAAGACCTTTGATGGAATGAATATAGTCTATTTTTGGCAGACCAATACATATGAACCTAAAGGTGCTGGAATGAAACTGATAATTTTGTCAGTTACACAATGATCTGTAAATCCACTTCGTCTTTATTGGTACCCCTTACACTGAGAAGGAGTATATCGCCTATGCACTCTTCCTTTATGGATAACGTGGAGCCTGGTCCCATTATTCGGCCTTAGATATCGGTTGAGTCCGTTTATTTGCTTTTCTATCATCCAATTCTCGTGCACACTTTTCTAGCTGACTATTATTTACTTTGTGGTATTCGCATCATTTTGCTTACTAGCAAGATTGTGAGTAGTAAGTTGAGGAATTCGACCTCTTTAGGGTGCACTATCTTTCATTTGTTTATCCTATACGCTCTGCAGCTGTTATGATATTTGTCATTGTAACGTTTGTCTTGTATGGAGGGCTTTGGGATCTAGTTCTCGATCACGCCCGGAATACTGTTAAACTTCGAAGGTTTTCTTTGGAACTCATGCATATTTTGGTCCTTTCAAAATGGACGGTCTCCCTTGATTGCCCTTGAACCTGAACTTTACTTCTTCAGGAATGACTCTCAACTGTTCATATTTCTGCCTTCTCACGGTATTCTCGAATGAATTCAGCTGATAGCAGTACGCAAGTTAGGTTAGTCCAAGGATCCCTACTCCAGGGATATGTGCTGTTCTACATGATCATACTGGAGAATGTCGTTCATGCCTTCTGATGTTGTGTTGTGCTCAACCAAACGAGCAGGTCGCAGTTGATGCCGTCATGTCGGGACAAATGTGTGAGGAGCCTGAGGAGATCTTTGAAATCTTCTGGTTGCAGTTTCGGTGAATATGACGGGGAATTAGGGAGTCAAAGTAGAAGGATTCATGGAATACAAAGAGACTTATTGGATGAAACGGGGCAGAAAATGACTTGAATCGTATCATGCTAAAGGGTGATTTTTCAAGCTTTCGGGAACAGTGCAGAACCCTGTTTTTTAATGTAAGTTCATAGCTCCTGGGTACACAGACGTACCTGAAAGAGGTCACTCGTTTTTTGGTTCTCTATTGATGATTGTGTCTGGATCCGATGCTTTCAGGTTGGAGTATTATTGAGTTTTGTGGAGATTAAAGGGAATGCCGGAGAACTATGATGAATCATCCTTAGATTTCGATTTCAGTACTACCTAAAAGACTCAGTTGTCTTCTGTGGTAAAAAGGGGAAATTATAGAGCTCATCATTTAGAAAATAATATCATCGTTATTTTATATAGAAGGCAATCACCATAAACGGGCATGGATGACACATAAGAAGAAAACAAAAACTGTGACGGAATCGTACCCTAGAGGACACCTTGTGTAAAGGGAAGTATAACAAATATTCAGTCATTCTATCGTGTAAAATTGTATCGACTGGAAAAGTGGTGGGACCGAAGGTTATTGACTGATATTCTGATCACACAGTGGGTAAGTACATGGAATAAGTTTGACCTATCAACCAAATTAAATGCATCAGTATTGGTAAAGGAATACAACCTAACTAGCTGAGTTTTGCGGTCGATAAATGATACAACGTGTGGGTGAGGGAGACTAGGGCATCGAGGGCTGATCGTTATTGGCGATGTGCAGTTTACTAGGAGTCTAGCACATTGATCTGGATGGACAATATTTTGAGTGTTATATTTCCAAATAGTTTATGAGTCACAATGAACAAGCTATTGGAATTAGTTCGGATGTGCACTGTTTGGGCACAAGAAAGCTAGACGCAACTATCAAAAATTCGTGGCCAATAATATAACAAAGACAAAGGATCCAGTAGTAGTAGAATACGGAGATAATTTGCACGCAGTTCTCTTCAAGGGGCTCGGTTTCTGGCGGACTAGGCCGCTTGTCTTGTTTGTGGAGAAACGATTGGGCTCATTTTCACGTCCAGGGAGGTGATGTTCTTTATGGGAGAGTGTTATCTGATGTTTGAATCCTAGTTTGGAACGACTGGTGCGTAGGGACTAGAGGTAAAGAGAAGATGGAGTTCAGTAACTTCTGCTAGGAGTGAATTATTACCTCAGTTAGCACCATTTAAGTCCATTATCGTCTTCCATGTCTCCGTTCAACTGATTCCATCGGTTAGTGAATTAGAATACAGCGAGTTCAGTCTTTGGGGCTCAATTTCGACCGATTTTGGTAGAGCTCTCACTTTACAGTAACTTACGGCCTTGGTGACACGCTTCTTCAGATGCAGCTGCTTCAGCTGACGGGAAGATTAACGATCGGGTCGGATGTACACTTTCCATGGACTGGTGAATAGTGAATCCGAATTTAAGGTAGTCAGTTAGATGTTCACAAACAACGAGAGGTCGGGCTGATAAAATATGCTTAGGTCAGAATTATCAAACATATCTGAGTAGCGCGTGGTTTTCTGGGTGACAACATGGCCTGTATATTTTACGGTCACGGCTTTGAGTGAAACTTATGTATCCATATGTAAATGTTCGTTTGTTACTTATCTGAGATCCCCGAAAATTCTGCACCGATTGTCTTGAAATTTTGGCACAATTTTGCCTTTGCATACGTTCGTGTTTCTGTAGTAGCAGTTGTTGGTTATCAATAATGCTCTGATAACAACTTCGCCGATCCAGCTTCATCACCTGGTTTTGCCATAACGTAGGTGAGCGCGCACATGCTTACCGCACCCTGAAGTGATTGTTAAGAAATCACACACACGCTCACACATGAGACTGCTCTCATGACTTTTTTCCTAACACGCCGTCACAAGGACACTCGTGATCATCGATTTCCGTTCCGTTAACATTGCCGCACGCAAGCACCCACTAGCTCATCCTACTGACAGATCCCCCTGGAAGTTGATTTGCGGACGCACGCACGCTCATGTGTCCATCTCAGATATTCGAAAGTTATTTATCAATTGCATTGCAATTCTGACATTATTGCATTCGAATACGTTCGTGATTTTGTGTACCTACTCTAACTGTCCGTTCTCAAAAATGCTCTGATGACAGCTATCCCCGATCCAGCTTCCTCACGGGTGCATCATGCACGCAGGCACGCACTATGCGCGCACCTGTTCACACACACACCACACGCATGACACTGCTCCCACGATGAATTGACCTCACTCGCCGTCGCATTCACTCGCAGCATCATCTACTGCTCGTGATCACTGACGCACGCACGCACGTTCACATACCCAATGACTCACTGGTTCATCCCCCTGACAGATTTTCCTGGGTGCTGACTGACGCACGTACGCACGCACGCTCGTGTCCACTTGTTTGTTCTCCCAACATGAACCACCACGGGATGACCTGGCAAATGTCTTATGATACACGTACACGGTCCGAAGCACAGACACGCAAATCCGTATACCTTGAAAGTGACTATACAAACCAATCAGCTTCAAGCAACCCGCTATATGTTCGTCTGCTCGCAATTCGCACTATCACACTGCAAAGTGTCCTGCGCACACGGCTTCATCTGCTTGCTGCTCACAAACTTGGAGACTTTTTTACTGTTTACTGATGAACGCTCATCAATTCGGACCAACTTAGTCTATTGACCGTGAGTCTACTATTATATAGATATCACACCTGTGACAGGTAACAGTATGCTTTCTTACGATTCCGGTCCAATGTAACCAATAGCATTGGTAAATTGAATTTTCAGTTTTTATTTATTTCGATCGAATTTGAGTTGGAATCGAGCCGTGTCCTTTACGGTAGAATTCATTTCGTTTTCTAACTCGTCTTCATATTCTGCCAGTGCAATCGATCTACTTTAGTTCATTCAAATAATGCCTCGCAGAAGATTGAACTTAGGTCGTCGTGCTCGTGAAGCGGAAGCAATTCATCGAGTAACTACAAATCGAAATTAGAAAGAACAGGCTTTATTGGATGAGCGAAAGAGAAAAAAGAATGGCTCAGATACGTGCCGAGGAAACAGCAGAACGACGTACAGCGGGACTTGAGGATGCATGGTTAAGAGTGCGGAGATCGCGTTCTACAGCTTCAGTTCTGATTTGTAACACAAGGCACTTTCCGCGGTGCATGTCAAACTCTGGATTTCGCATACATTTCGGCGTTATGAAGTATCATGCCTGCCCGTGGACAATCTTCATCTGTGATCTAGAGTAAAAGTTTAAAGTGAATTGCTCGTATACAGTCACCCTCAAGCTGTGTGAGTGACTTAACTAAATAATTATAAACCATAGTCAACCGTAATTCATTCATACACTGTAGATTATTCGTGTTTGTTGCAGACTTCTAAATAGTCAAATTTCATAAATCATTTGGACAGTATTGCTCCTCTTTAGGGTTTACACGTAACTGGTACGTTCGCGCTCAACTACGATGGCATTTACATTGACAGGACGGATTGGTGTTTGACTTAATTAGTGTTGGAATTAATACTCAAATGGCTGTGACAATCGATGACGCAACGTATTACGACCACAGAAACTGAAGTCGAATCCCTGGCTTTTTGATTGCAAAATACTTGATTTTATCAAATCGCACAGCTGGCCTGACTCAATTTTTACCAGCGATGTTGCGCAAATCAAAACCGAAGCTGTCAGCAGTTAAATAGGCATTGCTCATCAGGATGCGTCAGTCCAATCTTTGTGCACAAAAACGTTTCACACAAATGTGTTTTGGGCTTAGTATTCATCACACGGACCCAGCCCCTCATCCCCACCGAAAGCATTGTAGAGGCCTTTGATTAAGTCCATTTCACTGAAGTATTGCTTTCTCGCCGCATCACGTCATCTGACATATTTTACGTGCTCTGTGGACAAGAGTAAACGAGATAAATCCATCTGGTAACCTGTCTTCTTTTATCATGAATGGGTAAGTTTAAGGCAGATGCATAAGTTTGTTTGTTCAAGAAAAAAAATTAGTGGTTGAACCCGATCATTTGTCGTGTAACCTGGGGTGTTATGTATCGCATTCGTCTGGTAAACCATTGCGTACTATCATGATTTGCCAGGGGATAGTCGGTGAAGGATGCCCTTTCTTTATTGGTTTATGGTAATAACTCGACTGAGCTATCATTTCTAAACTTCATATTCAGACAGTTTTGGGAATTGACCATTACAACTTGTCTCTTGTGAAATGGAACACCAATCCTTTACTCGGTAATCAACTGATAGAAATGCAGACTATTCAATGCTAACGGGTGTATCACATGAAAGAGGGTAATTAATGTGAAAATCTGGACAGATGCAAAGTATGAACGAATCGGTGTATACACTTGACCAGATGGTGTTTGTCTCTGCTAGACAAGATAGTTTCTCCAAAATTTCAGGTAACTTATTATCAGGAGCAAATTGTGCAAGTAAATTAAAAAAGGCGATCATTGCAGAAAACATTGAATATCTCTTTCAACTTTGATTGTTCAACACGACGGCCAAATCCTTAAGGAAGTGTAGATTTGGAACTCAAAATGCAATGTAAAGAGGAACGAAAAATACACGCCATTTGAACCTCCACGGTCAAGATGGTACCAAAAGGTCTCTTCAAGTTGCACTGTTCACACACTGAAAAGCGATCAACTGTCAGAACGATATTTCACTGGGAGAACAATGTTAAGCTTCACTGAAAAGAGTGCTTCAACGTTTCAGAGTCGCGAAATTTTTCAAAGTAGAATAAATCCCTCAAAGTAAGCCGAATTTTTATTCTCCACCGACTTCAGTTTTGATTTTCCCCCTTAAAATTATTCGTTGACGATGCGAATGTAAGCCAACGAGGCACCGAAATTTGATCTCTTTTTAGGGAGAAAAATTCATCAGTCACTGGTATTCAGGTTTTACAACTTTCCGTTCCTCCCTGCGGGGTGCGAGGTTGGATTCTCGTACATATATGAAGGCAGTATTTCGTAGTCGAACGGGAACCCTCCAAGCTTAAACCGTTTGGATCATATGTGGTTCGCCACTGATTCATTTGGTTGTTGCTGGATGTTGAACCGTAGGGCCACAAACTGAACTATAGCATCATAGATTCCACCATTTTTAATTGGACTACTTTGAACTGTGATTGCTGTTGTTTTACGATTGATTTTATTTGTTTGGCAACAGTTGACATTGTGAATTCGAAGATTGTATCCGTCGCTAATTTGTTGTGCCGATGCGCAAACCTCTGGATTATCCCTAGTCAATGATTCCCCGATCTTTCAGTCACAACGAAAAAGTAACCAAGAACAAAGTGCAGAAATGGTATTCAATTGTAACCAAAAATCAAGGCTTTAAATAACATGAGGCAAGGAATATGTGAGCACATGGCTTTGTTATTGATTACTCAGCTTGGTGTGCAAATGTGATTAGTTGCGTCGGACCACAGTACGTCTGATATATTTTTGGCTGGCGGTTAGGTGGGAATTGTAGGTAGTAAGTTATCTGTCATTGGTCAATGCGAACAGCGATATGTGTTGGACTGACTGGGGACACGTTTCACGACTGGGGTGCCATGCGGGATATGCGGGCCTTGTGATTGGTTAGTTTTTACAGAGCACCCTCTCCGCTTTTTGGACGTAAGCAGCCTTACTGATGACGAGTTTTCAAGAAGACGTCCGACTCCCTGACAATATCTACTGTCCTATGGGCAGTATATCTCAAACATTCGAAACATTCATCCGATTGTCTTATACCTAATGGCAATATTCATCCCAAATTTCACTTCCCTGCCAGGATTAGATAGTATTATGCTCAGTGAATATACACGGCGTCTCAGCCGGAATTTCATCCCGTAGTTGAAGGATGGGGAATTAGATAACTACTAGTGAAGACAATAGTGCTGGCCCTAAGTGATTTGCATCTGGAGAACCCACGTTGATGCGACCTTCATAGACTACTGAATTACCGTACACAACGATAGTTTCATCTCGGAAGTAGTTGCAAACGTTTCTTCTATTTGTGGCAAGGGAAAGCCGGTTGAAAGATTTTGCTGCCCTTTTCAATATTGCTCTCTTCTCGGCATCTTTGTAATCTATTTTGTTCAACTAATATTTGGCTTGTTTTGATTCGTGTAGGTAAAGCCTAAACCAGTTACTGCTGCCTTATTGTTTATGCTACCCGTCGGAAGTATGGATATCTAGTCCTTCAAAATGCAATTATGGTCGTTGTAATCCCAATTATTATTAAAGTTTAAATGTTTCTTTGCCTAATACCTGTTTTGAAACTCCTTCTGTAACTGCTCTTTGATAATTAGCACAAAACGTCAGACCACTGATAATCGAGTCCAGTCGAAATTGGAAAGTATCAAGAACGTAAGCCTCCATGAAACGAGTTACATGTATGCTGGCCCGATTGATTTTCTAACAAAGTTAGTTAATATGACTCGATGTAGAGCACCTAATTTTACGTGCGTTTTACACCGAACTTCCTATTCTATGAACCGGAATACAATCAAACCTCTAAGGACCTAATAGTTGGTGGGTCATAGTGACCACGTTTTGACGACGTTTCTATAAATATCGTACCAGTCTACCAATACCAGAGTCATCAGAAACTGTTATCGATGAAGAATCAAAGTCAGCTTCTTCTTATGCCACGACTGAGGGCATTTTGTATTGCATTCTAACGAAAATTCCATCCACTCGAGACTAAAAAACATGATTTATGGAGATGGTGAAATGATTTTGTCTGAAAATCGGTACTGAACTTGCTTGTTTATTTGTTGATACTCACCGAAGTGAGAACTGTGTAATCTTGTGTTCTGATCATTCGCGGTTGATTTTTTCGTTAGGCTTAAAATGAGAACATTGCAAAACCCTGTCTTTCATATGAAGATTTGTTATTGATAGTTAGAAGCATTTTTATTTGTGGGTAAGTGTGAAGCAAAGTTGAACAAAGCGTGGTGTGATATAGTTTTGTCCTAATATTCTGAGAATAAAAATTACTCGTCTTCTGGTTCAACGATTGGACAAAATAAACAAGTTAGTCGCTCTCCGAACTAAGAATTCGTCCTCGGAATTTCAATTTCGAGTACCATACACTCATCCACAGTAGTCAGCCTAACATAATTTTCAACTGCACACCGGAACCACACTTGTTGGTGAAAAATTACGATACACTTGCTATCCATTCCTGGTCTGAATATATTTATATTAACTGGATAAAACTCCAGATGTCGCCTTGTGTGGTACTTCAGCAGTTACTAGGAGGTTTATTATAAATCACTGAAATACAACGATAGACTTACGTAAATTTTCATATTGTTGGGCTGTGTATTCCAATGTGTAACATCAATAAAAGCGCCGATCATATTTAATACACGTCCAAGCAAAGGGTTCATTATTGTGACGCAGCGTTTCGCAAAGTTTTCTTAACTGTTTCTCAATGACTTGATTTAGCAAAGTGCATTTCATTCGGCATAAACAATGAATACCCAACTTATCATTTGCTCACATCATGAGGTATCAAAATACCACTTGTGTGCATAAAAGCCAAACTTGGCTGCCTATTGGTTGATTCCAAATAAAGTCACAGACAAATCCATTAAGCGGCAACACCGTGTTGTCATCCAAATTCTTGCCAGAGTGTACTTTGATGTAGTTGGGTCAATCCTTCCAAGCGGGCATGTGTACGAGCTTGCAAAAGAAAGCATTTATCAAGTAAGCTCTGACTTGGATTCTGCAAAACCACTGAACAGCGCTTAAAGCCTCAAGTCACCAACTTTTGCATATTTCTCCTCATATATGGGAAACAGACCTGAAATGAGAACAGAGAGCAGCAAGTTGTGGAATGCAATTATTACATTTTCTCTTGTTTTTCGTGTATTCAATCATTTTAATTTATATATCACGAGTTGGACAAAGAGGCCCATTGCTTTATATTTCTTGAAACGAAGACACAGATTGTTCAAAGCCTGATAAAAAATGAGGGTTTTCATGATTGCATGCTGATTGCTACATCTTGATGAATGCAAACTCTGATACAGATTTTTCAGCCGAAAGATTATTGCCACTACAGTATGCAGGGTTCTTTACGGTCCCGGAGTAAAGTATCCAAAGAAACGTGGTAGAAATTTTCAATGAACAAAGGTTTTGTCCGGATAAGCACATCTCTGAAGCTGAACATTTCTAGTGTCCTTAACTTGCTGGGACTACTTGCAGTAATCCATAGACTTAACCTTGCTGCTAATACCTGTTACATGGTCATTTTTTATCATTACCCCGAGCATGAAGGCATGCACAAGCAAACAACTTGAGGTGATGCAGGCTGTTTTACTATTCAGTCACGTAGTTTAGAATCGGTTGTCTTGTTAGAGGATAAAAGTCTAGTGTTTATACAACCGGTTGTAAACTGTGGGCCAGGAGGACTTTTCCAGACAAATAGACGGACAGTGATGTCTTTGTGCCCTTCATTTAAATTACGCTGCGGGGTTCGCAGCGCAATAGAAGCAGTGGTTTTATCACAAAGTATAGTCGGCTGCTGTCAGAATTCTCAGGAGCTTTCACAGATATTACCTTCAATCTGATTCTAATGTTAATGAAGGCAGAATTGTTTCGAACTACTGAATACATAGGGATATATATGTATATATATATTCTCTTTTCAGGAGTGTTTGTGTTCAACTTTTGAGCGCAGGTAAATATATGCGACATAAAACTGCCCAATGGCGTTGATTTACAGCGCAGTGGATCAGAAACCCTCAAATCTGAATCGAGTTTAAGTTTAGAACGAACCGTTTTTGGAAGCAGTCCGTAGTTAGCTGACAAATGTTTTGTGAAAATCGGAAGACAACTAGAAGGTGATAAAACCAGACAGGCCTCCGTGTTATACATCATATTACTATGATGGAACACATTTAGAAGAAAACATCTGTTCATGTTCTGATATTTATTTGCACTTATACTTGCAAACAAATACACATTTTCGTGCTCACTGATCATACTTTTGGCTTTCGGTTCCCCAACGGCCACATTGGTTCCAATATATTCTGTTCTTGGTAGTTTAAGGTTGGATGAGCTTTTATTCGAAAAATAAAGCCATGTTTACCAGGCTTTATAGATAACATAACTACAATGCCCTCATATTATGAATCAGTTATGCTGAAGTGATCTAATTCTCCAAATGAAAATTTTGTAAATTTTACGGTGGCATTTTTGTCACTCATGTTGTACTTTGATGTAATTCTTTGATCTGCCAAATACATCTTTTGATTCACTTTTCATTGTGTTCATTCCCAATACGTTTCCGAGCTATACAATATTCACACATTTGTGTTAGTTCAAAGTAGACAATGACGTGCAGTGGAATCAATTTGGACATCCGGGAAGCACAAGATAATGAGCTGGTCATCTAGCGTTTAACGAAATGACCGAGGTAGTTGATGGTACTCGAAAAGGCACACGGCTCGCAAACACCTTTGCGTGGACCATTTTCATATGTTTGTTTTGCTGCTGGAGGAGTTGTTGATAGTTTCAAAAAGAATGAACGACAATGCGGGGACATTCCGTAAACTAAGAAAAATTACATTAAAAGCGCATAATAATCTAGATATTTCTTCTTCTGTGTTAAAAGTGAACAAATCGCGTTAATAAATATGGATGGAAAACCCGCTATTTGACAACTGCTGTCATTTGGCTCTTTTTTCTGACGAACATGAGTTGCCGGATTTTCACTCAAAAGTGGGATATTCATCAAGACCAAAAATTGCACCGGGATTACGAAAAACATGCTCATGGAACAACTATAATCGATTATATCGAACTCTGCCACAGGAAATCCTAAGAATGCAGCGGTGTACATGAGAGAAAGTAGACGGACTAACCTGTTTTTGAGACTACATTCAAATACAGATAACGTTACGAACATCACTCAGATCGTTCGTTTTCAAAGAACAGCAACCAACTGTCACGGTTACATTCAGAGTTTGTTCCACATTATTGCAGAAAATCATAATTCAAAATGCTCCCATACAAATATGAACACACCATCCCATCCCGGCCTCTGCTGTGCCTCGAGTAATAATGATATTTCGCAGTCTGCCTTGATCACATTGACAAAACCACGAACCATAAAAAACCGGTCAGTCGTCATCACGAAACATCTCTCGTTACATTTATAACGCCGGAAAGATGTAGAGAAAAATTATCATATGCTTACCCTAAGTATGTATTTCATTGGTGCTCTTTTATGTTCATTATTATCTCTTTTCAACAAGTTGCAATTATCCAGTTCTGAAGCACCGAGAACACAGCTGTTTCATGGACAATGCTAGCATCTACATGGTAGGAGTATGAATACTGTTCGAGCGCAAACACTCACTAACTTCACGTGTTCCTACACACCTCAACTATATGCATACTCAAAAAGATAGCAGTTAGTAGGCACGTCTGATGGTTGTTGATTGGATTGGATATGTTATTAAGCTACTTCATATGTTGATACAAATCACAGTATGGTGCACCTTTTCAGGTATTCTTGCTGAGATTCAAGTCTCGTCATCATCAACCACACGATGGTGTTATCAGACAAACCCTTCTGGTTTTCTGCTAGATAAGAACTAGTCGTTACAAACACAGCAGCAAATATAGTTGAACAAAGAGAGGCTCGGTCAACTGCATGATAGCACTGAAACACCTCCTATGACTATTTGGAGTAAAACGGTACAAAGAGTCTGACATCATAAAGGTAGAAGAGATAAAGCGAACGCGGAATTACTGACTGCGTGTTATCCATCTATTATCTACGGGCCAAGCGAATTTTTCCACGATAAATTGGGTAAGTGTCCGGAAGGTGTTTGTAATACGACAGAACCAAGTAGGTATAGTTTTTGTTCATTATTATTTACGGTCAGATTACCGACTGCACACAACCTAGACAATTATATTTCATTGTAAAGCAACCCTTCACAAAAAATATCCTTTACCCTGAAGAAATTTGTAACTTTTCACTTATTGACGATCCCGACGAAGGATTTATTTGGGGCAATGTATTAAATTTTATATATTCTGTTATTCCGCACTTGAACGAATCATGATGTTACCAGGAGCAATAGAAGTAATCTTCAGTTTATCGACTCCAGGTTAAAAATGAAAAAAAAGAAATTTGATAGTCCTGAATCGATAGCAATTTTTACGAATCGATGTATAAAGTTACAATATATGTAAAAAAAGACCACTCGCAACCACGTGGCAAAATAGTCATTCATGGAACATCAGACGGTTATGATTCTCAATGACATTGATTCTGTTCGGTCATAAATCACTCTACAATCATTAGGAGTAAAAGTTGATCCACTAAAAGCTCATAGTTAATCGGTATTTTTCAAAGATTTAGAAATCGAACCGTCTCTCAGTGGAATAATGCCGTAAATAAGTCAAGTCTTATAAATGTCGGGTATTAGTCCTACCTGTCCTCTATCCATATCTCATGCAACTGATGGCACGGTTATCTTAGTTTCGGTTGTATAGTTGATCAAAAACAATTGCCTATGTTTACCGAACATTTTCAAGGTTTTACTATCAACAACTACACACGTTTGCTGTAAATCGGGGTTATTTAAACATTTCGTGCCGAAAACCTTTCGTAGTTTACTGATGATGAATAATAATCTAAGTAGAATGTAGACACCCAAAGGTAACGGAGAAATTCCTATGGTTTTTGGCTTTCCTCATCGGTGTAAGTCACACCACGCACTAGCTTTAAGTAGCTTTTTTGGTTGGTTATCATTTGCGGGTAATAAATTGGAAAATTACGATGATGCAGCTTTTGGCTTTTACCTGTCGAGACCATACATCTCCTGCAGAACACAAAGAAGACCTCGGAGCAGGCTTCTGCTGCCGGTAACACCACAAATGGTCCTCTGGCGAGAAGACCAAAAAATATTTATTTCAAGAACCACTGTGATGATGAGCGGCTTCCTTTCTGAACAAATATCTAAATGCAATGGTTTGGACATGAATATGTATATCAGCACAAAAATTAAATGTTTTTAACAGTCTATTTATGTTCAGTGAGAGTTTTCGTCTTTACAAGCCAATACTCGCTAACCGAAGAGTTATCCTAATAATGTGCACTAATGGGAGCATAAACGATGGCCGTTTGCAAACATTCACGTACTGTCCTTTGAACTTTCGTTTGCCGTTTTCATTTGCAGAACAATAATGGGTAACTGATTCGTGATTGCTGGCTATATTGCTGCTGGTTTATCACGCCTCAGGCAAATTTGGTTTGCGCTTTTCGTGTTTCGATTGAATGCTCCACTTCCTCCAAGAATAAATTATCCAGAGCTCTCTGGACAATTTTATAAAAAGTTTTATTTCATCAGAGAGTGATCAGAAAGAATTACTTTATAGTCACATCTAAATGCAATGAGAGATTTGCACGCTGCATGTTCCTACAATATCAAACGTAATAATCGATTTTAATAATGAACACGTCGAGTAAATGGTTGATAAGTAGACTGTAAAATCCAGTGGTAGGAAGGAAGCACTCATCACCTGTTCCATCCGCATTTCATATTCCGAGTTGTGACTCAGTCAACATACATAAGCAATGATCACCAACACATTTGATGAAATTTCCGCTCAGGGATTACAATGTTAAACTGTAAATCGCGATTTCAAATTGGATCCTTTCTCAAAGAAAAATTATTAGAGTCATGACTACAGTAAATCCTCCTTGACGCTTTTGAAACGATGAAGAGAAAGGAACTACCTATATTACGTATATGGTTCATCTTCTCATGAGACAAACATATTTATTGTTGCCTCAGGGACTGGAAGGCCATGAATCGCATTAGTATTTTAGGGCAAAATCACATTTCTCAGGTTTATTCGAAAGATTAGGAGCGCAAGTCATAGTCTGAAGTTGGCAAATTGTTTGGAGGAACCTTCCATTTAGAGATATTTGTAATATCTTTTTGAGCAACTTGAATGCTTTAGATTTGCTTCAAATTGTACTCTTTCAAATGTTCTTTTAAAATATCAAGGAAACGAATTGTCTTCGTGCACGAAATTATGGATACATTGTTATATCACAAAATAAGTCTACTGGTCATAATTTTATCATTGTGATTTACCTCAAATGTTTTAATGCTTTTGGGCTCAGATGTAGTCGAGTCTACAAAAGGAATGCACTGTTGCGTTAGTCCCGTGGGAACACATTAAGGGCCCGTTACATTTCAACTAGAGATCATAATATTATTCCACCAAAACTAAGTTACTGCATGAGTTTTGTTTTAGTGTAACTGGCGTCTAACTGTTCTTTCTGGAATAATTTAGTAACCAGGAAGTGCATAACAAATGGCGATAAAGGGAACTCTTAAAAGGCAGGTTTTAGGGGTATTCGAACACTCTGTTATTTACTCACTCAGCTCATGCACATCGGCAAATGTTGGTGGTAGAGGTACCGTGTAGAATAGCTTAAAGCACAACCACAATAATATATCGGCAGTGTGCAAGTATAAATATTCTGGTGAACTTACAGATCCGGATAATAGTGAATTCCTCATTGGTAATTATTCCGGTGATGAGGATGATGATAATGACCATATTGAATTACTAATTTACCAGCTTTTGAAACCAGAAGAAACATGAATATTGACTGTGCTATGGATCTTCATCTTTGGCCCTCAATCCTTGAGAGAGAAGCTCATATTTTATTTGGGAGAACCACGCTGGTGAAGGAGTGGATTCTTAAAATTCAAAATACGAAAAAGAATGCAGATTTGTAACTCTGAGTTTAACAGACGGAAAAAAGTAGGAAAAATAAGAAAATATTTTCACGAAAAAGAAGTAGCGAACTGACTTACGAAGTGCTATTTTGAACATGTATTCAATATATATATATATATATATATATATATATATATATATATATATATATATATATGCGTGACACAACATTTCAAAATCCGTTTTTCAATTCTCTCGCTAGATGTTCTATGCTAAGAGAGTACTGCTATTTGACGTGAGGCACGGTTGAATATCTAATTTTCACTCAACTTGGAAACCAGGGAATTAACGTACAGCTGTTTCATTTCTTGTCAGGAACTACAAGCAGTGCACAGCAACCATCGGTTCTGGGGATTCTAAACAATAAATGAAAAAATGCGAGTCGGAAACCTAACTAATGGGCTATCCAGGCTGTCTCTAATGATTTATTTAAAACTCTCTACGTGATAAGGCTTCCGTTCAAGGCTGTTTTTGGAAATTGACAGGCCGTTACTCTATTGTGAACGACTTATGGTGGTGATTACTTGTCCGCAGTGACCTATGTCCAAAGAGAGCATACCGTTACAGAAAACTTCAGAATCAGTTTATTTTGTAAACAACTTAAAATCGCTTGAAATCTCGTGCTCATAAATCCGATCAGGTTAAGTCCGGATAGAATGGTGATGAGTTGCTTGACTCGGGGATCGAGTCTCATCGGTGAGGCATTTCGGATTTGCGCCCTTGATAGTTTCTAAAATGGACGAAGCAACCTTACACGTTTTCCGGGGTTTTCAGCGCTTAAGTGAGCCCTAATACTGTGCGAAGAATCAAACCATCCAATAAATATGTGCTGACACGTATACTAATTTATAGTTTATGATGATATGAATAAAACGTTAAATAAAGCGACTCCACGCAATATCCAAAATAAATTTTCCACTTGCGGTACAAATCAGTGATGCCACTGACCGATCGCAACATTAGCGAAACAATATCCTCCAACAAACAGACCGACTAGGTCAAGATTCTCGCGTGCTACTCTCAAACGAATTTTATTCGATTACAATCGGTCATTCATGAAATATTACTTTATCGCAAAAGATTGAGTGAAATAGATAAGTCATCAAAGTAAAATATCAAAATTTCACTATGATTGATCCCTTACATACGTTTACCCAATCATCTTTAAAGCTCCTTCAACTCACTAGTTTCCAAGATGGTGAATATCGGTATCGGTAGAAACGGAACGAACGGTACCTTTTTAGACTGTCAAATAATACTGCAGATGTGAATTGTTCTGTGAATACCAAAGAATTGCTCTACCTGTTTTACTGGTAAACAAATCCAGCTTCATTCAACGAAAGCGCCTACTAGCAGATTGATTTACCAAGTCACTGTGGTGAATGAGTGCACGGAACAACAAAGTCACAAACTGGTGTTTGAGTTCTGATCGATTTCCGTAAATAATCCAGAATTATCCCTTGCCTTTTAACCGCTCACTTAATCTGCCAAAAAATATAGTACAGCAGCTGCAAACAATTTTCTACTTTTTCCTTCAAATGTGTTCAGATAATATGCATTTTGATGGTGCGTATTCGGCACATGAAATGTTGAACACCTGATGTTGATATAACTTCAAGCAAGAAAGCCTACAGCTTGAAGTCTATTCAGTTTGAATATTACAAGCTCTACAGAATGGTTCTACATTTCCAAACTGATCAGTGTGCCTCATAAATCACTCCGGCAGACGAATTGGGGTCAAGACCACGGCCATGCTATCAATGTGTTCGCATTTCCACCACGGTGTGCCTCTGATGATGTAAAACAAAGCCGGTCATAAACCACATTTAGACGAAAGGTATCGATATCCTCTATTTCAATTGTCGAGCGGGAAGAAAGTTTACAAAGCAACATTCAACTGAGGTGAATTAGCATTTACACTAATTAGTATGGACGGACAAGTTCTATCGCAAGACAATGCCTACTGTGTACGAAAATGAATTATCTTGACTTCTTCCTTCTAGCGCAAGGATTCTTTACGCTCAGCAAAAATTAGTCCGTTTCTTTCACTCTCGATTATTAAAGCTTATTGATATAAAATTAATAACAATATAGTAAACAGCCAATAACTGACAAGTGGAAGTGGATATCACATACTTCATTTTATATGTCAATTCAAGTTAATTCTTTATAACCTCGGATGCAAATATTCAGCAGCTGCAAATTCATTGATAGCTGTTGTGGTCAGAGGAACGTACATGCAATGAGGAGATGATTCCTCACGTACTCGATATTTCAAGAGTCTAGTGGGGAAGAAGACAATGGATTATCTGCAAATATTAAAACGAGCAACAAAGTGCTCCTAGCTGGACTTAGTGAGGTGTGTATCCAATTTTAATTTTATGCCGCGAGCTCTTGCGAGTGGATGAGCCGGCCTTTTGCTTGTCTCAAAGAGCACCTTCCCATGAGCGGCGATCGGTTGCGAGAACTAAGCACTGGGAAATTCAGTTATGCTTTCACTTGCAAATGCCGTAGGCAGATTGGGTTCCCAATCCAATAAACGACGATTCAACAACACTGACGCACTTTATCTGCTGTCACCAAGGCGAGAGCGTCAGCCTACATACAGAAAGGAAACGAGGAACCTTCTTGCGATATCTGCATTTGGGAGTCATGGGGCATTCCCAGACCATTGCAACAGTCGGCGTTGGAGGAAAGCTGGCAATTTTCCGATGTCTAAGAGGAGTTGCCTTGTTGTCTGCCTCGAAGCTTTTCATGCCACGCTACTTTTAATATCCTTCACGGACCCCTGTTTTCAAACACTTCTAGATTTCTGATGTTCTTAAAGCGTATTGGTCACATTTCGCAAACGTAGGTTGATATTGGACCGATAGCGACCAGGAAGACGTAGAAGTGCTTCCGGAGGCTGATTTCTTTGTGCACTCAGAGTGTGCTGCGAAGCTGCAGAAATGCAGTCCTATCATTGTTACTCCAAAACTTGGTCGCGTCTTGGGCTTGACCGTTCGGGAAAATCGTGGAGCTCAGATATTTACATGCCGAGACGTGCTCATTGTTTTCGCTGTTCAAGTATATAGGGAGAATAGACTGTGTAGTGCACACCAAAAGGATTTCGCTCTTCGACGTACATATCTCAGGTACCATGGGTTTTCAAAAGATTTGACTCGATTGATAGCTGGCTATAAAGCCGTTCGACTATCTCTAAGGATGACGATGTCGTCTGTGAATTCTAGATCGGAAAGTATAGGACCGGTGCACAGCCGAATGCCAGGGTGGTCAGTGAGCGCCTGACGCATTATCCAATCAGTGTTATAGTGAAGGATGTAGAAGAAAGATCTACGGAGATCTAGTCAAAGAATTCATCGTTTATCCAATACCACTGAAGAAAATGTTTCGCATCTTGCTGATATGACGTTACTGTTGTGTGAACTGACAACAGGAGATTGCACTGCAGTCGTAGTGGTATTGTATAAATCTGGCAGTAAGTGCCAAAACATTCACAAGCAATTTTTTATAGGTAACCGGAGATGCGTGGAGCCAAACTGAAACTTAACATGCGAAAATGAAACCTCTTATTAGGTGCCTGATCCTAAAAGAGCATGACCTGAATTGTTCTTCCGTAATATGATCTGAATTTCAGACAGGCTTCAACGTCTCTCGTGAGCTTCGACTGGTTAAGTTCCACATACAGTGTCGAACCCAACAGCGTTTAGCTTTTTTATCGAAGAGCATGATCTTTTGTAAAGGGAAAATCATAATCGAAAAGAAGCCTTGGATGACAGTTAGCGCTAACTTAATACAGCCTTGGACCAACAATATAACCAAGGGAGTACAACCGAACACTCCATATGTGATAACTGCATACAATGGCATTGGTAAGCTCTTCACCATCATTAGTTTGCGTTTCTCTCTCAGTCGAAACTTCAAATCTGGAGAAAACATAGTTAACAAGAATAACGTAAACTTTCCATGAAATAATCACAGTCAAACGCGTGTATAAATCAAAATGTTATCTTACCTGAGATTAACCATACAAATACACACAACTCACGAGTAACCAACGTCAAAATGGTGAAGAATAAAACTATGTATGATTAGTAATTGATAGAGAACACTTCATCATTTGCAAGATAATCATTTGTTGTAATCAGATAAGTGCCAATTGTTTTCGAAAAAATATTAGAAAAATTTATCAGCTAAATTATTTTTATGCACAGACTCATTGAAAATTGCCTGTTTTTCGGACACTAGTAAAGCTCGAACCACATATCTTTATATAATCAGCAAACAAACGACGTCATTTTCACGGGGTAGCTTCTCGAGTCTATTCAGATTCAGATTTTCGAACATCAAAATAATAGCAACGGATTCAAGATATTTTGTGATGCAGTTTACATCAGCAGCTTTGGAATCACCGACTGAAAACCCATTAGGTGACACCGTTCAGTCAATACAGTTTCGCATCTGAACTCAAGAGTTGATATTTTACTGCTGATATCAACAGTTCTAGTAAAATTTTGAATTCTACTAATATCAGTGAGGAAAAAACCCATTGGGTAGTCCCCTTGAGCGCTGAATGTAGCAATTATAACTTCAAACTTTCCTTTTTTACCAAAATTGTTTTACCTAATGTAATCTATTGTTGCTGCTTTATTGGGGGTACGTCCGCCAATATGAACTCAGTTATTTTATATGGAATATTCATACTGGTTTCGCATAAACCTCGTCGTTTTAAGAACGATGCAGACCCGTGTGTAGGCCATTTATTCGCAAAACCTTTCAACTTATCGTACAAATCATTTAGTTAGGTCCTTCCCAATCCCACATCAGTTTTTGATAACGTGCATTGATCTTTGTTTCCTAAAAGCGGGAAACTTTTGGTTTCCCCCTTAATTACGTCACTCACTGGAAGACTTCTGCCGCTGAGAAACACAATGTGCAAAAGTTGGAAGAAAGGATTGCTGACATTTCCTAATTATTGCCGGTGTTCTTCAAAGGGTTGTTCCTTCTGTGTATTGGTCCCACGACAACTTTGCCTACTTGACTGCACCCAACTCGGATCGACTATTCAGGTTTGCCACTAAGGTTGTTTGGTCTGCCTCTCAGCAGCTCAATTCAAATCATTTCACTGAAAATCCTGAACATATTACCGTTTTTGGTAAGTTTCGTTCTCTCTTAAGCAACGTCAACGGTCAAGGGTATATATTTCCACTTCGCGACCGCATTCTATAGAACGCGGTTTCGCCATTACCTCAAATTCTCTCGTACGCGTAAACCATGTAAAAGGTCTCGGTGTAATTAACCAAGAGAATTTGCATTGGTATTTGCACATTGGAAATGCGGTCATAAATTGACGTCGACTTTCATTCCAAATTTGTAAGTTAAAACAATTCAATAATCGACAGTCCGTTATTTCCTCCTTCGTACACCAGAGTATATTTCCGATAATTCCGTCTTGTTCTTCCGTAATTTCCCCTGTTCTGACAGAGGAGAACTACGTGACTTTTCGTGAAGGTCCGGGCATTATCAGTTTTGTCTCTAGCATTGTCTTGAAATATCTCACTTTAGATTTATGCGATGAGCACATACATTACATTTGCCGGAAATACCATTGCTGTTTGTTCAAACTCACTGCATTGTGACCCCCTCCCCCCTTCTATGATTTGAATATTCCTTTCGAAATTGTCGTCGTACTCAACTTTTGCAGTTCGGTTCCGTGCTTGTGGTTTTATTACACAAGAATGAACTTTTATCCGAATTATTCACCCTTAATGGCATATAGAACTTAACTTATTTTCGTCTCCAAGGCAGAATGATACCATAGCAAAGCGCCGCAACCGGTGTAGTAGTTAAAGATGAATGAAAATATAGGATAGAGGTTGTTTGCATGCACTCCCTACCTGAATCAAATCCCACCGAGATGTGGTTGTTCTGAAAAATGGGCACTCATCAAGAGGCTGTCAATTGAACTCTAGCTCTCGTGACAAATGGTAACACTAAGAACACGAATCACCACCGACTGGAACCAACTCACCTATCGATGAAAATCTGGACTCGGTGGCCTGGGGCTGAACCATCGTAGGATGCCTACGCATGCATGCAACTAAACACTTGTTAAAAAGAAAACTAACACTGTCTTGCTCACGGTGATATTGTCTTAGAAAATATCTTGTGGTTGATCAGAAATATCACAGCCAGAGAAAATAAACAAGCGATTTTCAGTCACAAGATAGTCTGAGCAGTTCATACTGATACTTTATTTTGTGCAACTGTTATTATGATCTGAAGAAACTGCGGCAAGTTTTTAAGTTGGGTTGATACCAACGGACTAGGCGTATTTTCATGTCTTTGAGAATGTGAACTGTTTATATGTAAGATGATCCATCACAAATGATCAAAAGTCTATCGACCAACGCAGAGCGCGGAAGTACTTGACAACTCTTTCGTTGTTGTCTTAAATCATCATCCATTCACATTCGTCCAGCCCAACACTAGGAATCAAACCGGGAAGGATCGACGGTAAGGCATACAACTAACCAAACAGATTATCTGGACTGTGCAACAACTGTCTGTTTCAAGTTTATACAACAGGATGTAGTGCATATACGTCACTGAAACGAATCATGCAACAATGAAAATCCGAATACTTTTACCGACATATCTATCTGATTCTCTTCCTACAGCTGAACTGGAAGTGGTTGTTAAACGAACTGTTTAGACCTTCTCAGCACGTCATTATCGACGATCAATTGGTTGCTATTGATAGCAAAGAGCATATCCGTCTCCGATATGCACTGTTCGATTTTTATCTATGCGACGACGAAGGAATCCAGTAAGTTGCGTTCCAATCTTTTTACAGGAAATTAAGGTACGGCCAAAGAAGGAGGTACTTGATAATTCTCACAATCATGACAACCTCAGCGGCTTAAGAGTGGAAGTCACAAGAAACGACTTTGTAGGTAGTGATGTGCCCTGAGAAACTGTGTGCCAACATAACTTTATCACTCTGAATGTATCTGCCAAACAGTTTTGTGCGCTAGTGATTACAAGCTCTCAGGTGCATAGAAAACTATGGATGCTTTGGGGACCACTGGGGGACGAATCACATGCGTACGTGTAGGGACGCATACAAATAAACTGGTCAAAGCAGAACTTTTGGACAACACAGATTGAATACCACCATTTTAGCGACGTCGGCTAACGGTTGGTTCTGAAAAATGTCGGCGGGTCACAGAATATTGATCCATAAATGTAAATTCATTGTTTTTGGTCAGACCTAGCAAGTTGAAACTGCTGAGACACTTACCTCAATGAGAGTTCCTGATTTAAGCTTTCACACAAATATTCATCGCTGGTGTTTAGTCTAGATAGGCCGTTTACTCGATAAATATAGTACCTAACAGTAAGCTAGTTAGAAGTTTTAAACATAACTCTCAAGATATAGGAAGACGTTGTTTATCCGTTTGACAACTTTGTCATTAACAAATAGATGACTGGACGACTTAGAATGTCCTCTGTTTTTCTTAAAAGCCATCTGAAGATGACGGTAAAACACCGGCAGGAATAACTGGCAAGAAAATGCACTCCCACCCCCCAATAGACGAAAAAAAATTTGACATCGTATTTATTCAGCAATAAATAACAATCTTTCCAGACAGTTATTTGTAATCCATAGGGAGTATATGTTTTCACTTTTGTCGAACAATTTTATCTGCTTATCTCTAATTAGGGTTTTAGACAAACTGTCTACTAAGTAATCATGTAAAAATGTTACCTTTAAACAGACTTTTATCGTGTCAGTCATCAGTCTGACGCCCCATACTGTTCACGTACAGGGGCATATCAGAAATTGCAAAGATTCACATTAGTGACAGTATTACTCAGTGTTCCGTAGTGCTGAAAAATCACCACAAAAATACCCAAGTTATCGTTTTACTGTGGCGGTACCGTTTAAAAAAGAGCACATTGAAAACAAATGGAACATTATTCACAGCAAGCTTACAGCTTGAGCGCTAAATAACAACTTGAATTTTTAGCTCATATTAGTCATCCTAATAGCCTAACTGAGTTATCTCTAATTATCTCGACTTTTTGGGGATGTCCGCGGGTATTTTGAATCATCATAGCCTGTTATGTAGGGTTTAGAATTCGAAACATGAAGTTTACCAATAAGATTATATTTGGCTGGCAAAGAATTGTTCAAATGACACCGAGTTGATGACTGCATAGATAAACAATTACTTGTGCACATGCTGAGCAAACAGATTATATTTGGTTTCAGTTTCATATAAACGACGAATGTGATGGATGTACATAGGCCTACAAAGAGTATAGTGTTACGGGTTCCGTACAGGGACCAAAAAGTTTCTGTGGAATGTCTGTATTTCCCTAATACCAGGGTAAGTTAAAATGTAATTTTTTGACGCTTGATTCTAATTACTAAAATATTCAGATATTCATTGCGAACTAAATGAGTTTGCTTTTTTCGTAGTGAATAGATTTATATGAATAACAAAATAGTTTTTCGACGACCTTGAACAAATAATTATTTGAGAAGACAGATGAAGAAAAGAATTGCCTACAACTACAAGTTTGCGCAAAAGTACAGGAAAAAAACGATTAAGACAGTCGGTTTCAACATCAGGTGAACTGAAGACCTACAGTGCAAAGTTAACATCCGTTAGGTGGCTGACATAATTAAAACATTTTCGGTAGTGATCAGAGCTCGAAATGCGCCACATTTTTGTCCCGGGGAAGTTTTCCTTTGTGGAGGAGGTACTTGTAATTGCACAAGGTAAGATGGTCGGTTTTCACAAATGCTTCTGAACTGATAAAGAAAACTGATAGGAGCTTGGCAAATGATTCTTGATAGCTCATGGATAGACATTGAATTTCTCTTATTGGCGGTGCTTTTGACCACTGAAATCCATACGTATATCATCGGCCGTTTTGCGGCTGTCGGTCGCCAGAAATGATGTAAAAAGATCTACAGGGCCAGAATAATCTGAAAACATAAAATTAGTTGACAATGGTAAAACTTCTTGAGGATAGTTGAGTGAATAGACCGACTGAATGGACTATTCCTCTTCCAATGCACGGAAAGTAGAGTAAACAGTTCTCGAAATCCATTTGCTAAAGCGTTCGCTACAACCATCATGTGCAAATGGAAGAGGTGCAAATTGCTACTTCTCTGACCCGATGCTAACACCATTTACAACTTCACTTTCATCTGAAAATAAAGATAAGTCAGTGGGACCTAAATGTCCTTTCATATGCGTTCTGCTGATATCTTTCAAAATGTTTGGAAAAGTCATGCACAAGTAACACGAGCTCCACAGCACGGGTTTCAGTGCCAACCCCGGTAGGCTCTTATAGCAGACTGTCAGGCTGAGATGAAAAAAATACACATCATCGAGGTGAGGGTGGTCTGGCTGTTTACCTTGAATCAGTGATTCCAAACACGGTGACTGCCCTTACATCCCCTACCAACAATTCTTACACCAGATTTGATTGACTACTTCCCTGTGCTGCCCAAAACCCTTGATTCGCGCTTTCTGCCATTGACGATTCATCATGTTCTAAACTAAATTCCAAATTAACCTATTTCATTTTCCCTTCTGTTTTGATGACCTACTCGTTTTGGCTCTAAACCTGCATACCCTGATTACAATCACCTAACTATGATTTCTGAAAAAAAACCGATCGTTTCTCACAACCCTAAACTCTTTACAATGAAACAGTAAGTAAGAAGGAAAAAAAGACGAATATTTTAGTTTCAGTATCACCGGAGATCGTAGACTATCACGGTAGAAAGACGTACAGACTGAATGCTTCCCTTGTTTTTAGAAGTATTTAGGCTTTTCCCCTCAAGTTCAAGATGCATCCTTATCAGATTTAAATAAGTAAAACTTTTAGTCCTACCTCACCGTTTCATTACTGAGGATTAATTAACAAAACGAAGAATCAATTGAACAAGACCATCCGCATAGCATGTTTTCACCCGCAAATTTGGTCACCTGCTAGATCATTCAGAACTCAACTGCTCACTGATAGGTAGTTTTGCAAGCGCACATGAGCATTCGGAACGGATTGGCCACACTGATCATCCAAAGGCTGGTGGCAATTTAATGTTTTTCAATCAAAGAACCAGCTATCGATAGGCAGAACGTGTTGTAAGTTGGTGAATTTTTAATGACCTAAGCCAGGAGAAACTCTAAGCTGTAAATGTCGTCCTCGCGCATTAGGGTGCCATTACATACCTGTTGCATATGTTGACTGTCCCCGTTTGTGCACCGTGATTATAGGTATTTTTTGTTGATGTTGATGTCGCAGGTTCTTATTGTACAATGATTTTCATCTAAATGGTTTTGAAGTGATTGGCTAGAATAACTGAGCACAATTGCCCTAAACATAGGTAGTCAGAGTTTGTCGACGATTAGAAGTTCCAAACAGTAGGTTTCCAGTCCTAAAAATAACCCTCATCCATTCTGTAGAAAAAATGGAACTCAGTAGATTTTGATGTGAATTGTCAATGATCAATCAACGGAGTGGGGGTTTGTCAGATATAATAAACATCCTCGCTCTCAATTAGTCTGTTATACGGTGGTACTGCTAGGTTCATTTCAGCTGGTTGCAAACAAGTGAATATGTACTTCATAAACACCCCCAGTGAGACACAGGGGAACAATAGGCAGAGCACGCAAGTTGTACTACCATATGGGTTGAATTATCCCAGTTCTGTCAACGACCGAGGGAACTGTGACCTGTGGCCATTCAGGACAACATATGAAGCGAACACTTACTAGTTGGTAACTCATGATACCGGATTCTTCGAAGCATGATGCTGAAGAAAGCTGTACAGTTGACAAATTTTAGTGGATCTGCATATTTTCTGAACCTCGTACAATGCAATATTTACTTGTTTTTTTTCTCTCAATAAAAATGCAATTTCAGTGTTTACACAGTCTGCTTTGTGGGTTGATCAATGCAAGGTCAATGCAGATTCCAGTTCGACTATTGCAAAAGTCGATCTGATGAGGCTTTTAGGACATAAGTCACGTTGGCCGTTTGGCATGGAGAACGTGTTAGGCAATGGTGTTCAACGATCACATTCGACTTATTAGGCGTAAGTGAAAAATGGCTCTGTTGAAAGAGATATTTGTTCTGGCCTCACACTCTCTTCTTTCTGTCGTATTAGGCAAACACGAACAAGGGCTTTCTTTTGGCAATGATGTACTTTGCTTGATCATATGTACTTGGATTGGATATAACATTGGTATACTTTGAAAATGCATCATGGTAACAATTGCTGGGAAACTTACCAGTAGTTCAGTGTTATATCGTAAATCATTCCACATAGCTGAGATCAAAATACAGTGTTAACTGTAGCTGATCCTTACATGGCTTCTGTAGGCCGTCTTTATGGAACAGTGATTCTGATCGGCCATTAGTTCTGCTGAAATTGATCCTTTGCCTTCGAGTCATCTCCGTTCATTGGTACCACACAGATTATTTACCTGAGACCTGTGGTGATCATAACGAAATCCTTGCATCCATCAGGATTGCTTGATTGGTTCAGACACTTTTTGACCACGGATCGGTTTATTGATCCACTGGTATAGTTCCACTCCCCTTGCATTGTGGAAGACCAATGAAGCGCTTTTCATTTTGCCGACTCCAACCTTTCTCTTGATTTAGGACTGGCAATTGTATGTTGTATAACCACCAAACCAGGGAGTGTACAGACGACAGATTTGCAACTAACTTCACATGATGCACCTAAAAACTACAACTCGGCATCATTTTGCTCTAGTTTAGAGAAACGTTTTACCAACCTTGGTGAATAGAGCCCAATTTTTTTAAATGTGAGTGTTTCTTTTTATTTCCAAAATCATTCACGGCCGTTTGGCATTTTCTTTGGAGACCAGGCGCTGAAAGAATTCCAACAGTCAAAATTCGGTGAACCGATATGGTTCTTTTCCGTGTTCAACCACTACAGCAATGACAAAAACGTTCTCACTTTCCAACAATCTCGGTTTATTTTTTCGTAACATATTGTTTGCAATAAACTGTGAGTCACTGTTGTCAGTCGTTGATCCAAAAACGAATTGGTTCAACTGGCATCTGATGTAGTTCTTGCTGAAAATTTTGATGATATGGCCAACCACCCAGTGACAGGGTTCACTTCTCATCTTATCGATCAAAGCCGTCAATCCGCTGTCCTGTCACTCATGACTCTGATGATTCAAAAACTTACCATAATAATGGACAAACCGCTCACAGTGATGGTGCTGGTTGAAAAAAAGGACAAGTTGCCTGTTGGCTATGAAGCAACCAGTGCCTAGGCAATTCTGAGTGAGTTTGCAAAGACAACTCGTCCACGAATTGGTATCAACATGGCATACCGCCCACCTGTAAATGACTTTCCGGGTAGAGAAAGGATCACTATGATTTGGGTGGAACTTCATGTTGAACGCTTGCACACTGAGTGCTGAGTGTTTTTGACCTCGAGACAATGATGAAAATTTCCAAACCATTGTAGAATTGGCATGTTCAACGAATTAACTTGATTGGAAACAATACTTTCTTCGGAAGTGAATTAGGGATTGCTGAGCTTCATCTGAAAACGGAAAGATCATATGGATTTACACGTTTTAATGTCAAGTAAACCATATTTGGTCCAACATCACGGTCTGTAAGGATGGTGATGAACGCTGTCCCAGTTTATAACATTCTTCTGGTTTGTATCCTCACAATGTGATTACGTTCGAGTTATTTTGTAATAATTAGGTGATTCTATGCCCATTAATTTCATTTCGGCCAAGAAAACAGCGCATCATTTATCATACAGAAAAATGCCCGCATCAAATTTGAACACTGTGTCATGTACATACACTACGACTGGTTCAGGCTCAAAGCTGAATGGCGTCGGAAGTAAAAGAATGCCCCTGATTCAGTGTAGATCATATGACGTTTGTTTTGCGAACAAGAAAAGCCTTGAGGGTATTTAAACTCAGCACATACACTAAAAAACATTTTTCCGCTACAATCAGCGACTTACCAGCTGAGTTGCCAGACAACATAGAATCTTTCTTAAATCATACAAACTGATTGTAGCTTTCGTGATTTGACGAACGGCGTTTGCTTGTGATGCATTAGTAAACTGAACATCAACTTAATAGTCATCGAATTGAATTTATAACCAGAACGAAGTTTTCACAAACAACCTCCACAGTTCACTATTTTTTTCCTTTTATATTCATCCTCGGAAATGAAAGAAAGCATGAAATTTCAAAGAAATATTTGTTTTTGTTGTACAAGCTAATTATTCGTAAATATCTACGTGAATTTTGACATGGTTTATCACATTTTTAAAAAAATTGGAAGACTCAAAGTTACTGATGAACTAAAACGTGGTTTCCTCCATAGAACTCAAGAACACAATGCTCTACACCATGTTATTTCTCGAAAAAATGATCTCGTTAAGTAGACGAACTCAAAATACAGCGTTGATGTGGACAGCACAGTAGATTCATGAAAGTTTGCAAAAAGAACGCATTTAGTATGCTGAAATGTACAGTTGTCGGTCATCACTGGCTGCCATAGAGGTCGGTATCTGAACTTCGTGAATACCCAAACCACAGAAGGGGATTATCCTCGGGATTCATGCTTCGTACGCTTCAGGCATAGCAAACCACTTCAGCGCAATATGACCAGTGGCAACCACAAGAACTTATCAACTAGCATAGGCTAACCGTGTTTTGCTGGCTTGCATATTTGTTTTCTTTTCTGTTGATTCTTTTAGTAAGCAGTGGGAAATTCCATATTGATGTTCGTGTGAAGTTATGGAACGCTAAGATAAATGTTATGAAATGCTTCTATATTTCAGACTGCATGGTGAGTCAGATCATCTTATGACAATTTCCTTCTGTTCACACAAAATATTGTATTGCCATACTTCATCCTCGTTGGAGCCTCAAATGTGCAAAATACTGTTATGAAGTGATCAGCAATCTGATCCTTAAATTTTCAGCCTGGACCAAGTAAAACTCTACTGAGGCAGAGGTCGTAGTGTACTGGAAGAGAAAGTCCCCGCGCTGGGTTCATTCACTACTGCCTCATGGGTCTGACGTATGAGTCAAAGTCTCTGGTCAGGATTCCAAACAAAAAGCTTTTCTGCGGTGTGGGCGATTACAAAGTACGATTTGCCCGGAAAACTCAACCGATCCCTCAGGGAGGATTTCTCACCACTCTGCTTCACAATCTCCAAACATTTATTCTAATTTATTAAGTTGCCATAGCGTATATTGACTGGAACTTGCTTTGCTCGGTGAGGGTTATTTTTTGGAGACAGCGGAAAAAAGAATCGACCATCAGAACTAAGCACTCTCTTCACTTAGATGCTTTCAGCTTGCGCATTCTTTGTTAAACGGGGCAAAACTGCCCTAACTACGACTTTTTAGTGCTTTAAAACAGATGTGTTTTGTGTCTCCAACACATGCACACAAGACCCAAATTCAATAATACTACCCCGCTCTCAAAATTCTAAATCAGTTTCTCGATTCACTTTTTGGGTATCGCGCGATCGAGAGTCCACTGCTCAAAGCCTGCCTAGCGAGGGCATCACTCAGGGCACGTATTCTGAGCTTCTGTGTTCTGCGTGATTGAAATGTCAACATCAACAGGCTGAAGTTTCCGCGCACTTCTGTCCCTTATGTGTACGCGTCAAGAGACTGTAGCTCTCTTGAGGCTGAACATGAATTCTGCCAGGATTTGTCTCAACTACTTCGCATAACGTGCTAATCGGACACAATGATAGTTGTTGGTGCTTATGGTGAACAAGTTGTTAGTCTAAACGAGATAGAGAGATACGTATAAGGCCATTTTGACGTTGAAACGGATAACTGCATTAAGTCCACCCATCTTCGTCGTGACCATAGATTATTCCTGGTGTGTTCACATTTCTGTGAATAAAAAACCGGCACCTTCAGAACGTTTACTCAGATCAACCTCATTGCTGTCACTTACCGCCGGTGCGGGCCAGTTGAAGGCTGTCGATCAGTATGGTCTATGTACGCGGAACATTTCCAAGCTGTAGTCCGTGCGGGTTTCAGCCTAACTCCAATCGGTGTGTGAGCTAACACCAAAGAAAACTATCCCTGCCACAGCTAATGGACGATAATCATCGGTCTGCTTTCCAAGGAGAATTATTTTTGAAGCTATCGATGCAGCCAGGTGACCAGGATCCAGAACAGCGATGAACAGAAACCAAGCTGCTTATACTGCCCAAGGTCCAACAGTCAGACATCTACATACCCGATGGATATCTGCATCATCAAGTTCGTTGTCAGATGCTCACTATTCGATTCCTTTAAATTCCATATATGATCAGGCACAACGATACGTAATACGTCAACTGATCTGGAGCCCGGAAAATGACCGTGTGCAGCGAGGGACTGCAAAGCTTAGGGAGGCTGCAAAGCTGCTGCGATTGACAACAGCCGCAACATTTATGTGGAATAAGAAATGTCCGGCTATGAAAGCCTGGCATTATGGTATAATAAAAAGGCCGATAGATCAGTGATTCAACCCAATTATAGTCCTTTTTTTGTCGGGTGGAGCATTCCGAGAGATTTTACTGGCTTGCTTTAAGACAGTTTTAATAACTAGCGTGATGCTTATAGCTCTCGGTAAAGATATTATTTGTTCGTTAGCAGCAGAAGTTTTCCGCTGAACAAGCCAGCTTACACAGCATAAGGCTGCCGGACAGGACAGGTTGCCTCCGTTTGTTTTCAAAGACGCTGGCTCAGTAACCATCCTGGATTTTTAAAAATCTCCTCTGTTCAATGTGAGATAAGGAATAAGTTTCGAAAAGTGGGTATTATTCTACGTCCCTTACTAAATATTTGCGGGCAGAGCTTGAACGAGAACCACGGTGTTTAGACCTGGTTGAGTTTGTGTTGTTCGCGTCTTCACTCCTCAAATATTCAGAACATATGCACTCTTTCCGTAAGCCAATCAACCTCCTATTCCTTGGCTTGGAAGAGGCCTCTGACTCAGTCAGCCACACAGTTCCCTGATTCTGTCCATATTAAACGATATACAAAGTAAATTATTTCCCTCAAAAAGTTTGTGTACATCAGTAGCTTAGGCCGAGTTCGGGCTTACGGTCATCCTTCACCCGAAATACCCATGAAAAATGACATACGTCAAAGCTCTCCCTGTTATCAAATTCTTTGAAACTCTGTGATAGATATGCTCATGGTGATCGCGCTTTTTTCGGGTATGGTCAGTAGGGTTTACCATTTCTCGGGGGACGAGTGACTACACAGTTTTTCCGAATGAAAATGCGGGTCTCACCTAAGGTCATTGCGTCTTGTCAGTGAACATTTCTGAATAGCTGATTTTTAGGAAAACCCTCTACACAAAAAATAGTCATGATTCACAAGATTACTGACTCATTACCGAATAAGATGACATTTATCTCATATTTGATGTCAAAAATGGAAGAATAAATGTATAGTCAGTCTGATATCACGATATCTGAACAGGGTAACGTGGCCTGATCGCAAAGTACTGTGGCGTAAACTAGAGTCACACTATGCTAGTGTCTCGACCATTGCTGTCTTTGCTTTCAGATACCACCATAATTTTGGTCGCCGCTGTACTATTCTTCGTTATTTACAAATTAGTTCGGTTTAAACTCATAGATTTCAAGTGTGAACGGGGTTTATGGCCAAATTTCATTCTATTATGGCTCATCAGTGAAAATTTGAAAACGAGTTGCATTTATGAACCGAATTACCATCAAAATTTATTTTCACCAAACCGTATTATCGCCATCCTATTTTATTAGTTTTCCGTTGAAGTGCTTTACGGAATAATGAATCATCCATTAATTAATTTACCGTGTTTTTTAGTGTGTACACACAAGCAGCAAAACTGACCCAGCATAGACTCCGTTAATCTCATTTGGACTATAGATAAGCATTCCAGGGCCATTTAGGGGACTATCCTCGGAGTTGGGAAAAAGGCTACGATATTCGTTTTACGTATTTTTGTTCTCGAATGGGTAACGAACACACGCTACTGGGGATTTATTAACATGGGTTTTGGTGTAACCGTTGTATCCCCAAAACCACATCAACAAGTACTGTGCACATCCACGTCAAACCAGATGTACATATATATATATATATATATATATATATATATATATATATAATACAAATTACATATATACATCTATATATGTTTCTGTCTTGTCACTGTTTTATTGAATGAGAATATTCCCCATGCCTGTTCATGATGACTCTTTTTCATTGGATTTGAACTGTTTTCATCAATGAAAGCCATAAAAAATCACCAAACTTATTGCACGGTTTGGTACCAAATGTGAATACCGTAATACTATCGGAAACTTCCTCATTATCTTCATTATATTTACGAGATTGTCCAGTCCTACAATGTGACTTACACAGATGATCATCTTCACCTTCCAGCAGGTGACTCTTCTACAGAACGCCAGTGACATACCAGTTACTGCCACCAACAGAACTATAATATGAACTTACTTATACACCGGTCTCTAGTGATCCTATTTGATCATAGTCAGTTTCCTCTTCCCTGTGTGTATGAAGCGATCCAAACAAATACGCCTCTGGTAATGCACCAGATCCACATGTGACGATAGTCCAGTGGTATAGAATGGAATGTGACAGGATAAAACAATACCATCAACCAAAATGTGAACGTTCTAGACGTATTTGTATTCCGTGGAAATTGACCAATCAACGGCGTTGGAAGTACGGGTTCATTGAAAAATGCTACCGGCTTTATGAAATTGCCCGCATATGATTATCATATGGATGTGATTGACTGCATTCGTCAGAATGAGACCTACACCCATTCTTGCGCTGTTTTTTACAAAAGTTTTCTCTCTCACAGTAAATAGATGTGAAACGCAGATCTGCACGCTCACTTTACATGGCGATTTAAAGGATGCGCACTGCGAGGTAACCCGAAAGATGCCAGACTGGTTTGCACATTGTGTAATGTTTGTGTTCACCATTTCTGGTGATTACAACGCCTTTTCAGGAATGGCGGAGTGTTGTAGAACCCAGAGTGGTGTAAATCCAAATTATGTGATCGTACGCCAGACCGCGATTTGCCTGTGGCTTTGGATTGTATTTGATTGGGATAAGGTGAGCATTTCTTTTTGGGATAATAGAAGTTCTATTGTATTATTCTTCCACTCGACTGCGAATTGCTGATTATAAATGAATGTATGTTCGAAACAAGTTTGGATTTGGGTTATATGTGGACATTCACGTCATAATTATGCAGTAGTGGTACGGTTTTTGTCTTGGAAATCCTATCCATATAAGATTACTAAAATGCAACTCAAACTTAGGTCCAGAGTACCGTATTTTTAAATGTCTGTTATTTTTCATAATATAGTGACTTTATTTGTCTGGCTTTCTCCGTATAAATGCTCTCAAAGAAATAAAATTGACAACATTTATCATAAGTTAGCAGCGGACTCATCCCTGACTCTCCACAGTGGTGAGAAAAAACTATTATACATTTTATCTACCACCACATCGCTTATTCAAATGCAAAAGATTCATTATTAGATAAAAAGAAAAAAATGTGGCACTGTCTGAAAAATATCATTTCAATATACACATGAAGTTATCAATAGGAAAGCTGGCTTAGGAAATTCCTAGTACGGCTAATACTGCTTAGGTGAGGTCAACTGTAAACACCCAAATGCAACCGGTCTACAGTCACCAAAAGAGTACAATGAATAATTCATTGAATATGCCCCAAACTCGGATTACCAGTAGACCGATAACGTTGGAATCGATCTGTGATTCATTTTGAATACTCTTTCGAATAATGCATAAAGTTTACATGTACTTCTAGGATTTTATCGCGAATGTCAAATACTTAGTACCCCCTGATGAAAAGGCAATCTGTAAATGCTGTACGTTAATATTCGTCAATGTTGAATTCAAAATGGTAAAGGTTTGTTCGAGAAGATTACTCAGCACAGTGACAAACAGGAAGAACGAAGGACGTGAAGGCTCAGCGACAACGGTTTTACTTATTTTACGATGAATACGAAGTCATCCAGGTGTTATGGAATTTGGAATGACATTTTACCTTCAAAATTAACATATTCTCCCGCATAAAACTTGACAATCTGACAAAAATGTCTATTTTTTTAGGAAAGTCCATTTACGTACTTCCTCAACATCGAAAAACGGTCACTAGAATAAGTGAATCAGGAATTATATTGGTCATGCTGATTATATACAAAGACTGGACAATTTAAAGGCATACAATAAATAAAAGGCTGAGTCCACCTCAATAATTTTACCAGTAGCTATGGGAGCCAAAAACCTGATACGTTACATACGGGCGGGGTAGTCCTCATAGAGTAAAGTCTTATCTGACAGCTCAACAACTCCTAGAGTGTACTTCCCCAAATAGGATTGTAATGATGTTTGTCAACTGCGATCGATCAAAGTGACAGTTTCCACTGTATGAACGTCCTTCAAATGAACTTGTTCTCCAAGTGCTTGTCATAAATAAAGTTTCCCTAGGCCTAAATCATGATAAGTAGCATGAGATAAATCAAAAGCCAAAGCAAATCACAATAAATTTTGAAATAATGGGTATCTGCAACAACAGCCTAATAGGAATTGTTGTGTGGTGCAGAAAAAATCTTCATTTATTGATAAAACAACTAAGTTTGTTTCGTCAATCCTTGTAATGATATGTACAAATTTATTCATTTCTGACTGTTTCTGTTAAGCAAAACCCGAGGAAATGCCATCATCCGAGTCACTAGTGCTGGTGTTTTGGCCACATCACTTAGTTGTCACAAAATAATCACACTACTGCTTGAAAAAACATTTCGTTTCCGGAAGATTTTGGACAAAAACTCTCACAAAAAAAACGTGCCAAAGGCATTATCATTATTCCATCCCTTTCTGATCTACTACTCTTTTGTATAATCGTCTTCAAGAATGAGTATTCCACGATCATCCGAATACCAAGATGACGTCTAACAGACCTTCCTTTCAAGATCACATCTCTCAAGTAGTTCAGTAGTTTCTTTTTGTCCGATAGACCGAAAAATGTACAGTAAACCACCAGGTGATACAGTGTTTTCTAGACGTGTTAGCATTGCTTTTGCATCTTCCTACTAAAGAGGACTATATTTGGCACTTCCATAAAAAGGGTTGTTCCTGGCAGGCTGAGTAGTTGTGGCTTCCTGGTGAAACCACAAATGATGTATGTTACTCTGATTAATATGAAAATTAATAATATTCGACCATTCTGTGAGTCTGCCATTCATCAGTCACATAAAACCATCCTCGCATTATGCAGTATAATAAAAAGCCCCAGCGCAATACATTCCATTACAGAGAATTGTGTGTTTCCGCTGTGTGTTTGGCAATGAATGGTAATCTAAAACGCAAAGTTTACAACGACGAAACATTCTCCCGTTCAAACGTTGATATCTTCAAAAGGTTTCAACTTGTTCTACATGCGGCTGTTTGAAATTACTACTTATTTTTGTCGGAAACGGGAACGTTTTGAAAATTATGCTGTAAATAATGGGTATACTTACAAACTACCACAACTTTGAAACATAGCCCTTAATTTATGCAGTTGCCTTATGGATCGCGTAATTCTGGTTGAATAGCACATGGTTTTAAGAAACCGACAACAAATACATGGATTGTAAAATATCTTTTACACAAATCGACGGCTGATTACTCCTTTCTGGTCTAATAACACACTTTCATTTACGAAATCAACACTTTGACAGGAAGATTCCCTGTATTGCATGAAGACCTTTTACAACAACACAAAACGACACTACAAACGGGAATAAATTTAGAGGATAGGGCTTGTCTCTCGCCAGTTTACATTTTATTAGTTCGATTTCGTTGTCCACATGAAAATAGCAGTTAGGTTGCTGCCATTCATGAATGCAGCAATGAACACAAGCCACAAGATTCATATTGTTTCTAACCAAGTAGAGTATACTCAATTCACAGAATAAATCTATGCGTGCATTCACCATGGGAGAGTAATTTGGCCTGAAATATTGCAAGCGTAATTCAGTGTCCTGTGAAGAATGGCAATGAACAGAAAAACAGTGCAAACTAATTTAAGATAAATGTCATCAAATTTTGTTCACATTAGATCTGACTGCTTCCAATGAATCGGGTGTCAACTACTTCGAAATGAGATTAGAAATACCACAATATTTAGCAGCTTTCAAGGTGAGCAATATAATACACACAGATCCATTTTCACGAATGGACGTTTATTTGGTCATGTTTGCCAATTGTCTGTTCAATGCTAATTGAAGTGGGCTTTTGAAGCTCAGTTCTTATATACGTATGGTACGTAACACAACCCGAAACATTCCCTTCCTAATGTAAATAAACTTGTACCGTTTACTTTAATTGGTATATAGTTTTAGCTGCTACACAGATGACATCTTTTGCAAATTTCAGGAACATTACCAGCTCTGTGACAGCTGGCCATGAAAATTGATCCTAACCTTCCAGATAAGGCAAACGAGAAAAATCAACAGGTATTGAAAGCCGTTGGGGGGACTTGCTGGTACTCAGACCAGCTTTAATGTTGGTCGCTGAATAAGAACTGGCAACGTATGCAGCATCCAGCCTGTTGCACATAGTATTCAGTCCACAGCTATTTTTTGATATAAGAATTTAGTGATAGGTAGAAATAACGTAATAAAATCGCACAATTTATTATTTTTGTTAGTGTGATCGTGATTAATGGCAATAGAATACGCAGACTTGCATTTAAAAAATTGCATCGTGATTTGAAATAATCTATCCATTGCTTACAAAGTAGCAGTCTGTTACCCAGGTAGTGTTATCACAAACGAAAAAATAATACTTTGTAGATACAGAAGCATCTGGATTGTGTTTTCAGTTTGGACAAAAATAAACACATGTGTTACTTAACTACCATAATTGACATACGCCTATTTATTCATCAAGCAGTATGAACGCTCAGCTCACCAATGAAAACAAGGAATGCATTGTATATCTGTTGTCGGAAATCATCAGCAGTGCACATCCACTGAGCCACCATGCTGAGATTCAGACAATTAAATAATGACTTTGAATCGAGCACCTTATCCACTACATTATTAAGCACCACAAACTGGTTTTGAAAGCTATAAAGGCATTTCTGGCACAGAGAGTAACATCTATGGTGATTGTCTTCCCTGTGAGGGCCTAAGTTCAACGAGGGCATTTCTCAATGAAATCCTGCAGAGCTCCGCTGCTGTACGATTATGTGGAGTAGCAGATTGGATTTGTAGAACACGGTTCACAGTGCCGTATTAACAACCAAGTCATCGCTGGATACCACGGAAACACCGTTCAGCCAAAATACATACATGGGTCAAAGTTTCTGCAACTGAAGAAAGACCTTTTCGGAGCAATCATAAAAGAGGCAGAATATAGTGATCAAATGAGCAATAATCTGTCGAAAGCCATAGGTATGTATTTGACGGAACATCGGAAAACATTATACTGGTGGAAGAACAAGTATCTAGACAATTGCAAACCTTACTGCTGCACGGATTTAAAAAGTAAGGAATGCATGAGAAAATGAGATCTACTGGGGCTCAAAGGTCACACCTGCTGGGATAGCCAAAGATTCACAGGAGTGCAGCTCATTTCGTGTAAGCAAACGTTGGCCGCAGCCGATGTTCTTGAACCCATCCCAAAACGCCTCACTTCATGGTGTTTACGAGACTCATTCATACTTGCTGGCTTTCGTAACAGTTTAAAAATTAGGAATTTTACGATGCATCGAACGGTCGTCTTATCCCATTTTACCCAAGTACCCCTTCGAGACACCGCTGAATTTTTTGTGATGCCGCTTCATCTTAAAAAGTCACATTGCAGACTCCTATTGATTACCTAATAGGCCTTGTTCTTTTGCATACAGAAAGTAATCGTTTTTGGTTTTGGGGGTAAGTCGAAGAGAAAGAATGATATTGTGGCAAAGAGAAAACTTGTAAGTTTTCAATCAGCTGCTAATTACACGTGAACGACCGAAAACCAGTTATCTGTCCAAGTTACCACGTTTTTTGTACAGGCCTCGTATTAACTTCATTTGGTTGATTTTGTATGATGCTCATATGTACAAGCGTTATTTTGTTTTCGATTCTCTTCATTCGAATGATTCTGTTTCACGAAAAAGAATCCGAATTGAGTTTTCCTTTTTAAGTTGTTTCAATGACAAGTCATCGTTACAGCACACTAGCAAGAATCAATCACAGAAAAACAAATTGAAGGAGACATTGTACGTGAGTTTATAGTTTCACTTTGGTTGCGCACAAAAGCGGTTTGATCAACCCACTTTCCTCTTCATCAACTTCAACAGAAAGATTTTATTGAGAAAACCCTTTGCCGGTAAACTTCATTGAGTGTCACAGTAGACAGCGATGCAAAGCGGAGCCCATTTTAACAGGTACGTCAATAAGCTGATCAACTTTGCAACCATTCACATCATTTTCTAAGCTCCGTTGTCATCCATGTATAATTGTTGGCTCAACTACACATATGAAGATTCAACGGACACCTTGACAGTCATACTGCTGTTGTCACCTCACATGTTGTTTACCATTTCAGTTGCAAGTATGGTGGCACACACAGAACAGAACAATGCTCGACTCAGAGAGTGATGCTTCCGTTGGATCAAAAAAATATACCGATACAAAATCCAGCATCACCCATCGTGAGGTATTTACCTTGAACTGTTCATCGAGCTGAATTTACCGGGTCATTCGAAGTACGGCTCTTCCACCAGAAAGGAAAACTGCTGGCGTACAGTGAACGTACGATGATCAAGACCGTAAAAGCCCCTCTCCCTGTGTGTGCCGATACAATCATTGCAAACCTTAGCCTTCCTTGAAATTATTCACAAAACCTTTGAAAATTACCAACTCATTTGTGAATAACGTTTTTCCAATTATTTCGTTGTATTTTTCATGTGTCGTATCATATATAAAAAGACACGTTTAAGTACATGATCAACAAGACAAAACAACATGCTTGCGTCTCATAGTATATGTCTTTCAGTTCCTTTTTCATGTATATGAAAACACCTTCACGCTATAACTGACACGATTCTAACGACAAGTAAACCGGTTTACAGTTAGGGAGGGTGGCTTTCCGGTTTCATCATATCGAACTTACCTCAGGTCTAGTTTCAAGGCTATACTCTTCGTCACTAGCAACACTATGAAGTTATTGTTGATCGGTGTTGAATACAGTTGCTTGTAAGTGGAACTTGTTGTTACGAACAGAGTGAAAGTGCATCCAGTCGGTAACATAGATGCATTTGGAGCGAATATACGGTGCTATCGAGGGTAAATGCAACCAAAATCGTATGATAAGACCTATTCAGCTTTTTCATCCAGCCTTGGGTCCAAAGCAAATATTGCCTAGAAAGGAAATGACCGATTTGGGTCCCACAGTATGCACTGATCAGATAAGGATCGATTGCTTTCCACTAACTCTGTATTTTCATTATTGTCTGAACTTCGGAAAAGCACAACCCACCCTACGTCGTTCGGTAACAGCTCGGTCGAGCCAAAAACACTCCGTCCATGAGACCATGAATTATTTTGATGAATACAATGTAGCTTAGGTGTTTACCTGGCTAAGTGAAAATTTAGACCAACATGTGAGGGACACGACAAAACTTTAAGTTACTCCGGTTTCCTGGATTCAGCTAAGTTTCGATTAGTTTGCACGTCATGACGCAACGTTGACCCAGCCACTAGTTTTAATACTGAGTCTGTGTGATAGGTAAGTAATTACAGCTTCTGTGTGTGGCATTTTTGGTGAAAGCTATAAAATGTTCATTCTTCATCGCTCGCTAACAGACTAAGAATCTGGGTACATTTGAGACTTTCTACAAAAACCTGCTATCCGGGACCATTTAAAATTCAGTACATGCGGAAGAACAGGTAAAAAGAAAAACACAAAAGACAACAAAATTCAGTGGGTCAAACCCTTCCAGCATGGGATGATACACTTCGGGGTCATACCCAGGTATGGCACTGACGGTTACCCATCATGGTTGAAGCTGTAGCAGTCGAACGGTTGAAGTCAGGATTTCCGAAAAAACATAACCCTCTGCAACAGTAGTTTTTGCCTGGCTTCAGTAAACTCCTCAGCCCCTTCGATTTTTGCGACTTTGATTCTGAACTATATTTCTGCATGTGCGCGGTTATGCAGTATTATAATTTACGATGATACCCTGCACAATACTGATGACTCCATCTCTCACCGTATCTCCAAATTTGCCGACAGGTGGGCCGAACCAGGGATACTGTGGTCTTTTACTACAAAACTGTGTTAACAGGGATTCTACTGTACATATGGTTCACTATGAACGTGAACCGGGACTGGTCGGCGAAAAGTTCACTTAGCCTCATGGATAGATTCCGAGATATGCCTTGCTGGTCGAACACGGTGGTACACATTCTCGAGTGAGGAACTTAGAAGCAGTCTTGTAAACCGAAAAAAGTGTATGATTGTGATTTTTCTTCTAAACACTCGATGGTTCCATTGAATGGATAAGCATATGGACGGCTATCAGACTGGGATGCTGTTTCCAGGAGGTAAACTGATTTAAGTCGGAAATATAATTAGAACACTCAATACCGTCAATAAAATCCTGCAGGAAGTCTTGATTAGGACTGAGGTGAATGGAAGGAGAAGAAACTGAGTTTTTATTTCCTCATTATTTGTATGATGAGAAATTGACACCAGGAGTTAACGAGGTTGCCTTCGGACAGACGCTGAGCAAATAATTTTAAGTACAGTAGACCCCACTCTAGAACAAACCACTACCCGGGATCCCTCAGGTTGTTTCAAGCTGTTAGGAACTTTATTCATGGAGTGAGCTAGTCGAAAGAAACTAGCCCCTATCGTGGTATCATGTTCTAGCTGAGCCTGCTAAAAATGTCTTTCAAAAATGCTGTTCGATTCAATATAAGCAAAATGGTTCGCGTGAACTAGATGACCCAAAGATATACGGATTATGATTCGTGAGCAAAATGCGAGAAGCGCCACCTCAACGATCATAAAAAATTGGTACAAAAATATTACCCTTTTTTAACATCTCGACCACACTAACTGCATGATAACAGCTAAAGTCTCGGTGTGAGATGGAAAACCCCCCTAATTCAATAACAAGAGACTTTCGCATTATCGATGATTGACCTGGATGAGACTCAGTCAAAAAGTGCACCAGTGCAGTAGGAGCAGCATACTCAGTAATTTCAAAGGCCCGATGTAATATGAGGGAAAACCGAAAAGCACACTCTATAGTTTCGAGTAGAGGACCTGGCAGTATGTTAAAAAATCAGGCTTTGTAACGAGCATGGAAACTGATATCATATTTCCAAACAAAATAAGTAAACCATTTTACCCCAACGATTTTTCTTTTGAGGGGCAGCGGGTGGCCAGTAAAATCCGCATGGATGTGTTTTTCTGGGATGTTTATAGCATTGTGACAGGTTTCTTAAGGAGAACGTTATCGTGCACGTTACAAGTATTCCTTGAATGGAGGTTATTGCAATCATGGAGATTTCGGACTGGACGAAGAGTACTGTGTTGTTTTGTCCTACCCATAGAGAATCGTCACAGCAGAAGCTTTGTTTTCAACAGGAGTAACATGAACAAGTGAACGACGGTCACCTCCTTGTAAACTGATCTTGATCGACGATAGTAATTCCCGATCAAAATTGAGCTGAACTACCACCGCCGTCAGTGCACTGTTACCAGTTGTCTGAACTGAACTAAGTATAATTTTTCACAACAAATCGAAACAACACATTGGGTATCAAGTTTTGGCTTTTGAATAATGCGGATAAGTATGGAATACAAATATGATATTTGAATATTACAAAAACATTGTGGTGCATACGATGAGTAAATGAAAGACGGTGACTGGGTTTTGTTTGTCAAATCATTGCGAAATACAATAGAGTAAAAATCTTATGGAATTAGTAATCGAGAAGATGGTTATTCGATCAACATGAGCTGACGTAACATTATCTGAGAAATACCCTTCAAAATTTCATGTGACGTTTTCAGTGAGGATTCAGGTAATCAAGTTTTCGGGTAATCCATACTACGTATTTGAGGTCCACTGCAAACACCTAGCCGCAGGCAACCGAAAATTATTCACGTTTGCAACAAACAAACAACTCATACGTGAGCAAATCAGAATGGCGATACGGATTTATTCTTCGGAGCCGCATTAGGTTGCATCTGTCGGGAAATATGTTCGTTGACTCCACTACTTTAGACTTACACATTGCATCGTACGTAGCATGCTTAAAAACCCATTGCTCAGAAAGTCTTCTCCTCAAATACAAGTCAATCACGATTTACCATCATGTCCATTTTTTCATTCAGGTAGTCCTGTAGTTAGGCAATCACATCGTCTATATGAACTCCCGTATCTTGTTACCAAAGGCTGCGATAAAAGTTATACAACGTCTCAGTGGTTCTAGATAATGAGTTCCACTTTCCCAAAGCTTGATGGATCATATGATAACAAAATACAGTTTCCTGCTACTCACACTCAAATATCATAGTATCTTTCGTACGCATGATTAGGGCTTCAAATGTCCACAGCACCCTTAGGGGATAACTGATAACCTCGCCCCTAAACGTTCGACGTGATCCATGTGAGGCCCTTCTAGAGCAGACGTGGTGGCGCGCTGGATGAGAATGTTCATTTGCTGGTTTATAACAACAATGACTTTTAAGTGGGAGGCTCCGGTTAGGGCTCTCAATGAAAAGCCCTCTTCTGCTGTGTGCAACCGCGAAATATGATTAAACAAGAAATCCCCAACCGCCCTGAGGAAGAATTCCTCATCGTTCTGCTCTTCATTTTTTACAAAATAGGCCTGAATGCATGCGAGTTGCAACGGTGAGTCTTGACCGAGAACCCACAACTCTCGGTAAAGGTGGTAAACTGGAGACAGCCTCAAGTAAATAATCCATTCTTAGACCCAAGACTTTGCTTGACCTAGCTGCTATCAACGTTCGCACACCTGAATTGCACTATTAGAAGCTCCATGTTCGATTCATTTGGATTCCATTCATGAAGAGGCATGAAGATGTCTGGAACGCCAGCTGAATTTGAACCCGAGAAACAACTATGATCTACGATGGATTGCAAAAATATATCGAGATGGCAATAGCTCAGGCAGTTTGCAATAGCCGTAGCCTTCCTGTCTAGTTTTAAATACCGATCCATGAAACTTAAGAGTTAGCGAACCAAACAAGGTGGCGAAAAGGTTGGGAATAGCTGGCGTATTAAGACTGAGACCCTCGTCTAGTTCGTTCTGTGGAACATTTCGAGAAATTTAACTGGACCTTATCCACAACGGGTTCGTCAACCAGCACAATGGGTACAGCTTTCGTCTTAGGTATCAATCCTCTGTCAGAAGCGGAGAAATGAGTTAGGGAACAACTTCCGAAAATTGGCCTGTTTAGGTACTCGTACCAGTTTGAAAGAAAAAAGACAAATCCTTTCTGAAAACCAACCGGAAGAATTTGGGCTGACGTCAAATCTAAACTGTTTGCTGGTATCATTCTACCGCGCTTATTAACACTCGTGAACGTAACTCGCCTAAGAATCAAGCAAGGTTCAGACCTGGTTGAGGTTGTTTTTAACACATCTTCATCCCTTTTCGACCCACAATCAACGTTTTTCTTCCACATATCCTTTGAAGCTGCTTTGAATTTTCAGAACAACAAGCCAGGCTGACCTTATCAGCCGAGTACTGGATGACTATCAAATTAGTTTTTCAGTATATACGCTTCCTTCGTTGAAAAATTCTGATAATCGTATTGTGATTATGCAACAATAGAACTCAACTCACTGTTGAAACTGCACGACAAATCACGGTATACAAATTCAATGTTATACTACTTATATGTGCACATTAGCTAAGCTCTGTGTCATACCGTTTGCCTTTGTTTTACCTCGCCCTTTGCAGGGAAGCCTTTCAGTACTGAAGTCCATTTCTGAGAAGGAAATTTTCTAGCAACATTCAAAGCCACGGGCGAGGAGGGCTGCATATAATATATATATATATATATATATATATATATATATATATATATATATATATATATATATATATATATATATATATATAATGGGGTTAACCAGATCAATGAATCATTGAATGACAGTCGGGATAGCCGGATGGATTTTCTGGCTCACAAACATTCACCTCGTGTTTCAAGTTTCAGAGGGAGTTCGATGGATGCCCATGGTTGACGATTCCGTACATAGATAAAACAGCTGCAACTTGCGTGCATGGTTTCTCAGGGCGTGTGAAACAATCACATTGCATGGTCAGTCACACCATGTAAAAATGGAATACCTACTACTTACGCTCAAGGATTATTTTTTTATGAATACTCATAATTTGAGCCACCATGGCCCACGATGCACATGTGACAGTCGGCAATCTGGCTCTTTTGTTTTCAGCGTTGACCTCTTGAGGACCTATTGGAAAAGATATGAAAGTGAGCTGGAAGAGGAAGCAAAACTGTCGAACAGCAGACTGACCGGCGATGGCAGAATTCAAACCCCTGCTCTCCGGCTTGTTTGGTCAAGTCTTCAATCCACCTGTTCACTAATGGGCTCTTGTTGGCCTTTCGGATCGAATACATCGACAGGTTATTTGTACTTCATTGTTCCATCGTCCTCAAAAGTTATGCGCGTATTTATTCCAATTGAGTTTGATGTCCAGTCATCCATGGACTATCCCATACGGCCTCTAGCGAAAATCTTTAACTGAGACCGCATGTCGTCGTTCTGAATGCTGAAGTAGTTAACTGACGAAATACCCTTAGAAAATCATCCCTTTGTCCTAAAAGTGGACGTTTCACCCATGCTCTCATTAGGGCTCAAAAGACATTTCAATCATCAAACAACTAAACTTTATTGAAAGTCTGTTAAGTGTAATTCAATCGCAGGGATTCACTCTTAAATGTATAGAAGAATATATTAATGTTGCTGACTTGTAATCATGAAATCTAAATAATTAGTGGCCACAAGCACAACCTGCTTTGTTTTGGAAGAATACCACCTGCAGTTTTGGGATTTAGATTAGCGTATAAAGTGTCATTGTGAGTCTAGCTTGCAAAACAGCCTTTTCATTTTCTCACCAGCTAGCATCATAATGCATCTTCTGGGAACGTTGCGCTATGAAGCCAATTGGTGCAATTTCGACGGTATATATGACCAAATAAATATATGGTTGACTTGGTGTCATGATGACCGAAATTGTTGCGCTTATGTCAATATGGATAAGGTATTATACACCGATTGCAAAGCACTGTGAGGTAAAGTGGAGTCAGATTTTGCTCATATCCCGGCCTTTTTTGTCTGGGCCTTCAAATACCACCACATTTATTTTTGTCGCTGCAATAACGTTCATTTTTTACAGATGGGTTCTGTTTTAACTCAACGATTTCAAGTATGCATGAATTTTAAAGGTCATATTTCATCCTAATATGGCTCACTCTTGAATTTTTGATTGCTTTCAGTATTTCAATGGATGTCTGTTTCAGCAGGGCTCCTTGTATCCATTGAAGTACTGTGCTCACTGAAGGCTTCTATATTGTTCCACTTTTCACAGAATTTTGAAACCTTCTGAGTTATATTCAAGTGGTCGTTGACTTAAAAAGCAAATTTCTATTTGAGGAACTCGAGAAACCGTGCAGATCGGGTAATCACTTGTATGCGTCCTTTTTCACCAAACCACTGATATAGTGGGAACCTCAGCGCATAATACCGGGGAAGTCAGCATACGGGCGTAACAAATCAATTATTCTATGTTTCGATCATCTAATCTGATATAGAATTTCCACACCCTTTTTAGCTGCAATGAGTTTCCTAAATCTCGTTCCAATCCAACAGCTACGATGGCGTTTTGAACTGAATATTGGTGAAACAACCACGCAGACTCTGCATACAAGAGTTTAGCCTGAGCAATCCTGGTAGTTGTGCATATTACAATATGGTACACCTTGCAACACAAAAACTTAACTCATCAGTAATACTGCATGATGGGTGACAGTGTACAAATCCAATCTCCTACTACCTTTACGCTTTTATTAGCCAGGCTCTGCAGGCGGTCTACCTTTATTTTGCCTAGGTCCATACAAATAAGTCATACTTTGGCGAAACCGGTCGTAGTACGGGAAACGGGCCGCTACTGTTCAGAACCGATGACAAAAGAATGCTATCTTATGTATTTTACAGTTCAGACGAACCGATAAGTCTGAATAACCTGGTAGCTGGGAGATCGATTCAAAATCTTTCTTTTTGGGTTCGAGTCCCTGTTGAGCTCCACTGGGAGAACACTTCTAATGATTCCTAACGGAGGAAATAGTGCTTCCGTGGCTTTCGGTGGTGAGCTGAGTATAAAAAGCGCATAAAGAGTGGTATTTTAGAAATGGAACTTTAGTTGCTTCCCACACAACGGACTGCAAACAAAATGTCTCCGACTCCGTGTAAGCCCTGAGCACTTCAAAAGTGCTTGCATAATTGATGATCCAGATGAGTTTGAAGCACTGGCCAGCTGCACCGATTTCCGCATTTTTTTCTGCTCAAAGTTCTGAGTACAGTAAAAATTGAATGGACAAGATCACAATTTGATAGTTATCTCTTTACACATTGAACCCCATTATGCTTGAATCCGTAGATTGAATTCAGCTCCCTTGAGAAGCCTCAATAGATGTTATCTAACGGTGTATAATGGTGATTCACATTATTCCGGTAAAGGAATTAGACATACTCATAAAAACCAAAGTATGACGACTTATTGGGGTGTATACTGAAAATGTATTGGATAAAATGATGAGCCGTGAGAAGTGGAACTCCCTGAGACGATAGCGCCATTTTAAGTATAAACTGTCGCTTCACTTTGCATAACTACAACATCATTTCCTTGTAAACTTGGAGATACTTCTACTTCACCTTCCATGGCCTAATTTTACCGAACCCGCCCCTTTTAGACTCGATTCTTTATGCATACTTCCGCAGCTAGTGAAGCCTCAAACTTCTGAGTTACTTGATTTTCTACTTTCACTCCGCCATTAGCCTAATCCCTTGAAGTGATGCGGACTACTGACCATGTGTGCAATCTCTTTTGAAAGCAAAATTCTCTGGACAATCAACGGTTATAATTTTTATTAGACTACACTGGAATTCGTACGACCTAGCCATCTTCCAGTCTTCCTAGGATATTTCCTCTCGCTACGAGAAAACCTATGAGGGCTTGAATAGATAAATGGAACGATAAAACTTTCGGTGGTTATTTATTTGCAAACACTTGCCTGACAAAAATAACATGCCGCGGAGTTTTTCAGCCTGGAACGAATGCGCTAATTACTAGTCAGATTCTTTTTTAAGTTTTGCAATCGCATCTTTTGCACCTTAAATAACTGCTGGAAATTGACGGGAACAGAAAGCAGAAAAGAGTGTCAGAAACGTACATATTTGTATAGAGGAACCAAAGAAGGATTATATCCGATGGAGGTGCACATAGACAATTGACGTTTCATAATTACGAACGAAGAGAGTGCGACCAGTTAAGCGGAATGACCAATTTCGTGCAAAACAGTTGGGGAATGGCACCCAGATTATCATACAGATTTATGCCACTAGCACGTTGTGAGTAGTCGGCAGCACACCATTGATTTCATACGGTAATGGACACCCACGTTCGTTTGAAATCCGTACACAACCAAGATATACCCAATAAAAAACAGAAATTGCTGGAAGTATTCGAAAGAACGCTCTTGATTTGCTTAAATCCCTTAGTTTACATAGACTCCCTCATCTAATCGTTTACGGCTTTGGCTGAACTGCTCACCATTTTCGTTCTCTTGATGACCTGCACCAACCCGTTCGATTTTCTTTATAATTGTGTCAAAATTGAAAGAAATACAGGCAAAAAGTGTAGGTGGTTCGTGATAGTCGGCGCGTTACTCTTAAACTGAGACTACATCTTCCTATGTATCTAGCACGCAGGATGTGACAGGTATTTCGGAATGACAGAAGTGGTGCAAATCACAATGTAGCTCGGATTTAGATGGGAGAATAGATGACTGTAGTATATTCTATATTTTTTGAGGGACAGCTAATTTTGGAGCCACGTAGTACCTAGAGCCTAACGTGTATTCCAAAGTTAGTACGGAGTGTCCGCACAAAATTGTCAGGTCGTAACTGCCAATAAACTTCCATAAATCAGTCTGCACGGGTTACATGAATTCATCTTTAGGCGACAGAACCGAGGCTGTTGGAATTCAAGGAGTAGAAAGATTTATCCAATGCGGAAGTTGTATTATCAATGAGATGGTTGCAGACGACCCAGCTCGTTTTTCTAGCTGACCGTCCTCAGTCTCTGTGTTGCCCTCGTTGCATCAGGCATCACCGGCTGAGGTGTTTACGGAACAACCTGTGGACAGATTTCTGGATTTCCTGCAGAAGGAGAATCTCATCGCTCATGTCTAGATTTCCACAGATGTCATGAAGCTGAAAAACGCAACTTATACATTGGCTTGTCCTCGAATTTTTCTGGTAGCTATGGCCGATAACGGCGACTCAAGACTACTTTGTAAGTGTGAGGATGAGGCCTGAAGGCTCACGGAGCATTTGAGGAGAAAGGACCGGGAAAAAACCGTTTTACCTGCTGAAACATTTTGGGTTGTGTTTCAAGCGAGTAATCGTCAGCATGAGAAAGGCAGAAGCAAAGACATATCGTCAGAAATGCTTTGAAGTGGGTGTCTATCCTGGTAAAAGTTGAGTCCGTTGAATAAAATGATCTAGTCCTGGTGGAAGGGAACCGGTTTAATCAAAATCATCACTTTCTTTTGGAGAATATATAGCAGGTTAACCATAATCATCTTGCCGTCAAGATTTTGGAGTGATTCACTGGCTAATATGTCGCGTGCTTCTTCCGTTGCATGCTATCAATGATAATCTTTAAGAGAGTAGTGGGTTTCAGGGCTGATTCACTCATTTGGGAGCTTACTGATTATTTTCTTCCGTAAAAAAGCACATATGACTTGTATACATAAGGTAAACCCTGGGAATTCTTGAATATAGTGGACAGGTTTGCTGAGAGGGCTGAATTGCTGAGCGATGGCTTTAGGTCTATGAGTTCTTGAGGACTGAATCATTTTATTCAACTACCACGGACGCTTCGAGGCATTGCATAATGTCGTTCAGGTTCCCTTTGTATGAGGTATTCATAAAATCAGATTTCTACAAAGAACGCATGTCGGTAAATTTGCTTCCTTATCAAACATCATGATCAAAGTCACTAATCTGCCGGGGGGTGAACTGAGTGACTGTTTTGTGTTAGTCATAGATTTATGAATTATACCGTGGCATACCTGGAGGAATAGCATTTTATTAACAAAAATATCCACTTTTCAAAGGCTTACAATTCTGAATATTAGCCAGTTTTTCTATAATTTATAGATTCTGGATATCCAATAAAATGGTGAGCCTAATGTTATTGGTACCTAATAGAAGTTTCAGTTGGGACTGTGGAAAACTTGCAATTTGTAAGGGGTTATGGCATGTATGAAACATCTTCAAAACAATCTACCCTAAAAATATTTCATTTGATGTTCCCTGAATCCGAGTCAGACACCGCTGGAATACGTTTCGCCGGAATATCTGAGTGAATTTGAAGTAAAAATTGGGGAGTGTGCAACCTATCCCGTCATGACTCTAACCATCCATTTGTGATCGTAACTGTTCCAGGTTTTTCACGTGGAACACATTTTCGGTGAATGTAACCAAGATAAGTCAGGTAACGGAAAAACATGCAGTTCACGGTAGCCACATTCATCTGATGTATTTCTGGAACTATGCCGTATCCGTCTTAGGTCACTCAGATTTTTTTTATTTAAATGACACCATCGTTGAGTGAATTTTGAGTTCATCGCACCGGCATTTACATGTTCGTCCAGTGGGACAAACAAAATTTAACCGAATAGTTTTTCTGAAATTGGGGTAAATCAAGTGATTTCTTACACTGATTCGTTAAGAAGTTATAATTATTGTTCAGAGATTGCTGGATATTGATTTGGAGCCAAAACCGTCAAAAAATAATAATACGCTTATGCATTGTGAGCTTCTTCTTACATCTAAACCAATATAAATTGCCTAGATTGGTTCAGTCATCATTCATCAAAATATTTTTCACCTAATAGAATGCTTTGTGTTTTCCCTTTATCCGCAAAACAAGGTTACTTGAGGAGGCTGAATTTGTTTCCCACTTTTTCACTTCTGCTATATGTATGTGCTCTTTATTATGAACAGTTTTTCAGAAATAATTCGGAACTCGAAGCCGTAAGCAACTTTTGCTTGATTCTTTATTACAGAAATATAGCGAATTGCACTGATGGTAGCTGCTGTGGCTCAGTATTTTAAACTCGATTGACAGTCATGAAATGAGTCATTACCAGTCTATTGCACCTCCTATTTACCTAATGGAAAGTTTTCACTTACGTGACTTGATAATTAGAATGACTTTTGTAATTTTAACCATACAGCAAGCCTGTCTAAAATGACCTGTGATGATGCGCTGGAATGTCATTTTTGTAGCATTTCTATCGATAGGATTCACAGCATTTCAAGTTTTGTAGAACTTCCTTGTGAATCAGTTCAGCGGTGAATTGCTCTCGGTATGTTTTAGTCTGATGGCATTCTCACTTGTACCACTTATGAGTAGCGTGTAAATGTATCATGGACCTCGAACATTGATCACCAGACACCTGGCATCAATGCACTAAACCGTTAGGCCACGAAGCATACCTGAGGCACAGATAAACCTGTTGGCAGGTCTATTGGTCCACTTTGGTACTGGTTACTCTGTCACTTTCTAACTGCTACCAATGTGTACACTGACATTAGTAACTCCTTCGTATATTCAAACTGGAGATTATTATTTTATTCTGTGACTGAGGCTATCATTTCATGTTAGCTCGAAAGCTTCTTGACTCACTATCCATACCGTAACAGAGCTGGGCGACAGCTTTGTTGGAGTGCTTGGTGAGTTGACCGTTTATTACTGCACTGTCACTACTTAGCGGATTAACCTCTGTAATGTTGATCTCGGTTGCTCACCTTCAGTTTTATATATTTGAATGTATTGCATTGTATAGAACCAGGGAATAACGATAAACATGTTTATTCGATTGGAGATTTTTCTGCTCCCCGTAGCTATGTGCAATCTAGATTGTGCGCAAAGGTAGTGACGCGACCTTTCTGCAAGATTGACAGCCCAATTATTCGGGATAGTTCCTATATTATTTACCAAATGAACATCCAATATCTAGCGTTTATGAATAATCTGTTGAATAAGAGTTCGTATTTGTTAACTTTTCTCTGTATTTGTATAGTCTTGCTTGAAAGCCCAGGTATACCGTCCTTCCATTACGGAAAAAGTGCAATTGGGCTCCGAACTGCGTTTGGCAGCGAATGATCTTCTTAGAAGCATGAAATCGTCAGTTTCCTCTTGTAATCATTACTATGACTACGCACACGGTGGCTGGCTTAAGAATAACCCAATTCCTGGAGGATATACTCAGTGGTCAATAACCAGAATTTTATCACACAAAGGGATCCACCCATCAGAAATGTTCTCGGTGGGAGGGCATTTCTCGAGTTTTTCTGTACAGTGGTTACTCACGGTATGGTGGTATTCAAACTAGTTATCAACCACAAGACAACTTATTCCACCAATGGAGTGGCTAAACTCAAAACAGATAACGAACAATCCCGAAGATAAGATAAAACTTTATCAGTATTCATTTTCCTATTCAGTTGGCCGGTAAGAAAAATTGTCAGTCCGATTGTATATGTATTACCTTGAAACATTTGCCGCGGAGCTACATAAGACGCAACTGTTAGAAAATCTAAAGAGGCATGTGTAATCAAGGGTAGCTTATTGTTTTTAATTCGAGAACATGTTTCGCCTCTGCCTGAAATCCACTAGTAATTCCATTATTTTCCCAATATGAACATAATAACTTGCAACAACGAAACCAGACGGAACCAATGAACCCATAATCTACAAAATTGCCTTGTGGGAAAAAGGGTCCCCATTACTAGACATTGGAAATAGTCTTTGACGCTGTGAAGAATTGGAGATCTGATCTAAAAGGTAGGAATTTACCTTCCGTCACAATTGAACATGCACCGGGAAGTCATCCTCGCCTACATAGAGCATATGCTCATTTACCAGTGTTGTCTGTACAGTATCCAAAGTTAAAGATTCTGTTTACCAATTCAAAATGGGTTACAAATTACTCTTCACTCCCACTGAAACCGGTTGCACAATGAACTTATTGTGTGCCTATTAAAATCTGTCGGAGAAACCTTTTTTTTGAGGACATCCAGGCTTTAGTCGAAGTGAAGCAAGGCATCAAAATTTGTAGAAATCGCCATCCTCACTTTAGTCCTCATTCAAAATTAAAAATCATGCATGAACACACCCACAGCGGATGCTCGAGGTTTTACACCGTTGTTCCAGAGTCTACTCCAGTTATTCAGTGGTTGGGCCCTTCACCTACGGGGTCCCCGGCTGAATGTTCTGTGAACGACACAAGATAGACGGAAGAGGAATTTTATCTCACATAATTGTTTCTACCATTATTTCGGCTACCTGGATCTAGTCGAATCTTTGACATAAGAACGGAACGCCTTCCGCTGAATATCACGTAGTTTCTTATAAAGTAAAGATATGAAGGACCTTCCATTTTGTGAAAATCAGATGGAACAAGATGGTTCTGATATTAGACACACACCATTTTCCTAACAGATTACTGCACTTTCATCAGTACGAATATCTGTTTAAATGCTCCACTGTGGCGTTTAAATTATAATGGGCACTATTTAGGAGTGTATAAAAAATTGAAAACAAGTCGATATCTCAGTAATCGCTTGCAGTGGAAGACATCCGACAAATATCCGCTGATTAGACCAGTAGGCTATTTTATTATTTCCAATGGACTACCTGACTTTGTCTGCCACTTTTAATAACACTTGCAGTGTCTCCATCGCAGTGCATCCTTGAAGAAAGTTCAAGTACCGATACCGATTAGAAGTTTATTGTTTAGAGCATTCCTATCCAGGTCCCCAGTTAGAAGCCCGACACGATCGGTCGAATGCTGCTTCTGACAATTTTCGGTGGATCACAAGTGCCAAACCGAAAGCTCATTCACTCGAATGTGGGTAGTGAGTAGAGAAACTAGAATAAATTAGCTAAAAATACCTTCTGAAAACCTTTACATCTTCATAGGTACAGGCAGCTTATGAAATTACCCAGTTTATCCGTAAGGATTGACCAATATTCTCAGAGGCCAATAAATAATAGTGGGGTCAGAATGTGTAAGACCGTAATTGCATGCATTGACTGGAATATATTCAACATCGAGTATTGGCTTTATAGTACTACTTACTTCGCTCTGTTTATAATTTGTCGATAATGTTTACTATTTATTTGAACATAAGTGGTTAGTACAGTGTTAGAAGTACTAACTTCACGTGCTGGAACTTATTACATTTCCCTATCGGCTGTCCAATATTGCTGCTGCCCAAATAAAACATTTCCCCTGCACACCAGTGCCTTCATTCTGCTTGTTTATAATGCTTCCCTTGACGATGGAAGATAATTGAACGCAGGCAGTAGTATTTACTTCCCTGCTGAAGTAGGGGCTTGCTCATTCCATATTACCAGTGAAATTCTGATACGTAAAACTGAGGGAACAGTGCAAACTTTAGACGTACTGAAATGCAGCCACCAAACTTCTTTTGTTGCAGGGGAAATTCCAATTCGATGTAGCTTGTTGTGAAATTTACATTTATACTAAGCCCGTCGTGGCCTACTGTGTTGCTTAGGTACTTTTCCAATCAACCAAAATAGAATAATGATATAAATGAGGCTAATGTGCTAAATGTACCGTGGAGTGCTCAATTGTGCGGAAGTTTTGCCAGGAGAGTACCGCGTCCGCATACCTGATGAGCGGAAAAAACAGTGAAATCGGTCCTGTGTTTTCGGGGCAATGTTGTCCTGTCATCCAGATAACATCATACAATAATTTTATCAAAAATAGAGTAGCATGATAATCTGTCGACATTTCGGTTACCGCAAGTAAGCTTTCTCGAGACCAGTTTACAATGGTGTGATCTCTGCGTAATAATCTGGAGCTATTTTTATAAAAGATTGCCTGCTTTTGTACATAAATACATGTCAGTGGTGGGTGGGCCCCTGTTTCATCAGAGGTGAGGGGTCAGTTATGGTCAACAATGTGTTGTAACCTTTGTGACCTTTATTCACCAGTTATACAAACACCGTCCGTATGCCTGAAATCTCTGCCCCATTGTTCCACTTATCGCGTGAAGGATGGGCGGTATTTGCATAGCCTTTGGCATACTGGCGTTCAGTGCTAGGCACTTCTGTTATCGTCGTTGGTGTGTCTTTCGGATATGGCGTGGACTGAGATTGCCGAATCAAGCTGCAGTTGGATGAAACTTATTCAGCTGACTGGTCTCAGGCACAAACCTCAGGTCATCCCATTACCCATGCACTTGGAAATGCCATCCTTCAGTTTCATTCTTGTAAATGTTCATTGGTAATGCAAGACCACCGCCACGCACAAGGTATGACCTCGGGCCTTTTCACCAGGTATGCATTTGTGTAATCACTGCGCCACCCCGTTCCCAACCAGACCGATCCGACTGTACGAGTTGAGTTCGCTTAGAAGCACACCATCGATTAGCTCTAAGAAGAACAAAACCCGAATATGGTGCTTCCCTATGCAGGGTTGATCGGATGACCCGACATTTATGTGTGCATGGCGGAGTTCAAGGGAAAGTCGGACAAGTAACGTATCAACAATCCCCAAAAAACTAGCTAGTAACTGTGACAAGTACGAATAAAGGGGTTTTGTCAATGTGCCTGTATTTTTCTTTCCTCTTATGACCCAAAAGCCTCACTTTCATTTAGATGCATGTTTGTTCGGTGTATTCAGCTGGATAATCCACGCAGTCAATTTTATAAATGAAATTTCCTTTGGTATTGTACCCGGTCTTCGTAAAACATGTCATCAGGCGTATCATTTTTTCCCTCCTTATGGTTGGAGTCAGTTGTTGTCCCCCATCTTTATGAAAGTCCAACTTAGTGACAGTGCTGACCAAAGAGGTATCTCAGTAGCGTCTGTCTATATTTGTAGTTTGTATCGAACGCGGGAAGAGCACACTCATGAGGAAGAGGCTGGGTTTCGCGACCATCTTGGATGTAGCGGTCAAATAATTAGCCACTATATGAATACAGGAAGAAGACATTAATTGCGATATGTTGTCTGCAGCGTACGTGATGCATGTCTGTATATATAACTGTTGTGTGGCCGACTCAAGTGTGAACGACATTCGCACGTGATAAATTCCGGTCCTGTTGGCCTGGCATTCGCGTGCTCGATGCCTGTCTATCCCACGCTCTCCTTTGTTCCACTTTACCCGTCACATGCGATTAGGCTCGCGTGAATGACATTGATCCCTTGTTTCAGTCTACTTGAAACGTTATCATGTTTGCGCATGCCGGTGGATGATTCACTTGTTTGCTTGCTTGCCCGCCTACTTGTGTGGTTCTGATGTGCAGATAAACAGATCTATTGCGCACCATGTTCTCTGAATTCTGATTACAAAAGTAAATACAAGAAGTGTCGGAGTACAAACCCAAATGTTTTTCAAAATGAATGACTGAACCCAAAGCGGCCTCAGAGATGAACATCAAAATTCCGGTTCCTCCAGTTGCGAAGAACTTGACTGCACAGTTAGTCCAATCCTTCAGAATGATTTCGCCCAAACCCAGGTATAAGCAGTTGGCTTTCAGCGAAACGATTGTATTACCGAACAGATCCCTCCTTCCTCCTACCGAAAGCACTTTGATAGCTTTCACACAACTCTCGCTGAATGGTAAAGAAAATGGAGTGTACGCGGCAGTCAATAGCGAACGCGATGCTTGCTTCTACTGACTTCTAATTCCCTTCAGTCCTTATGAACTTGGTAAATAGAGCTCAACGCTTTAAACTTCTGAGACTAATCTCCAACCTCAGACAGCTGCTAGAGCTCCGTCGTAACTGTGAAAAGTGAACGATCATCATGTTCCCTGACATCCATTCAGCCTAACAATCTGTCAGTGGGACTAAACTATGAAACTGTTTGTTGAGAAATGAGAAAGCTTAGAATAGTGTGCTCCTCCTCAAATAGTTTCATCGTCACGCCTCAGGTCAAGTTGGGACACATGGCCACAGTTCGCTCCTTTTGCTTCCATCGTTGGATTACGGTAATTTTTATTTGGTGGGAACATCAATTTTCTAATGACCCTGTGTGCCTTTGTGTTGTATCTGTTTAACCACCCCCTACCTGAGGTGATCACTCAACACCACCTCTGGTGGCTCGTTCATGTTTTGCTAATGCCTGTCCATCGTCCACGGTTCCATCGTCTATTCGCACGTGTTGGACAAGACATTAGCTTCAGTTGGTGCTTCCCGCCTTCGTAGTTGGGACCCGTAAGACAAGGACTGTCTTTTGTTAGAGATGATGAGGATCGTAACTCAGAATATACTTAATTGCGAGAATTTTGTCTGTTGAATTGTCACATTCCATACGTACCGATATGTCGTTCAGTCGAATCAACTGACAAAACATCAAAACGTGTACACCGAAAATGCAAAACATTCATGACTGATCACAGATCTACTTACTCACTGTTCCTTATGTTTTCCTCTCATTTCCTTAGTTCTGTGGTTCTGTTGTCAATCCACATGATTTTAAGCGGGTGTTCAACAAGCAATCACAATCAACTAGGAGCAGACGCCTTCAAACGAGACAAATGCGCCTCCTTGTGGTCTTTTTCGGATTACATTAATATTCAAGACGGGGATGGCTTGCAGCCTGATGCGATTTAGTTCCAACCAGTCGTACGTCGGCAATTAGCATTCGCAGCAAAATCCGACAGAGCGGCAGAGTTATTTTATCGAAGAATTTTTCTATCCGTATTCTGTTGTTTTTGTGAAAAAAACCAACTGTTGACGAGTTTGTGACAACGTTTCGCGGGGCTGAAGCAAGGGTACCACGTACACATAACTCGCAAAGTGATGTGGAGCGATAAACTCAAGTGGGAGGGGACGATCGTTTTTTTCTCCTTCATTATTGACACTGAAAATGTAGTCAGGCCGGCTTGGATAACCGTCAGCGACAGCAAGTGAAACCGTGGGAGTCTAATTTATCGTGGTTTATTACGCATATGGCGAAGTCCGGAAACGTCAGATAGTTGACCATGAATTTCTCTTTTTTAACACAAACTATCGAATCACCATGGACTATATGCTGGTGGTCGCAATTGCTCATGTATACTGGTTCCGAAATAATGAAGCAGTTGGAATCTGCAGCCAGGGAAGAAAACCTGTTCTTCTGAAATGAAAAGTCGTCGAGTGAAATACGTTTTCGAACAGATTCAATAAATAACCCATTGCTATTTTGTGGTTTGAAAAATAACTCTGTAGGCCTAAACACTTGGAGAAAACTGAGCAGTAATAAACGTGTACCCTATCATATATTCATTTCTAATGGCTTGTATATTGTTTAAAAAATATGCAATATTGCAGTCATTCTTAGAGATTTATGTGAACAAATGCGGGAATCTCGAAAGTGCACATGGTTTGCCATTTGGATAATATGAAAACAATCTTCCTTTTATTTTTCACCTGCCCTCTTGACGTAGTAAAAATGTTGACGATCTTGGTCATCAAGACCAGATGTATTACGTATCTGTGATCACGAACAGGTGGATACTTTCCTAAAACACGTCGGTCCTGACCAAAGCAATAAGTGATATGCCCCGTTGTCACATTGATGCTCAAAGACAGTAAAGCTACCGGCCGTTTGTAGAACAGACAAAAGTTTCATACATGGCTAGTTTTCTATCAGATGCTATCATACAATTACACGTGGTCAAAACATTTACAATCATTAGCCACATTTGTTTCTCTCGTGATTGTCTCAGATGGATTTGGATGAATAAGTCAGCCGTTCCTGTTTTTCCCATAAGTAATTCATATTGTCTGTAAGCATCAAGGTCTCAAAACTTATGCATATCTTGTATGAAAACAATAAGGTGACTTTTGTGTTCCAAGCGGTGCACCAACATTCTAAAAACGGAGAGAGGGAGATGAAGCCCTGAAATTTACTTCGACTGACCCAGACAGCAGTGACGTTTCAAAGACGATCAATGGAGATGCGTTTGAATGAACAAGTAGAGTCTCCTGTGTATTTTGCTGCAAACATAGTTACATAGGGCAATTTTGAGGTGGTTCAAACTTTAGCTGGGAAAGATCAAAACAGTTCAGCAGCCTCAATTTTTCTTAAGGTAGCGTTACCAAAGTAACAGTGTACTTTTATAGTAACCATCAACGGTAAACAGGAGCTGGTAAGAAATTCGTGTTCCGAACTGTTTTGGGCAGAAAAGGAATTCGTTTTTTTCACAAATAAAAGTTAGCCAACTTTACAAATGATGGACGGTAACCACAATAATTTAAATACCATCGTTCCCTCTGTATTTTAATTACCAAAATTTTTAAATTCTTATAGAAAAGTGAAAGAAATGGCAAATAATAATTTGTCCATTCCGTTGGTAAACTAGTGTCATATGATCAAACATAAGGGTACTCTCGCGGTACAACTCGACATATTTCGATGAGTTTGAAAGGCCTTCGTATCCACTGTTCATTAATGCGTTGGTTTGGTCGTTTGCCTTTACGAAAATCGAGTTTGAATTCACACCATATAATTTTCCTGTAAAATGAACAACGTTCTTGTTCGTATGCAGAAAATTGTGGATTTGAATGGCTTGCACGGTGTTCACTGTTTAATTGCTTATGTGCACGGATAAGGCATTGGGGAGAAAACAGGCGGAATATTGTTATGACCAGTGATGCTTCAACTTGTTTTCATACAGATGTCGTCGACCCGTGTTTTTTCCTCCGAGTATTGCGCATTCTACAGTCAAATCTTTTCGAAATTCAAATACAATGCCCTCAAAGCTCTGGTGACTGTGTACTTCTTCCATTTTGATTCTCAACTTCAAACCAATCGTGTTTTTTCCCAGTATTTTATATATCAATGCTTTCCCAAGGCATTTCTATCCAGATCTTGGAAGAATTGTATAACCTCGTTTGTCACTCGCCACCAAATGGCCCTACGATGCACCTAAGAGCTCCGTTGTTCACTGGATAGAATTGTTTGGTGAACAACAAAATGAACTTTGTTCACAAATGTTCAGCTCCGAGATCACATGCTATCTCATGTTGTGGGAGACATGAAGAATTTAGTGGCATCAAATAAAATGGATTACTGTTTATAAAGACATCAGCGGTTCAAACACCTTCTTCACTCTACGAAACATTTTCGGGTCTATGAATCTAGGTGTATCGATCGAGAGGTTAACCATCACCGCTGATAGGATGCCCAATGTTATTCTTGCGAACAAGTGACTCCGATCTTATCTCAGAACTCACAGTACAAACAAACAACATAACCTCCCAGATGAATGGTGTAGTCGTTGATGTTACCCCTAATGTCCCGTGACCGACCGACGATCATGTCACGATCGTTCTGCATCTTCCTTTTGACAATCCTAATAGTTACCACCCATCTTTTGAGGAGGAGGATCGTCGGTGATAGTCACCAGGGACTTTCGCAGCAAAGGTTTCATGATTCATCCACTAGCCTAATTTGTCATAGGGTTTCCTGGTCAGTGATCTGGGATTTAGGCAAACATTGATGGACAGTCATTAAAGTTTTTAAAATAATGATCCCCTACCCAGAGTGGTGAGTATCCGTCTAGCAGCTATTCACGTCTGGTGAGTATAAATTCTGTCAGTACTAAATTTGCCTGACACTACAGTATTCCTTTGCACCAAACCTACAAATTCGGTTGGTACTGACCTCGGGCGAGCATCTCAACGACCGTCAGCGTGGTTGACGTTGTTTGAGTCAGCACTCAATATGGAAAACTTAGAGAGTAACATTTCGACTAGATCCTCATGGATTAGACTTTTCACCTACAACTTGGTAAGCTGCCCTAATCGAGGATGCCTATAAAATCGATTCCCACGATGCTCCAAGTCAGAAACTAGTCAACCCGTGGTTAGTCGGATGAAGGAAAGCTGAAACAATGTCAATCAAAAACCATTTTTGCCTGCTTCACATTTTGAGATGTTGAAATTATTAGATGCAGTGACAGGAAGAGTCGTACCTAGGGAGAGAGTTGTCCGAAATACATAAAGGTGTCTTACTGAAAGCTCGCCATGAAACAAAATTGGCGTACCTGTCGTTAGCAAGGAACAGAGAGTGAAAAGTGAGATCGCGCAGGAATCAACTCGTATAGATGATGTAAGCATTTTAACTTTCAAGATATTGCCCCTGAATGTGATAGTGTATAGTTTCAAAAAAACTGAGTAATTCATCAACGAAAAAGATCACAGGAAATTCTGGGCAGTTGCTGGTCGATTTTGGGCCCTCATAGTGAGAGATTACCTGAGGGATGATCCATTACACTACTGTCTTGAGAGCATAAAGCACGCGGTACGGGGTAGCATGACGATTTTTCCAAAAGAAAGGAGTGCCCAGGTAAAATAAACTGTTTATTATCTCGAGTGTCCGTTCAGCACAGTTGACAGGTTGCTAGTTAACCGTGCAACCACAATTCAGTCACTGACCGTGTCCAATTTTCTTGCGTTTTGAAAACTATCGAAATGACTGATAACATTGCTATAACAGTTGAAACGAATCATTCATTGCTGTTGACAGATGTGAGTGCGTTTTATTGGTATCATTGTAATATACCAGCACCGACTACGCCGAGGATACAAGCTTCGACGAAAACGAGAAAACCTTTCAGTGGTATGAGTCCGTTCCATGCCAGACAAGACATTTGGACATGCATTTGAAGTCATTTCACGGATGCAGAGGAACGAAGCAACTAAGCAAAGAAGCTGTGTAAAACCGTTACTCCCTCAAGTTTAATGGAAACAGAACTTCCTTATACGATCATATATCACTAAGCACTGGGTTTCACATGAACCGGTGATGCCAACAGCAGAGAAGAAGTGAGACCGCGGAATGCATGTGTAGGAGGACGACCCGTGTTCCCTATACGTTTTCCTTATCTGTTTCACACCGAAGAAAGGGACTAAGTACAGAAACCGCGGATTATCGATATCTTTAAGAACAGGCTTGAGTGAGAATTAGAAGGCCAGTGTAAAAGTTCTATGATTTGAGTGATCAGATGTTCACTACAAGTCTGATATTCGGCTTCTTCTCATCATGATCCTTTTTATGGTTTCACTGTTCCGGAGGTCTCTCATCTCTACCTGTGTTATTACTCCGGGAGAACACACCATAAAATAATGGTAATGGCAGAGTTTCACTTAGCCAGAGGAATTACGTAATGGATGGAATGAAATGTGCACGAATGTTCCGATGTGAAGTCATACTTCGGTAATTGTTTTATTCGATGTCGTACAAATAATTCATGGAATGGCCATTCAATCACCGCTGGAGGTTTGGGTTCCCATCCTGGGTACTGATAGTAGGAAGGTTCTGATTATGAATATGTTTCTCTTTTATTTCTGGATACATCATTGCCACAGATATGACAGCTCAAGTGACGTAGCTTCACTGGGGAAGAACACATGAAGTATGAAGAGTTCACGATTGTCTGCCGGTACTACATGGTACTTGAGACGCCGTATACAGGAGAAAATAAATCTATTTTTTGTGAAATTGTGGCTTATATCCCGTGACCACGTAGGGTTTAGAACGACTGTCATGGCCAAATACATTACTGAACGCTTGTGATTAAGTTGTTTCCCATTAACTGATGTTGGAATGCCGGAGACTTTAGAGTTAGAGTACTGTTCATTTCTAGCATGAAAGAATAGAATTCCACTGCATTTTGGGGGATTATTCGTCACATGTTGTGTGAAGGCCCTTTTGACAAAGTTGTGCGATGCTATTTTGCACGTTTTCTGTAATAAACCAATTAGTTCCCATATCTTCATGACACTCTCTTTTCAATCCGTCGGCCACCTTTGCTCTTCCTGTTTCTTGTGGAACCACAAACCTCTTTCACATAATCGAGATAATATTGCAGCTCTTACTCTTCGATAATAAACTGTGACTGTTTGCAACAATCTACCTTTCGTTTTCTGCTTGCTGTATTTGTCTAAACGCTTGCACCTGAACTTGGTCCCTCAAATCACCCTTCGTCATTCTACCTTGACTGTGCCTCCATGTCTCTAGTTATAGAAGTTAACCCACTTGCAGTTACAAAACCACAAACATTCCCATCATGACCACTGCATAGCGTCCTAAATCGCATCGTTAACAAAGTCCTCCAACATCAGCGAGTGCTCGCTAACTATTATCAAAACTGCTATTTCTAGCCGAAGTAGTACGAGGACGTATGCTTAGCTAAGAGACAACTCTCCTGTCAGGATGTCATTGTGACTCTTAATTCTGGATGGTTTGAAATACAACGGTTGTGGTGGAATGTGCATACTTCCCACTGAATTAGTTTACTAGGCACATCTTTTGGTTTAAAACACAGCGACTCAACAGCGCAACAAGTTTCGGCATTAACCAATTGCAAACAAAAAGACCTATCCTGCATTTTCCCAACATCCAATTCGTTAAGAGTGCCTCCTTTCATATATTTTGTTGCTGAGCAGGTTTCGGAAACCGAAACTACGACTGAACTTTGTATGTGTGACACAGAGCGTTTGGAACTTGGCTTACGATAAGACGCTCCAAAGATATCGGCATCTCTGTCGACAGCTCCTAATGTATCCTTGTTGCCGATTCCGTCATAATTCATTACAAAACAAAACGGTTGCTACTCTCGTCTATCTATTACCATGCCCGTTCAAGAACCTCCGCCATCTCGAAGGTCTTGTTTAATACCATTGTGGAGATTCACCAGAATGTTGGGGTGTCTTGCGATCACTTACCAAAACGTTTAGGAGAAGGCATTGATCGAAAGAAGCAAAATCAGCTTACAGGTATCCAAGAAAACGTTCTTCAAAGTTCTAATGCTCGCATACCCAAGCAATACTGACATCGGTACCCTCATGATATGGGTAGTTGCCACCCAAATATTTGTGGAGATAATTGCACTATATTGTATATGGTGTGAGAATACCGTTATCATTTTATTACCGAAAGTTCTGGCCGGACGATACAGAAGATTCGGTGCAAACTGCTGAGCAATGAATCATTTTGACACATTTTGAAAGTTCAATGCTTCATAAATAACGTGGATGAGCAGTTTACTAACTCTATTACAATCATCATCACCAACGTCATCAGCATATTTATCACCCGAATCATCGTCATCATCATCATCATCATCATCATCATCATCATCATCTTCTTCTTCTTCGTCCAATTTTTTTTCATCACCCAAATGACACAATTTGTGACTTATCACCATCTAGATCAGATGATATCCTTCATGAATCCCTCATAGGAAATAGAAGTATATATTATCTATCGACGCAATATTGAGATTTCTTCACTCGTTGTTGGCTGAAACTGAAACGAATTTAAGTGTATGCTTTGCAGGTTTGAGCAAGTTTCATCGAGACTTCGACATAGTAATTCAGATGACTCACGACACAACACTAAAATAATACACCTATTTAGTACGTCGTGTTTATCATAGGGCTACGTATCTTTTATTTTCCTATGTCTCAAGACAGCAATACGGGGGCCCTACCCAATTCAGATCGGCTCGGTTGGCACCATTACTAGATGACAATTTGAATGAACTTCATTCCGAAAAGCATGATACAAAAGATAATTTCAGGACCAAATTCGCATATAATACAATATTTGGGCAGGCAATTGTACCTTTGAACGATGGGCAAAGCAGAATAAATGTTGAAACAAAAAGCAACCCCATGGATACAGGAAGGCCATTCAGCCAATGTGAACAAATTTAGAAAAACGGACAATGGTTTTTCGTCTCACTTTTTTGGATTTACTTAAACAAGTCAGATGGATTCAGCTCCTGATATTGTGAAGTAACCAGTCTCGCAGAATCGCAATCGCCTTATGCACAATGAGGACATTTACGCTACTTTATTGATTGTAGCTATTAAAGTCATGAACAGTTTGGCACAACAACGATCGCGGCATCATATAAATAACTCTAATCAGCCTTCTGAACAAAATACGCAGATGGGATTAGTAATTAACTGCTGCTGGCAAATGTCCAGTTGTGGAAGTACTTTTGCTGTTGCGGACATATTCCGGTGTTGTACTGGCCTTGTAGTAGGCCAAATCCTTTCCAATCTCAGAAATTATTGTTTCAGTCATGATGTGGCCATCAGAACGAAGATGTATTTTACAAATTATTCATGTGTGGTTCATGTCAATTCAATCGGAGGGAGCGTGTACAAAAGAAAAGTCTATTTATAACATTGCTAGGGTTTTCTCTGTAGCTGTTTTGTCGGTTAACAAATCTAACATTTAGGAAGAGAAAACAGGGTTCCAAATATGGATTCCAACTTCAAGTGGTATGTCCCGGCACTTTGATGTTAGGTCAAAGGTCTTCGGGAGCAACTGATCGGTATTGCGATTGCAACCGCTCATCAGGCATGCATACCTGGTATTCTTCTGCTAAGCCAGCTCCATAACTGAACAGTCTTCATTTAGATTGCAGTTGTAATCTCAGTTTAAATTTAAAGAGCATGTATGGACAAACAGTCTTCGTATAGAATCACAAGATGATTCAGAAGAAATTCTGTCCTGTCACCCAGACACAATAACACATTATTTCAAGTTAAAATTTGAAATTTGGACCATTTGTACTCCTTCTGAACGTTATCCACGATAGCCCACTACATGACTCTCGAAGAATCACCGTTTGATTCTAAAAGTTGACTCGGAATCTATGAACGTATAATATACGAATCGAATGATATTTTAGCCATGAATCAGTTGTGTATTGCTCAAATATAGAGATGAGTGCACAGAAGAGAATCCGATAGTTGATGAGCGGTGACAACTGCAAAACAGATCTTATGATTCCGGGGAAATTTTGTCTTGGCCCCCGGATACAATAACTCTACTAAAAATGATTCAGCATTACCTTTAAGAAGACAGTGTTGCGAACATCCACTCGATGATGTTCAAATAAGTGTATCGTAGTTCTTTCTTACTCCTACTTAAAACCCCTGATAACGTCAAAACATTTGACCAAGTCAAAGATTTCCTTCCAATAGAGAACTGAGTGAAATTCTTCATCAAATATTTCATTGAAATATTTCGCTCCCTTTTACTTTCTGAACAGAAATGTTGCAATAATTCAAGGATGGCTAGTGAATAATCCGAGGCTGCCAAACTATATGTGACCGACAGCAGCGGGCAATGTGGGAGAGCAACACAAGTCTGGACTGTGCGACTTCCAACTATTTAAAGCCATATAAGGTAGGGTTATGCGTGGACAGAATCATTGTAATGCTCAAATCACTACGGGTATGGCATTCAGTATATGACATTGATAGGTTTGGTTCATTGATCATAATAAGTACGTTTTATTCCCTTTTCATATAGGTAACTGATGTAAAACATGCATCCATTAGGGATGTATTCAGTGTTTTGCTATGAGACTACAGAATGAACAATGTGCACCGTGTCTGCTTTGACTCAAATTCAGGATTTGTTGTATTTAGTTCCGGGGCAAATCACCCTTCATCCCTCGATTTTCACTTGAATATAGCCGACAAATTGAAGAACTCCTTATTCCAAACGGAGTAAGCCGGTGTTTTGTTGAAGTCTCAGGAACGCTTTGTCCGCATTTACCGTTTCCATTCACTGCAGCTTTGCGAATTTGTAACAGATGGCCCTAAAACGAAAATTAGTTGGCCGTACACATTGGCATTTCTGATTATGGTCAATGGCTGAGCAACAAATTCACACTACAGCAATCGATGTACATTTCAGGGCTTTATCTCCCTCTCTCCGTTTTTAAAATGTTGGTGCACCGCTTGGAACACAAAAGTCACCTTAATGTTTTCATACAAGATATGCATAAGTATTGAGACCTTGATGCTTACAGACATTATGAAGTACTTATGGGAAAAACAGGAATGGCTGACTTATTCATCCAAATCCATCTGAGACAATCACGAAAGAAACAAATGCGGCTAATGATTGTAAATGTTTTGACCACGTGTAATTGTATGATAGCATCTGATAGAAAACTAGCCTTGTATGGAACTTTTGTCTGTTCTACAAACGGCTGGTAGCTTTACTGTCTTTGAGCATCAATGTGACAACGGGGCATATCACTTATTGCTTTGGTCAGGACCGACGTGTTTTAGGAAAGTATCCACCTGTTCGTGATCACAGATACGTAATACATCTGGTCTTGATGACCAAGATCGTCAACATTTTACTACGTCAAGAGGGCAGGTGAAAAATAAAAGGAAGATTGTTTTCATATTATCCAAATGGCAAACCATGTGCACTTTCGAGATTCCCGCATTTGTTCACATAAATCTTTAAGAATGACTGCAATATTGCATGTTTTTTAAACAATATACTAGCCATTAGAAATGAATACATGATAGGGTACACGTTTATTACCGCTCAGTTTTCTCCAAGTGTTTAGGCCTACAGAGTTATTTTTCAAACCACCAAATTGCAATGGGTTATTTGTTGAATCCGTTCGAAAACATATTTCACTCGACGATTTTTCATTTCAGAAGCACAGGTTTTCTTCCCTGGCTGCAGATTCCAACTGCTTCATTATTTTGGAACCAGTATACATGAGCAATTGCGACCGCCAGCATATAGCCCATGGTGATTCGATAGTTTGTGTTAAAAAAGAGAAATTCATGGTCAACTATCTGACGTTTCCGGACTTCGCCATATGCGTAATAAACCACGATAAATTAGACTCCCACGGTTTCACTTGCTGTCGCTGATGGTTATCCAAGCCGGCCTGACTACATTTTCAGTGTCAATAATAAACGAGAAAAAAATGATCGTCCCCTCCCACTTGAGTTTATTGCTCCACGTCACTTTGCGAGTTATGTGTACATGGTACCCTTGCTTCAGCCCCGCGAAACGTTGTCACAAACTCGTCAACAGTTGGTTTTTTTCACAAAAACAACAGAATACGGATAGAAAAATTCTTCGATAAAATAACTCTGCCGCTCTGTCGGATTTTGCTGCGAATGCTAATTGCCGACGTACGACTGGTTGGAACTAAATCGCATCAGGCTGCAAGCTATCCCCGTCTTGAATAATAACGTAATCCAAAAAAGACCACAAGGAGGCGCAATTGTCTCGTTTGAGGGCGTCTGCTCCTTGTTGATTATGATTGCTCAAAATCATGTATGATGACAACAGGGCCACAGAACTAAGGAAATGAGAGGAAAACATAAGGAACAGTGAGTAAGTAGATCTGTGATCAGTCATGAATGTTTTGCATTTTCGGTGTACACGTTTTGATGTTTTGTCAGTTGATTCGACTGAACGACATATCGGTACGTATGGAATGTGACAATTCAACAGACAAAATTCTCGCAATTAGGTATATTCTGAGTTACAATCCTCATCATCTCTAACAAAAGACAGTCCTTGTCTTACGGGTCCCAACTACGAAGGCGGGAAGCACCAACTGAAGCTAATGTCTTGTTCAGCACGTGCGAATAGACGATGGAACCGTAGACGATGAACAGGCATTAGCAAAACATGAACGAGCCACCAGAGGTGGTATTGAGTGATCACCTCAGGTAGGGGTTGTTAAACAGATACAACACAACGGCACACAGGGTCATTAGAAAATTGATGTTCCCACCAAATGAAAATCACCGTAATCCAACGATGGAAACAAAGGGAGCGAACTGTGGCCATGTGTCCCAACTTGACCTGAGGCGTGACGATGAAACTATTTGAGGAGGAGCACACTCTTCTAAGCTTTCTCATTTCTCAACAAACAGTTTCATAGTTTAGTCCCACTGACAGATTGTTAGGCTAAATGGATGTCTGGGAACATGATGATCGTTCACTTTTGACAGTTGCGACGGAGCTCTAGCAGCTGTCTGAGGTTGGAGATTAGTCTCAGAAATTTGAAGCGTTGAGCTCTATTTACCAAGTTCATAAGGACTGAAGGGAATTAGAAGTCAGTAGAAGCAAGCATCGCGTTCGCTATTGTCTGCCGCGTACGCAAACATTCCATTTTCTTTACCATTCAGCGAGAGTTGTGTGAAAGCTATCAAAGTGCTTTCAGTAGGAGGAAGGAGGGATCTGTTCGGTAATACAATCGTTTCGCTGAAAGCCAACTGCTTATACCTGGGTTTGGGCGAAATCATTCTGAAGGATTGGACTAACTGTGCAGTCAAGTTCTTCGCAACTGGAGGAACCGGAATTTTGATGTTCATCTCTGAGGCCGCTTTGGGTTCAGTCATTCATTTTGAAAAACATTTGGGTTTGTACTCCGACACTTCTTGTATTTACTTTTGTAATCAGAATTCAGAGAACATGGTGCGCAATAGATCTGTTTATCTGCACATCAGAACCACACAAGTAGGCGGGCAAGCAAGCAAACAAGTGAATCATCCACCGGCATGCGCAAACATGATAACGTTTCAAGTAGACTGAAACAAGGGATCAATGTCATTCACGCGAGCCTAATCGCATGTGACGGGTAAAGTGGAACAAAGGAGAGCGTGGGATAGACAGGCATCGAGCACGCGAATGCCAGGCCAACAGGACCGGAATTTATCACGTGCGAATGTCGTTCACACTTGAGTCGGCCACACAACAGTTATGCATCACGTACGCTGCAGACAACAGTAATCAAAATGCTTACATATCGCAACTAATGTCTTCTTCCTGTATTCATATAGTGGTTAATTATTTGACCGCTACAACCAAGATGGTCGCGAAACCCAGCCTCTTCCTCGTGAGTGTGCTCTTCCCGCGTTCGATACAAACTGCAAAGATAGACAGACGCTACTGAGATACCTCTTTGGTCAACACTGACACTAAGTTGGACTTTCATAAAGATGGGGGACAACAACTGACTCCAACCATAAGGACGGAGAAAATGGTACGCCTGATGATATGTTTTACGAAGACCGGATACAAGACCAAAGGAAATTTCATTTATAAAATGGACTGCGTGGATTATCCAGCTGAATACACCGAACAAACATGCATCTAAATGAAAGTGAGGCTTTTGGGTCATAATAGGAAAGAAAAATACAGGCACATTGACAAAACCCATTTATTCGTACTTGTCACAGTTACTAGCTAGTCTTTTGGGGATTGTTGATACGTTACTTGTCCGACTTTCCCTTGAACTCCGCCATGCACACATAAATGTCGGGTCATCCGATCAACCCTGCTTAGGGAACCACCATATTCGGGTTTTGTTCTTCTTAGAGCTAATCGATGGTGTGCTTCTAAGCGAACTCAACTCGTTCAGTCGGATCGCTCTGGTTGGGAACGGGGTGGCGCAGTGATTACACACATGCATACCTGGTGAAAAGGCCCGAGGTCATACCTTGTGCGTCGCGGTGGTCTTGCATTACCAATGAACGTTTACAAGAATGAAACTCAAGGATGGCATTTCCAAGTGCATGGGTATTGGGATGACCTGAGGTTTGTGCCCGAGACCAGTCAGTTGAATAAGTTTCATCCAACTGCAGCTTGATTCGGCAATCTCAGTCCACGCCATATCCGAAAGACACACCAACGACGATAACAGAAGTGCCTAGCACTGAACGCCAGTATGCCAAAGGCTATGCAAATACCGCCCATCCTTCACGCGATAAGTGGAACAATGGGGCAGGGATTTCAGGCATACGGACGGTGTTTGTATAACTGGTGAATAAAGGTCACAAAGGTCACAACACATTGTTGACCATAACTGACCCCTCACCTCTGATGAAACAGGGGCCCACCCACCACTGACATGTATTTATGTACAAAAGCAGGCAGTCTTTTATAAAAATAGCTCCAGATTATTACGCAGAGATCACACCATTGTAAACTGGTCTCCAGAAAGGTTATTCGCGGTAACCGAAACGTCGACGGATTACCATGCTACTCTATTTTTGATAAAATTATTGTATGATGTTATCTGGATGACAGGACAACATTGCCCCGAAAACACAGGACCGATTTCACTGTTTTTTCCGCTCATCAGGTATGCGGACGCGGTACTCTCCTGGCAAAACTTCCGCACAATTGAGCACTCCACGGTACATTTAGCACATTAGCCTCATTTATATCATTATTCTATTTTGGTTGATTGGAAAAGTACCTAAGCAACACAGTAGGCCACGACGGGCTTAGTATAAATGTAAATTTCACAACAAGCTACATCGAATTGGAATTTCCCCTGCAACAAAAGAAGTTTGGTGGCTGCATTTCAGTACGTCTAAAGTTTGCACTGTTCCCTCAGTTTTACGTATCAGAATTTCACTGGTAATATGGAATGAGCAAGCCCCTACTTCAGCAGGGAAGTAAATACTACTGCCTGCGTTCAATTATCTTCCATCGTCAAGGGAAGCATTATAAACAAGCAGAATGAAGGCACTGGTGTGCAGGGGAAATGTTTTATTTGGGCAGCAGCAATATTGGACAGCCGATAGGGAAATGTAATAAGTTCCAGCACGTGAAGTTAGTACTTCTAACACTGTACTAACCACTTATGCTCAAATAAATAGTCAACATTATCGACAAATTATAAACAGAAGGAAGTAAGTAGTACTATAAAGCCAATACTCGATGTTGAATATATTCCAGTCAATGCATGCAATTACGGTCTTACACATTCTGACCCCACTATTATTTATTGGCCTCTGAGAATTTTGGTCAGTCCTCACGGATAAACTGGGTAATTTCATAAGCTGCCTTTACCTATGAAGATGTAAAGGTTTTGAGAATGAATTTTTAGCTAATTTATTCTAGTTTCTCTGTTCACTACCCACATTCGAGTGAATGAGCTTTCGGTTTGGTACTTGTGATCCACCATAAATTGTCAGAAGCAGCATTCGACCGATCGTGTCGGGCTTCTAACTGGGGACCTGGATAGGAATGCTCTAAACAATAAACTTCTAATCGGTATCGGTACTTGAACTTTCTTCAAGGATGCACTGTGATGGAGACACTGCAAGTGTTATTCAAAGCCGCAGACAAAGTCAGGTAGTCCATTGGAAATAATAAAATAGCCTACTGGTCTAATCAGCGGATATTTGTCGGATGTCTTCCACTGCAAGCGATTACTGAGATATCGACTTGGTATCCATTTTTTATACACTCCTAAATAGTGCCTATAATAATTTAAACGCCACAGTGGAGCATTTAAAGCAGATATTCGTACTGATGAAAGGGCAGTAATCTGTTAGGAAAATGGTGTGTGTCTAATATCAGAACCATCTTGCTCCATCTGATTTTTACAAAATGGAAGTTCCTTCATATCTTAACTTCATAAGAAACTACGTGATATTCAGCGGAAGGCGTTCCGTTCCTCTGTCAAAGATTCGACTAGATTCAGGTAGCCGAAATAAAGGTGGAAACAATTCTGGGAGATAAAATTCCTCTTCCGTCTATCTTGTGTCGTTAACAGCACATTCAGCCGGGGACCCCGTGGGTAAAGGGCCCAACCACTGAAAAACTGGAGTAGACTCTGGAACAACGGTATAAGACCTCGGGCATCCGCTGTGGCTGTGTTCATGCATGATTTTAATTTTGAATGAGGACTAAAGTGAGGATGGCGATTTCTACAAATTTTGATGCCTTGCTTCACTTCGACTAAAGCCTGGATGTCCTCAAAAAAAGGTTTCTTCGACAGATTTTAATAGGCACACAATAAGTTCATTGTGCAACCGGTTTCAGTGGGGGTGAAGAGTAATTTGTAACCCATTTTGAATTGGTAAACAGAATCTTTAACTTTGGATACTGTAGAGACAACACTGGTAAATGAGCATATGCTCTATGTAGGCGAGGATGACTTCCCGGTGCATGTTCAATTCTGACGGAAGGCAAATTCGTACCTTTTAGATCAGATCTCCAATTCTTCACAGCGTCAAAGACTATTTCCAATGTCTAGTAATGGTGAACCTTTTTCCCACAAGGCAATTTTGTAGATTATGTGTTCATTGGTTCCGTCTGGTTTCGTTGTTGCAAGATATTATGTTCATATTGGGAAAATAACGGAGGAACTAGTGGATTTCAGGCAGAGGCGAAACATGTTCTCGAATTAAAAACAATAAGCTACCCTTGATTACACATGCCTCTTTAGATTTTCTAACAGTTGCGTCTTATGTAGCTCCGCGGCAAATGTTTCAAGTTAATACATATACAATCGTACTGACAATTTTTCTCACCGGCCAACTGAATAGGAAAATAAATACTGATAAAGTTTTATCTTATCTTTGGAATTGTTCGTTATCTGTTGTGGCTGAAAGCTAGTTTGATTACCACCATACCGTGAGGAACCACTGTACAGAAAAACTCGAGAAATGCCCTCCCACCGAGAACATTTCTGATGGGTGGATCCCTTTGTGTGATAAATTTCTGGTTATTGACCACTGAGTATATCCCCCAGGAATTGGGTTATTCTTAAGCCAGCCACCGTGTGCGTAGTCATAGTAATGATCACAAGGGGAAACTGACGATTTCATGCTTCTAAGAAGATCATCCGCTGCCAAACGCAGTTCGGAGCCCAATTGCACTTTTTCCGTAATGGAAGGACGGTATACCTGGGCTTTCAAGCAAGAATATACAAATACAGAGAAAAGTTAACAAATACGAACTCTTATTCAACAGATTATTCATAAACGCTAGATATTGGATGTTCATTTTGTAAATAATATAGGAACTATCCCGAATAATTGGGCTGTCAATCTTGCAGAAAGTTCGCGTCACTACCTTTGCGCACAGTCTAGGTTGCACATAGCTACGGGTAGCAGAAAAATCTCCAATCGAATAAACATGTTTATCGTGATTCCTTGGTTCTATACAATGCAGTACATTCAAATATATAAAACTGAAGATGAGCAACCGAGATCAACATTACAGAGATTAATCCGCTAAGTCGGGACAGTGCAGTAATAAACGGTCAACTCACCAAGCACTCCAATAAAGCTGTCGCCCAGCCCTGTCACGGTATGGATAGTGAGTCAATAAGCTTTCGAGCTAACATGAAATGATAGCCCCAGTCACAGAATAAAAAAATAATCTCCAGTTTGATTATACGAAGGAGTTACTAATGTCGGTGTACACATTGGTAGCAGTTAGAAAGTGACAGAGTAACCAGTACCAAAGTGGACCAATGGACCTGCCAACAGGTTTATCTGTGCCTCAGGTATGCTTCGTGGCCTAACGGTTTAGTGCATTGATGCCAGGTGTGTGGTGATCAATGTTCGAGGTCCATGATACATGTACACGCTACTCATAAGTGGTACAAGTGAGAATGCCATCAGACTAAAACATACCGAGAGCAATTCACCGCTGAACTGATTCACAGGGAAGTTCTACAGAACTTAGAATGCTGTGAATCCTATCGATAGAAATGTTTCAAAAATGACATTTCAGCGCAGCATGCACAGTTCATTTTTGACAGGCTTGCTGTATGGTTAAAATTACAAAAGTCATTCTAATTACCAAGTCACGTAAGTGAAAACTTTCCATTAGGTACATAGGAGGTGCAATAGACTGGTAATGACTCATTTCATGACTGTCAACCGAGTTTAAAATACTGAGCTACAGCAGCTACCGTCAGTGCAATTCGCTATATTTCTGTAATAAAGAATCAAGAAAAAGTTGCTTACGGCTTCGAGTTCCGAATTATTTCTGAAAAACGTTTCATAATAAAGAGCACATACACATAGCAGAAGTGAAAAAGTGGGAAACAAATTCAGCCTCCTCAAGTTACCTTATTTTACGGATAAAGGGAATACACAAAGCATTCTATTAGGTGAAAAATATCTTGATGAATGATGACTGAACCAATCTAGGCAATTTATATTGGTTTAGATGTACGAAGAAGCTCACAATGCATAAGCGTATTATTATTCTTTGAGGGTTTTGGCTCCAAATTAATATCCAGCAATCTCTTAACTTTAACTATAACTTCTTAACGAATCAGTCTAAGAACTCACTTGATTTACCCCAATTTCAGAAAAACGATTCGGTTATATTTTGTTTGTCCCACTGGACGAACATGTAAATGCCAGTGGGATGAACTCAAAATTCACTCAACGATGGTGTCATTTAAATAAAAAAAATCTGAGTGACCTAAGTCGGATACGGCATAAATCCAGAAATGCATCAGTTAATGTGGCTCCCGTGAACTGTACGGTTTTCCGTTACCTGAGTTATCTTGGTTACATTCACCGAAAATCCGTTCCGTTTGAAAAACCCGGTACAGTTACGATCACAAATGGATGGTTAGAGTCATGACGGGATAGGTTGCACACTCCCCAATTTTCACTTCAAAATCTCGCACATGGTCCGGCTTTGTTGAAAAGCCCAAACCATCCGCAAAACGTATTCCAGCGGTGTCTGACTCGGATACAGGAATCATGAAATGAAATATTTTTAGGGTAGATCGTTTTAAAGATGTTTCGTACATGCCGTGACCCCTTACAAACTGCAAGTTTTCCACAGTGCCAACCGAAACTTCTATTAGGTACCAAGAGCATTAGACTCACCATTTTAGTGGATATCCAGAATCCATAAATTTTAGAAGAACTGGCTAATATTCAGAATTGTAAGACTTTGGACAGTGGATATTTTTGTTAATGGAATTCTATTCCTCCAGGTATACCACGGTGTAATTTATAAATCTATGACTAACGAAAAACTGTCACTCAGTTCACCCTCCGGCAGAGTAGTGAGGTTGAGGTAGAAATCTGATTTTATAAATAGCTGTTACATAGGGAACCTGAACGACATTATGCAAAGGCTCGAAGCGTCTGTGGTAGTTGAATAAAATGTTTCAGTCGTCAAGAACTCATAGACTTGAAGCCATCGCTCAACAATTCAGCCCTCTCAGCAAACTTGTCCACTATATTCAAGAATTCCCAGGGTTTACCTTATGTATACAAGTCATATGTGCTTTTTTACGGAAGAAAATAATCAGTAAGCTCCCAAATGAGTAAATCAGCCCTAAAACCCACTACTCTCTTAAAGATTATCATCGATAGCATGCAACGGAAGAAGCACGCGACATATTAGCCAGTGAATCACTCCACACCCTTGACGGCAAGATGATTATGGTTAACCTGATATATATTTTTCACAAGCCAGTGATGATTTTGATTAAACCGGTTCCCTTCCACCAGGAGTAGATCATTTTATTCATCGGACTCAACTTTCGCCAGGACAGACACGCACTTTAAAGCATTTCTCACGATATGTTCTTGCTTCTGTCTTTCTCATGCTGACGCTTAGATTACTCGCTTGAAACACAACCCAAAATGTTTCAGCAGGTGAAACGGTTTTTTCCCGGTTCTGTGTCCCTAAGTGCTCCGTGAGCCTTTAGGCCTCATCCTCACACTTACAAAGTAGGCTTGAGTCTCCGTTATCGGTCAGAGCTACCAGAAAAATTTGAGGATAGGCCAATGTTTAAGTCGCGTTCTTCAGCTTGATAACATCTGTGGGAAACTAGACATGAGCAATGAGGTTCTTCTTCTGCAGGAAATCCAGAAATCTGTCCACAGGTTGTTCCGTAAACACCTCAGCCGGTGATGCATAATGCAACGACGGCAACACAGAGACTAAGGACGGTCAGCTCGAAAAACGAGCTGGGTCGTCTGCAACCATCTTAGTGATACTACAACTTCAGCTTACGGTATGACACAGACCTTAGATAATGTACACATATAAGCAGTAGAAGACTGGGTTTGTATAACGTGATTTGTCGTGCACTTTCAACAGTGAGTTGAGTTCTATTGTTGCATAATCACATTACGATTATCAGAACTTTCAACGAAGGCAGCGTATATACAGAAAAACTAATTTGACAGTCACCCAGTACTTGGCTGAAAAGGTTAGCCTAGCTTGTTGTTCGGAAAATTCAAGGAGCTTCAAAGGATATGTGGAAGATAAACGTAGATGGTGGGTCTAAAAGGGGTGAAGATGTGATGAAAACAACCTGAACCAGGTCTGAACCTTGCTTGATTCTTACGCGAGCTACGTTCACGAAAGTTAATAAGCGCGTTAGAATGATACCAGCAAACAGTTTAGATATGACGTTAGCCAAAAATTTTCCAGTTGGTTTTCAGAAAGGACTTGTCGGTTTTCTTTCAAATTGGTACAAGTAAATAAACAGGCTAATTCTCGGAAATTGTTCCTTATCTCATTTCTCCGGTTCTGACAGAGGATTGATACCTAAGACGAATACTGTACCCATTGGGCTGGTTGACGAACCCGTCGTGGATTAGGTCCAGGTTAATTGCTCGAAATGTTCCATGGAACGAACTAGATGAGGGTCTCAGTCTAAATACGCCAGCTATTCGCCTCCTTGATTGGTTCGCTAAAGCTTAAGTTTCATAGATCGGTATTTAAAACCAGACAGGAAGGGTTACGGCTATTGCAAACTGCAGCAACTATTGCCATCTCTAAATATTTTTGCAATCAATCATAGATCGCGGTTGTTTCTCGGGTTCAAATTCAGCTGGCGTTTGAGACATCTTCATGCCTCATACTGAATGGAATCCAATTGAATCGAACTTAGAGCTTCTAATGGTGCAATTTATGTGTGCGAACGTTGAAAGCAGCTAGGTCAAGCAAAGTCTTGGGTCTAAGAATGGAGTATTTACTTAAGGCTGCCTCCAGTTTACCACCTATACCGAGCGTTGCAGGTTCTCGGTCAAGACTCACCGTGGCAACCCGTATGCATTCAGGCATATTTTGTAAAGAATGAAGAGCAGAACGATAAGGAATTCTGCCCCAGGGCGGTTGGAGATTTCTTGTTCAATCATATTTCTCGGTTACACACAACAGAAGAGGGCTTTTCTTTGAGAGCCCTAACCGGAGCCTCCCACTTAAAAGTTATTGTTATTATAAACCAGCAAACGAACATTCTCATCCAGCTCGCCACCACGTCTGTTCTAAAAGGGCCTCACATGGATAACGTCGAAAGTTTAGGGGCGAGGTTATCAGTTTTCCCATAAGAGCGCAGTGGACATTTGAAGCCCTAAAACTGGGTACGCAAGATACTATGATATTTGAGTGTGAGTAGCAGGAAACTGTATTTTGTTATCATATGATCCATCGAGCTTTGGGAAAGTGGAACTCATCATCTAGAACCCCTGAGGCGTTGTACAACTTTTATCTCAGCCTATGGTAACAAGATACGGGAGTTCATATGGACGATGATATCGCCTAACTACAGGACTACCTGAATGAAAACAAATGGACATGACGGTAAATCGTGATTTACTTGTATTTGAGGAGAAGAATTTCGGAGCATGTGGTTTTTAAGCATGCTACATACGATGCAATGTGTAAGTCTAAAGTAGTGGAGTCAACGAACATATTTCCCGACAGATGCAACCTAATGTGGCTCCGAAGAATAAATTCGTATCGCCAGTCTGATTTGCTTACATATGCGTTGTATGTTTGTTGCGAACGTGAATAAGTTTAGGTCGCCTGCGGCTAGGTGTTTGCGGTGGACCTCAAATACGGAGTATGGATTACCCGAAAATCTGATTTCCTGAATCCTCACTGAAAACGTTACATGCCATTTTGAAGGATATTTCTCAGATAATGTTACATCAGCTCATGTTGATCGAATAATCACCTTCCCGATTGCTAATTCCATGAGATTCTTACTCTATTGTATTTCGCAATGGTTTGACAAACAAAACCCAGTCACCGTCTTTCATTTACTCATCGTGTGCACCACAATGTTTTTGTAATATTCAGATATCATATTTGTATTCAAAAGCCAAAACTTGATACCCAATGTGTTGTTTCGATTTGTTGTGAAAAATTATACTTAGTTCAGTTCAGACAACTGGTAACAGTGCACTGACGGCGGTGGTTTTCATACCTATCTCCTAGCGGCAAACTCACACGGGAATAATCGAAATGAACAACACGACGGGACGGAACCTTGATGTGTTGTGAGGAATTGTGTGTTTCCGTGATTCTAAAAGCTACGCTGGAGTGTCACTCGACGGTGGAAGAAGTTTCCATATTTCATTTAGCAGATATTGTTTGCCTAAGCCTGACAGCCCCCGGCTTAAAGAGTTCTACCCCGTCAAAATAACACTCGCTCCAATAGTTACATGGGACCAAAGATCGCATCCGAAATGGGGGTTCAATAGTTAAGCACAAGCGGATACAAAATAAGATAAGTAGGCTAGGCTAACGCTATTCTGCGTTGTTGGTCTGGGATTTGAGTCAGAGGCTCCGGTTAGGTCTTTTTAAGAGGAAACTGCTTGACAATAGGGTTAACCCAGAATTAGGATTTGCCAGTAAATCTTCAAGGTCTATCGGGGAATCATCCTACAATATCCCAAATTAGGTTCTTTACCATGGTTTGGAAGTTCTCTGTCTGCCAGTTGGTGATAGGCAAAAGTAAATTGAAACATAGATACAAAATATTTAACGTTCCATATATATCAGGAGTTGTGAGAAATGGTAGATTTGCCGGTAGGCGACGGCTCTCCCCTGTCAGTAGGTCTTGATTTTGGTTTTTCCAAAATTAATCAGAAAACTGTGGAAAATATGTTCTGATAAGGGTCAAAAACGGGTCTACAGTTTGCGTAACACGACAGTTTCCTTCATTATTGCACCTTCCTCGTGACCTTAGAATAATGCTAACCTCAATGCAGTGTCGCACATGTTTAGCAGGCTGTTGGCAGCTATACTGGTGTTCGATTATTGTAAGCCTGGGTTCCCAATGGTACCCACCGAGAAATTCAGGCTCGGAGAGCTTTCCGTGTTTCGAATTTTTCAGATCGAACACATACAACCCACATCGGAGTAACGCTGGTCGTTCATGTAAGAAAATGTTTATTTACATGACTCGGAAATTCGAGGTCTGACTCAAAGGTGATATTTGTTACTGGTTTTCACTGGATTATTAACGCGAAACTCCGGATATCATTCACAGCGCCTGTTTTATAAAGCACTATATATTCATGATTCCTCAATGAATTGTCGATTAACACTATCAACTCACTATGCGTGCACAGCCAATACTTGAAGGAGTTCTCTGCTGCCGAACGCAGATAAGATCACTTTTGAATGTGATTATTGCAGTGTGCCTGGTTTATCGTGAAACAATATCGGTCTGTATATGTCGAAGTGAAAGCAACAACAACCGGAAACAACAACGATAACAACAACAACAAAACAAACAAAATAGGCTCGTATGAAACTTCTCTCCCAGGCAATCACTGTTCAGGAATGAGAACTATCCAACGCAGATGGATGTATCAGATTACTGAGAATAATCATTCTGAACCTCTGAAAAAATGCGACGGATGATCGCTGTCTACTGTGACACTCAATGAAATTTACCGGCAAAGGGTTTTCCCAATAAAATCTTTCTGTTGAAGTTGATGAAGAGAAAAGTGGGTTTATCAAACCGCTTCGTGCGCAACCAAAGTGAAACTATAAAACCACGTACAATGTCTCCTTCAATTTGCTTTTCTGTGATTGGTTCTTGCTAGTGTGCTGTACCGATGACTTATAATTGAAACAACTTAAAAAGGAAAACTCAATTCGGATTCTTTTTCGTGAAACAGAATCATTCAGATGAAGAGAATCGAAAACAAAATAAAGCTTGTAAATATGAGCATCATACAAAATCAACCGAATGAAGTCAATACGAGGCCTTTACAAAAAAACCGTAGTAACTTGAACAAACAACTGGTTTTCGGTCGTTCACGTGTAATTATTAGCTGGTTGAAAACTTACGGGTTTTCCCTTTGCTACAATATCACATTTTCTCTTCAACCTACCCCCAAAACCAAAAACGATTACTTTCTGTATTTAAAAGAACAAGGCCTCTTCGGTAATCAATAGGAGTCTGTAATGTAACTTTTTCTAGATGAAACGGTATCACAAAGTATTCAGCGGTGTTCTGGAGGGGCTCTTGGGTAAAACGGGATAAGACGACAGTTGGATGCATCGTGAAATTCCTAATTGTTAAACTGTTACAAAAGCCAGCAAGTAAGAATTAGTCTAGTAAACACCATGAAGTGAGGCGTTTTGGGATGGGGTCAAGAACATCGGCTGCGGCTCAGGTTTGCTTACACGAAATAAGCTGCACTCCTGTGAATCTTTGGCTATCCCAGCAGGTGTGACGTCTGGGCCCCAGTAAATCTCATTTTCTTATGCATTCCTTACTTAATAAATCCGTGCAGCAGTAAGGTTTGCAATTGTCTAGATACTTGTTCTTCCACCAGTATAATGTTTTCCGATGTTCCATCAAATACATACCTATGGCTTTCGAAAGATTATTGCTCATTTGATCACTATATTCTGCCTCTTTTATGATTACTCCGAAAACGCCTTTCTTCAGTTGTAGAAAATTTGACCCATGTATGTATTTTGGCTGAACAGTGTTTCCGTGGTATCCAGCGATGACTTGGTTGTTGATACGGCACTGTGAACCGTGCTCTACAAATCCAATCTCCTACTACCCATAATCGTACAGCAGCCGGGCTCTGCAGGATTTCATAGTGAAATGCCCTCGTTGAACTTAGGCCCTCACAGGGAAGACAATCATCATAGATGGTACGCTCTATGCCGGAAATGCCCTTCTAGCTTTCAAAACCAGTTTTGGGTGCTTATTGATGTAGTGGATAAGGTATTATGTTTTCGTTTTTGATAACTACCTAGGTAACGGACTGCTACTTTGTAAGCAGTGGATAGATTATTTCAAATCACGATGCAATTTTTTTAATGCAAGTCTGCGTATTCTATTGCCACTAATCACGATCACACCAACAAAAATAATAAATACTGCGATTTGATTACGGTGTTTCTACCCATCATTAAATTTTTATATTGCAAAATAGTTGTGGACTGAATACTATGTGCAACAGGCTGGATGCTGCATACGTTTCCAGTAATTATTCAGCGACCAACTTTAAAGCTGGTCTGAGTACCAGCAAGTCCACCCAACGGCGTTCAATAACTGCTGATTTTTCTCGTGTTTACCTTATCTGGAAGGTTAGGATCAATTTTCATGGCCAGCTGTCACAAAGCTGGAAGTGTTCCGGAAATTTGCAAAAGATGTCATCTGTGTAGCAGCTAAAACTATATACCAATTAAAGTAAACGGTGCAAGTTTATTTACATTAGGAAGGGAATGTTTCGGTTTGGGTTACGTAACCATGAGCATATAAAAACTCAGCTTCAAAAGCCCACTTCAGTTAGTATTGAACAGACAATTGGAAAACATGACCAAATAAACGTCCATTCGTGAAAATGTATCTGTGTGTATTATATTGCTCATCTTGAAAGCTGATTAATATGATGATATTTCTAATCTCATTTCGAAGTAGTTGACACCCGATTTATGGAAAGCAGTCAGATCTAATTTGAACAAAGTTTGATGACATTTATTTTAAATTAGTTTGCTCTGTTTTTCTGTTCTTTGCAATTCTTCCGAGACATTGAATTCGGCTTGAAACATTTCAGGCCAAACTACGCTCCCATGCTGCTTGCACGCATATATTTATTCTGTGCACTGAATATATCCTACTTGGTTAGAAACACTATGAATCTTGTGGGTTGTATCATTTCTGCATTCATGAATAGCAGCAAGCTAACTGCTAGTTTTATGTGGACAACGACAGCAAACTGAAAAAATGTAAACTGGAGAGAAACAAACCCTATCCTCTAAATTTATTCCCGTTTGTAGTGTCGTTTTGTGTTGTTGTAGAAGGTCTTCATGCAATACAGGAAATCTTCGCTTCAAAGTGTTCATTTCGTAAAGGGAAGTGTGTTATTAGACCAGAAAGGTAAAAGATATTTTACATTCCATGTATTTGTTGTCGGTTTCTTAGAACCATGTGCTATTCAACCAGAATTACGCGATCCATAAGGCAACAGCAAGAATTATGGGCTTTGTTTCAAAGTTGTGGTAGTTTGTTAGTATGCCCATTATTTACAGCATAATGTTCAATACGTTCCTTTTCCGACCAAAATAAGTAGTAATTTCAAACAGCCGCATGTGAAACAATTTGAAACCTATAGATGATATCAACGTTTGAACGGGAGAGTGTTTCGTCGTTGCAAACTTTGCGTATTAGGTTCTCATTCATTGCCAAACATACGGCGGAAACACACAATTCTCTTTAATGGGATGTATTGCACTGGAGCTTTTTATTATACTGCATAATGCGAGGATGATCTTATGTGACTGATGAATGGCAGACTTAGAGAATGGTCAAATATTAGTAATTTTCATATTCATCAGATTAACATGCATCATGTGTGGTTTCACCAGGAAGCCACAACTACTCAGCCTGCCAGGAACCACCCTTTTTATGGAAGTGTCAAATATAGTCCTCTCTCGTAGGAAGATGCAAAAGCAATGCTAACACGTCTAGAAAACACTGTATCACCTGGCGGTTTACTGCATATTTTTCGGTCTATCGGACAAAAAGAAACTACTGAATTACTTGAGAGATATGATCTTGAAATAAAGGTCTATTAGACGTCATCGTGGTATTCGGATGATGTAGGAATACTCAGTGTTGAAGAAGATTATAAAAAAAGTAGTAAGTCAGATAGGGATGGAATAATGACAGTGCATTTTGCACTTGTTTGTGACAGTTTTTTCCAAAATCTCCCGGAAACGAAATGTTTTTTTCAAGCAGTAATATATTTTTTTTGACAACTAAGTGATGTGGCCAAACAACCAGGACTAGTGACTTAGATGATGGTATTTCCTCGGGTTTTGCATAACAGGAACAGTCAAAAATGATTAAATGTGTACATATCATTACAAGGAGTGACGAAACAAACTTAGCTGTTTTATCAATAAATGAAAACGTTTTCTGCACTAAACAGCCATTCCTAGTAGGCTGTTTTTGCAGTTGCCCATTATTTCAAACTTCGTTGTGATTTGCTTTGGCTTTTGATTTATCTCTTGATACATATCGTGACTTAGGCCTAAGGAAACCTTATTTATGACAAGCACTTGGAGAACAAGTTCATTTGAAGGACGTACATAAAGTGGAAACTGTCACTCTTATCGATCGCAGCTGACAAAAATCATTACAATCTTATTTGGGGAAGCACAATCTAAGAGTTATTGAGCTATCAGATAAGGCTTCATGAGGACTACCCCGCCCGTATGTAACTTACCAGGTTTTGCCGCCCATAGCTACTGATAAAATTATTGAAGTGGACTCAGCCTTTTATTTATTGTATGCCTTAATACTGTCCAGTCTTTGGATATAATCAGCACGACCAATAACATTTCTGATTCACTTATTCTAGTGACCGTTTTTCGATGTTGAGGAAATACGTAAATGGACTTTCCTAAAAAGTAAATAGACTTTTTTGTCAGATTGTCACGTTTTATGCGAGAGAACATATGTTAATTTTGTAGGTAAAATGTCGTTCCGAATTCCATAAAACCTGGATGACTTCGTATTTGTCGTAAAATAAGTCAAACCGTTGTCGCTGAGCCTTCACGTCATTAGTTCTTTCTGTCTGTCACTGTCTTGAGTAATCTTCTCGAACAAACCTTTACCATTTCGAATTCAACTTTAACGAATATGAACGTACAGCATTTATAGATCACCTTTTCACCAGGAGATACTAAGTAATCGATATTCGCGATATAAATCCCAGAAGTTCATGCAAACTTCATGCATTATTCGAAAGAGTATTCAAAATGAATCACAGATCAATTCCAACGTTATCAGTCTACTGGTAATCCGAGTATGGGGCATATTCAGTGGATAATTCATTTTCCGGAATATGCATATTGTGACATCAGAACACGTTTTTAGAGACAAACAATTGTTTTCAATGATTCATTCTCAAGTCTTTACAAATCATTTAGGAGATGGTTGTGCTGAAATGGTCAAGGGTCAATCGGATTGGACGTAGTTTGTGGGGGAGACGGATTGGGGTTAGATCGATGTGTCGATCTGCACGACTAGGTCGTGACGGTCACATGGTTCGGAGCTGAGTGACTGGGGTGGGGGTGGTCCACTTGCGGCCAGGGTAATTGGAGGGCTTGGACGTACTTCTTCTGTGTACACAGAGCAGGCGCCTAAAGACGGATGCTAATCGCCTCTGCGGTGGCCAGTGTGTGTAAGCGGATGTGTTTGTGGGGATTTGGGGGCACTCGATAGACGATTTTAAATGCGGAATCCGTTGCTTCTTTGTGACCTGAGTCTACCACATGTCCCAGAATGGCACTCCCCATGGTTCTTGTTCCTCCATAATTTATTGTACTCTTTTGGGGACTGTAGACCGGTTGAATTTAGGTGTTTACGGTCGACCTCATCTAAACAGTATTAGCCGTTCTAGGAATTTCCTAAGCCGGCTTTCATATTGATAACTTCATGTGTAAATTTAAATGATATTTTTTAGACAGTGCCACATATTTTTTCTTTTTATCTAATAATGAATCTTTTGCATAACACTTAAACTTGTAGTTGTATGTCTGTATTTCGCTATAGCATATTTGGAACAAAACACACCTCCGTCTTCCTTCATTTTCTCTTCGTGGATAGGGTAACTAGTTTTGATACTCATCTTTTACATATTTTTACTCCGAAATTCTCCCGGTGATTCAATAAAGGTACCTCAGTTTTCAAGTAGTACTTAATTTTTTGGAAGACTTAAGCATCCCACGACAACCGAATTCTTGTTTCTAACCATGAAATGGAATTACTCAGATTTCCGTTCAGTCATCGGCAAAAATAAAAGCTGACTGAGACACAAATTATTTAACTTTTTGTTTTCATGATCTTTCGGCAGAAAAAACAGAGATCCCCCTTCTCCAAGCCCTCAGAGGTGCAAAGGCCAAGCGCAATATAGATTTCTAGTTTTCAACCAAAATTATCTTTGGTTTTTCCTTAAAATCAAAAATGAATTTTGGACATATATTTCGAAAATATGGATTTTACACTGGAAAACAGCGTTGCTGAGAATGAAATTGCAAGCGGGTGAACAGATTGCGTAACGTATTGGTTCTTATATTGAGTATTCCGCTCAAATGATTTCAGAACAATTTTTACGCCAAAACAAACTGCCATTTCCGGAAAAATAACCTAAGCTCCGGTTTGATAAAAACTGTTATAGCTGATTGGATTTTCATTGTTTTTACTTTACTCTGGGTGATGCATGGTGTTTTTTTAATTATCATTTATGGTCATGATTTTTACAACTCACGGTGAACAATACATGTTCCAAATTTTGGTTTATAGATCATATTGGACGAAGTTCTCTTGTATCAAGCTCACATATAATCACTTAATAATGAAATGATTGCAGTTCGCCTGGTTTGCTGTGAACCAACGTTGGGCTCTATTGAAGGGGATGAAAATAACAAATTTACAAACAACAATGCCAAACAAAACACACTGGTAGATTTCCTCTCTCCAGCAAACACTAGCCAATTTCAGGGAACACAATCACTCTGACCGTCTGAAACAATGTGTAAACTGGACCAGGAAAGAAGTATACCGTCGACCAGTTGGTATAAGTTTTCTCTGGACAATAATTTAGGAAATATGTGAAGTAAATTATTCTATGACTACTATTCACAAGGTATTTCTGAGGAGTGGGATTATCAGAGAGCAGTAATTATCTGTCACCATCGGTGTTGTTTCCAAGCTTACCTAACGGCCCTTGAAAGTTATAAAATAAGACAATTTTACTTCCACAGAAAGAGCGACAAAGAAAACAATTTTAAAATAGCACCAGTCGGCAACATAATCCAAAATCTTGTCTCATTCGCATGCAAAAATTGAACAGAAAGAACCTTTTCCGTGACGTGAGCAGAATGTGATCAATTATTTCAGATTAATGTAATTTGCTTACACAAAACCAAATTCTCCACATCCTCTACGGATTAATGATTAACGGTTATTTTGTAGGCTGACAAAATGAAGACTTTCAGCAGAAACCTTGCTAGTGACTGAAGATGTACAGATTATTTTTTCGCCCTTGACGGCTATCATACTCAGTGCACATATCAACGTTCCAACAAATAACACTGCAGCTGCTGTCGTGACTCTCAGTGAGAACAGCATGTATCAGAAAAGCGAGTAATTACAATTCGATGTGTTATGTTGTTCAGTCCGGAGGTTTTCCTAAAACCTCAGTCCACTCGATTGGTAGGATTACGCTATATTTGACTAAAAAATACCCAGAAAGATCAATGCTCTTTATCCAAGTATAACCAGCTAGTATCAAGATAATATAGATATGCTGCTTAGGTGCTCAACTCACCAGTGAGGAAAATGAAAGCAGCGTAAAACTGTTTCGTTCCTGTTATAAAACCATCAACGGGACATACTCACCGCCCCACTTCCTCAGGGTTGTAATCCCTGGTGAACGACGGCGAATCAAATACCGTAACCGTAAGACTATCCTAGCTGACACTCAAAGGTTTACTGAACTTAATTGCTACGTGATTCGGTCTCTGCTTCTCGCAGATCAATTAGTTTCTACGATGGATGAATTTCCTATCGGATCATAGGTACCACAGAGGAATTCCGCTGTAAGTAACCTACACAGCCTGGATTCTATCTATCTATCTATCTATCCACCTACCCATAAGCATGTGTATATATATATCAATAGTGGGATATGTGATTATGAGATTATGCTTCATCAATCCGTATCAACGCTTAAGATATCATCAAAAAACATGAAGGAACTGAACAGCTTGTCCATCAGTATTGAGAGTAATTAGCGGTATACATCCACCAAACAATCACTGTGGCTTGAAATGCCTAACAGTTAGAAGTTCGATTCACAATCGTCCACCCCGGGTTTGAATTGCAATAGGGTTGGTTAAGTGGACGTGCACTGCTGATGATTCTTGTTGAGGATGGGACACGCGTATTTTTCTTCCATATTTCACAATGATAAGTTGAGCGATATTATTGTATGATGAATTATATTCTGCAGATCCATTTTCCTAGTAATCATATACACAACCGTTAATTATCCTTGTTTTTCAGTTACTGTTGCCGTAGCGATAACCTGCAATAATCTCCCATTTTTCGGTTTCAGTTTAGAATCAAAACACTTCCTACTGTTGAAAACTATCCTCAGTTGCGCTTTTTGAATGTGGTGGTCGTGATATATTCGTCCACATGAAATAAAATCAGGTTATTTGCATAAACAACACTACTGAAATCTATCGATGAAAGCCTTTATGTAAAGCTGCTCCCCAGCAATATGAAAAACGGATTGTCAAGTGACTCGCTTGAAAGTGTTTGATCGTCTCACGTAGTCAAATGAACGGATGAGATATTGTTCAAAAAAGCCCATATGGAGCCTAATATTATTGGAAAAAGCGATTCTGAACTCTTTTCCCATTGTTTTCTAAATAGCTTGACCCATGGCGTCACGAGTGACCATTATGCTAGATAACGCGTAGTCATCAAAAATACGCTTGATCTCCTATGGTCGCTTTTTAAGCGCTGGTGTCCTGGTTAGACGCATCGCAAATGTTTAGAATTTTCAGAAGGTACGAACATTGACACATCTGTAAACAGAATACATCTATCAAATATACGCAGTGAACGGTGTATTGACCACAGAGTTTCTTAAACAGAACCTGTTGGACATCTTACATAGTGTTTACCATGCTTTTCATACGGACAACCATGATATAACTTTTGTTATATATGTATAATATTGACATTTTATCAGGAAGAACATGTGTAAATAGTTTGTGTTTTTTTTTTGTCCAAAATGGATGTATCCGACAGTTGAAATGTTACCCAGTATATTCTGGATTTTTCCTGATGAAAACATTAAGTAAAATTTACTTCTTTACCTGATTTAGCTTCATGCCATAACTAGTCTGTGTTCCATATTCAAACAAACGTGGATACGGTTTCGCTGAGTTCATTTACTGTTGGATGTACAACTAAAATTTCTAGAGTCCAATGATGGACACTAATGTCTTTTGGCACAATAAGCTAGAAGTCTCAGAAGCAAACCAATTACATAGCTAACCGTGTTCTGTCTGTATTTACCTAGTTGAAATTTATACCAAGCATTTTTGAAAAATGCTTGTCAATCTGAATCGAACTTACCCACTTTAATGAGGCTAAGGCCCAATTAAGAGGAAAGCAAACAAAAGGAGAAAGCACTAGACAACTAACAACGCGTATCAGATATATAAGGCACTAAATAAAACCAAGTTGCCCATTCTGTCCACAAATTTCTTGTGTAGCTTCTACTCTTAACCCTTTTCTTCGGTAATACTAAACACGGAACGCTGTGCAGTTACTTGGTTCAACCTCGTAAACGGCAAACAAATAACGAGAAAAGAGTTCCGCTTTTGCCTATAATATTCGCACTTGAAAAATATTTATCAAAAAGCTTACTGCTTGGCCTCATGTAATGGGCAATGCTATAGTGCTCGCAATACAACAAACAATAAAAAGAATGTTAAATTTTGCACTGTATTTGAAGATCACATATAAAAGACAACCGCTCATCATTCTCAATTTACCTTTGCGATTCAAATTATAAATCAATTTAGGTAAGGTATCAGTTGGAAAGTAGCATGTGTTTTCCAAAAGATGCAGCATTTTGATTAGGAAATCCCAATTTGTTTATCAGGTCTCGAATCTAGTTTATTTATGATACGATATGAAAACAAGTGTGAAATTAAACATGTATTGCATTTTTATATTGAGGTGAAGTGTTGTTTATTTGGGTACATCAGAAAAACGTTACGAGATTAGAATTAGATAGGGTACATAATGATATTCCATGAACAGTTCAACAGTCGATATAAGTAGAAGGGAAACAGTTAGTTGCGGGGATGTTCTTTCAAAAGATAGAGATGGAACGGAGGGTTGATGGTGCATGAACTTCGAACTGTTCAGTGTCACGAAGCCTCACTGGGCGTCAATGGTGGTCAAACCTATTTTTCAAATTTATCCCAGTAGTGTAAGATTATACGCGTTTGAATGGCCTTCAATAAGTAAAGTGACTGGCCGCTACCACCCATATGATGTCAACATTATTCGTTAGAATCTAACTTCAGCAAAACAAAATCTTCAATCGCCTAATAAGACAACTAACAGTAATGTTATTATCAAAACGGCGCGATATAAACAGTGACTCAAAAAAAATCAGCATTATTAGAAAATTACTCATTTACTAAGCAGTCTATGATGGTAAGCATTTCCACCTTTTGTAAGCTAAATCAATGAATTTATCGCAAATATTCCATACTGCTGAACAAAAGGAAACTTACTGCAGCACGAGATTTTCGACTTCTTGATAATATTTCCGTCTGCACTACCCATGCTGTTTTTACAACCACCTACGACGGTGATCATTGAAAATCAAACAGTTCGACAAAGCCCTAAACGGTCTTCATGGCGAAATGTTAATCTTATAAACCAGAATTCAAGTGCTGTCACAAATGGGACAAATATCCCTCGAGAGATTAATGTAACCCTATTTCGAACACAATACTAGATATTTATATACGGGATAAGAAATAGTAGAAGTATAGTGAAAGGGATCAAAATTAATGTAATTATTTCGTCCAAATATGATATACTGCAGATCAACCGTACGGCCAATCTGAAGCAAAAGCTCGAGGCAAGCATACGCGCATTGTTTTCGTAGGTAATTTTTCATGATCACGGTTATCAACTTACAGCGACAAACAGCAGGGTAAACCACACAAAAAACTGCCTTCCTCACCATGTTGTACGAAAAATTAGAAAGCTCGAATGCACAAGATGGATAGGAATTTAACGTATACAAAACGGAGAAGGAAAAAACAATTTATTATTATTTGCTTTGGACTAAGCTGTCAAAAGAGATGAAAGTGTTCCAGGTTTAAATAAAAACAGATTTTAGGTTCAAAAAAGCAAGCTATCTTATGTAAACCTAAGGGATTTCGGAACGGATGTCTCAATACCTTGGAATACACAAATGCAACTGCTGAGAGACTAGTCTCCTTCTAGCTTCATGCCTCATTGTTAGCCCCATCCACCAGCAACAGTCAATGCCTTGTGTAGCCCTGTAGATGTATCCAGCGAGGTCCAAAATTGATATGAACGAATTCAGCGTGCAGAGATTTGAACGATAAACTTTGTTTCCTATTGGATCAGAGATAACCTACTACAGCATGATGTTAGTCTAGATTGTATTTATTGGTTGTCATCGCATTATAACCCTGGATAAATGCAACAAGAAGACCAGTGCTGATGACGGATGTCTCTGTTAGGGACTGTTTGCATGAAACGAAACGCCTACTACTTAATTCGTGAATGTGGTTGACCTGTGTTTCGCAACTTGATTCGGAATGCTGTAACCAAAAAGGTCCCAATAGTTTCTTCGTCGAGGAATAGAGCATCTGATAAAATTCGTGCATATAGTAAATTTCGATTACGGTGAACAAGTCAAATTCATTCACTAAAATGTTTTATGTGTCCCATGTAGGGTTAATTTTCAACGCGAACGTGATTTACGGAGAAACCAAAAAACGAAATTCTCGAAGGTTTATTAGAATGTGCAGAGAAATGAAGCAGCACATACAATCTGAATATTGATGAGGATGAATAACGAAGTAGTTGACTATTTGGTCGTGGTCTACGAGTAAGCGGACAGGGCAAGTAATAAGGCTATTGGCATACTTGAACGTGCGTGAAAAAATGATCTTGAATTTCGAGCTAGTGGTTGAGAAAAAGACGGCCCCGAAGGAGATGTTGTTAGAAAGGTATCTGTATCGAAAAGTAACCTGTTGTGGATTCGTCACAACTAACAAAAGGCTTGAAAGAGGTCGTTAGGAGATCTTTATTGAAGCTAACATAAAGGGAAAAGATTTTCCATAGATTTGGTGGTAAAATCAAAATATTTTTTCGTAAAAAAGAGGAAATTATAGAATAGCAATGAAGCTAAAAAGGGAGAATGCAACAGAGTTACAAGTTGAGGTATAATACTGTTTACTGCTCTAAGTTTTTGTAGTCTAATTGTTAGGGAGGAAACTTGTTGAATCCATTGAACAATGTTCTGATGTGACGAACTCAGCAAAAATTGTGAATCTGAGTAACTCCTCGGTAACCAACGAAAGAACCTGGAACGATTGTTGACAACCACTGGAAAGACGTCGGATTCTATTAAAACAGTTTAGTAGTGTGTTCCACATTGCAGACTGATCGGCATGTTAACATATTTTGTAACATCAAAGAAATGAGAATATTGCGTAGACCAGTGGTCACTTTCATCCAGACTGTTTTGAAGAAAATGTAAAACTTCATTTCCGTTATTAGCACATCGAAATACAACATTATCGAGGTATTTCCACCCAAAGAATCGGAAAAGAATTGGAGCCCACCAATCGAAGGAAATAAACCAAAATGGGACACAACAGCTCCCTGAAAACATTACTGTACGGTATTTTGACCCCGTAGTTTATTGACTCGCACATACACAAACTACAAGTCTAAGACAGACAACACCGACACGCTTCACAACGTGTGCTCAAAGACAGATTGTTGAAAAAGAACAGATAACATACCTCAAATTGTGGACAAACGGAGCACGGAATCAATACGGTCAAGGAAGGGTTCAAAGAGATCAAACAACAATATAATAGAGACTTTCGAGACAGCAATAATCGGAGAAATGTATTCGGAATTGTAGTGAGAAGGTAATGTTACTCGTCTTCTTCTGTATATTGTGAGAACAAATATATATAATGCAAAATTCTCGTTCTTGATATGATGCGTCCCAAGTAGCTTAAAAAACAGTTATTATCTTCTAAATCTTGCTTTGGTGGTGTTGGCGTGTATGATACTGAAGTCTTTTTATCTTTCTACTGCATCTATAAACACGAGTAGGGTGCGCTGGTGAAGTTAGAAGACCGGAAAAAAGAAAAAGAGAGGCAAAACAGAAGAAAAGCAGAAAACTAATATTGACAATGAAGAACAAAATAATAACACGTGAAAATAGAGGAATACGAAGGAGAAAATTAGTCAGAAGTAGCAACGATGCTGCCTTTCGGTGGTGCACAGAATGGGAGCTCCCACTCAGCTCTACTAAATGCAGGCAATTTTCCTGCGATAACTCTAAGACCTGCCTGAGGGAACTTGGGGACGGCTAAACCAGGGTGGCTGTCTTCGGTGAGAATGAAAATGTGTCAGTTGAAGATGTCAAACATGGGACACTTCACCGTATTAGGACTCCACCTGCAATGCGACACAACCCAATCTATGCTACATATTCAGTTTGGTTGCAAAACAAGTTGATGACCGGTTGTGCGTTGGGCGATGGTGGATGTGTTGCTTCGTGTTTCGTGATGGGAGGGAGGCAGATCCCTGAACCCCATTGCCCAGGAGCTCACAGCACTTTCTTTCTGATCTTTGATTTTTAGGCGCTCAGGCCCCTCAGTGACCTCCTGGAAAGTCTCAAAACAAGCTGTTCGAATGGGCATCTAACTTCCTCTTGTTTGATATTTCGATCCTATTCAGGTATTCCTCTTTTGAATCCGCTGTACGTGATTTTATTTCCGCATTTGACACCTTGACATTCCTGGTGCTGTTGAAAATGATTTGGGGAATAATTCCTCCTTTGGGAAAATGAAAGGTAGTGTTACTGTAAGGCGGAATATTCCGCTACACAGTCCTAAGAATAACGGCAGTTAAAGTAAACAATCATAGCTGACTTAAAGTAAGCCTGAACTGCTGACACCATATGCAAATATATAAGATCTGTGGAGAGGGAATAATATCTTCCTGAAACCTAATAAAACATTTCTACAATAGCCATTTTGTCCTAGAGTATGAAACATATGGGGAGCATGAACAAAAATGAACACAGATGAAAAGTTTTGCAGTCAGAATCTGAACAAATGCTTTCATCACGAACAATATCAGTCCATTGAGTTCAACAAACCAATCAAGCGTGATTGATTCTTTCTGACCTAAACTGAAAAACGTGGTGGATAAAGCCCACTGCAGACCAAGCCTGCATAATCTAACTCTCATTTTCAGGAGGTTTGTTCGATGAATCACACTGGCACTCAAAATCGGCCCATTCAACGTAAAGCAATAATTGCAGCCTCATTGCTAGTAATACACTCACTGGTTCGTATGATTTTCCATACGTGTTCGGTCCTCGAATGCTGTATTTTCAACTGAGCTGGTAGAGTCCATTCAGTTTTCAGTTCAGGTGTATTCTGATTTCACTTCATGCAACTCATCGGACAGGAAATATATAAAATTCATGCTTTCTCATCAATGGGGTCAAATAAATTGGATAGAATAATGGAGTTTTAGTGATCGATCGATCGGTAATTATTTGGGTGTCCCCAGGTAAAGGGAATTTCGTTTCTCATAAGGGAAGATCGCAGCATGTTTTTCTTCTACCTCTGGATGGATCAAATGTACTTACCCTGAGTGCTGAATAGAAGCCATGACATTGATAGAATAATGAAGCACGCTGATTCACGTATATGAGACGTCCGTTTAAATTAAATGTAAAACGGAACGAGTCCATCGCAATAATCAGAATGCGAGATATGAGTGAAAATATGTTTTCGGTGATTTCATTCACAAGCAAAGCGCAGTTTTCAGGGAACACATAATAACTTCCTCGAGAGTTGCTGGTATTCGAGGCCTATTTGCTCTTGACACTTATTTTGGGATCCAAAAGACGACTTCGAAGGTATGTAACCAACAGTCGTTTATGAAAATTACTGTTTTTTAATTTCACCCCTGTTGCCTCATCCATGACCATCTACTAAGTCACGTGCACCTATGGTGATACCCGTTTATGTCGAGCGGCATGGCACCTATGAAAACGCATTAAGGAACATCATCGGCCCTGGTCTAGACAGGATGGCAATGGAATGGCATCAAGTTCAGCCTTTGCATTCCCGGTAGGAACTGGGCCCTTGATCAACAGTCCACATTCCAAGTCGTCTATTGGGCCCCACAATACGTGTCAAGAACAATTAGGCTTCGCATACCAGCAATTTCCGAGGACATTATCATCAGTCTCTCGAAGGCTGAGCTTTGCTCGCAACAAAAATTTGTCCAATTCGTCCAACCCCCATGGCCAGTAGTCACTTGCTTCACCCAGGAGCGTAGAGCTGACGTAGGCCAATGATCACCCATCACATGATCCGGTAATCCGCACGAGCTTCCATTCACCTCAAACATTATTTTGCCGTATCGACGAACTGTAATTTGTTCAACTCTTCTTATTAAATTGTTTCCATGTACACTTGATTTTAGTGACTTGAAAATTAAATAGCCGGAAAAGTTTCGTCTGCAGTTCATGTTGCTACATGCATATGTTTGCCTTCAACATGCGTTGTCCGCTCCATCGTGAACAGTCTACCCAAGTAATATGTCACGTCAAAGCACCGTGACATATTTGGCCATTTTGATACGAGAGAGCCACATATCGATGCCCTGGTTCTGCTAGTTTTCCAACGATATTTACTTTGAACTCAAAGTTATATCGGGTCCCGTTCAAAATTGTACCCGAAAATGAACATTTTGTAACTAAAACAATTTTGCTAACTCATTTCATAAGTTCTCAGTCAGCACATATTTTTCATCCAAGCATCTCTGTAGAACCAGTGTAGGTGTGAATTACGAAGAGAAAACCAGCGAGAAGCTGCCTAGATTGTTGTAAGACATTAAAAAATAAAGGAATCCTGATAAACTCTTGCTTTTTGGTGCGTATTTCAGCTAAAATGTGCACATATTAGGTCAGTAACATGTGTCTAATCTCTACTTGGGGCTGCACAGAAGGATTATTATTTAATGAGACAAATCAATGGATTTTGTTTTTAGGTGAACCATTGTCGTCACCAGACAGGTTTTGGTTAATTTGTATAAATAATTGGTTACCGACACAAGTAATCCTTGCATTTGAAGCATGCTTTAGTTGACGTCTCATAGTGCTAGTAATTAATTGATACCGAATCAGTCCAAACCGTCACTGATGAGAAACCCACTACTCTCTTGAAGATTATCATCGATAGCATGCAGCGGAAGAAGCACGCGACATAATAACCAGTGTATCACTCCACAACCTTGACAGCAAGATTATTATGGTTAACTTGATATATTCTTTCCCACAAGTCAGTGATGATTTTGATTAAACCGGTTCCCGTCCACCAGGAGTAGATCATTTTATTCATCGGACTCAACTTTTTCCAGGATAGACACGCACTTTAAAGCATTTCTCACGATATGTTCTTGCTTCTGTCTTTCTCATGCTGACGCTTAGATTACTCGCTTGAAACACAACCCAAAATGTTTCAGCAGGTGAAACGGTTTTTTCCCGGTTCTGTGTCCTTAAGTGCTCCGTGAGCCTTTAGGCCTCATCCTCACACTTAAAAAGTAGTCTTGAGTCTCCGTTATCAGTCATAGCTACCAGAAAAATTCGAGGACAGGCCAATGTATAAGTCGCGTTTTTCAGCTTGATAACATTTGCGGAAAGCTAGACATGAGCGATGAGGTTCTCCTTCTGCAGGAAATCCAGAAATCTGTCCACAGGTTGTTCCGTAAACACCTCAGCCGGTGATGCCTGATGCAACGACGGCAACACAGAGACTAAGGACGGTCAGCTCGAAAAACGAGCTGGGTCGTCTGCAACCATCTCATTGATACTACAACTTCAGCATTGGATACATTTTTCTGCTCCTTGAATTTCATCAGCCTTGGTTCTGTCACCTAAAGATGAATTCAGGTAACCCGTGCAGACTGATTCATGGAAGTTCCTTGGCAGTTAAAACCTGACAATTTTGTGCGGACACTCCGTACTAACTTTGGAATACACGTTAGGCTCTAGGTACTACGTGGCTCCAAAATTTGCTATCCCTCAAAAAATATAGAATATACTACAATCTAAATCCGAGCTACATTGTGATTTGCACCACTTCTGTCACTCCGAAATACCTGTCACATCCTGCGTGCTAGATACATAGGCAGATGTAGTCTCAGTTTAGGAGTAAGGCGCCGACTATCCCAAACCACCTTCACTTTTTGCCTGTATTTCTTACAATTTTGACACAATTATAAAGAGAATCGAATGGGTTGGTGCAGATCATCAACAGAACGAAAATGGTGAGCAGTTCAGCCAAAGCCGTAAACGATTAGATGAGGGAGTCTGTGTAAACTAAGGGATTTAAGCAAATCAAGAGCGTTCTTTCGAATACTTCCAGCAATTTCTGTCTTTTATTGGGTATATCTTGGTTGTGTACGGATTTCTAACGAACGTGGGTGTCCATTACCGTATGAAATCAATGGTGTGCTGCCGACTACTCACAACGTGCTAGTGGCATAAATCTGTATGATAATCTGGGTGCCATTCCCCAACTGTTTTGCACGAAATTGGTCATTCCGCTTAACTGGTGGCACTCTCTTCGTTCGTAATTATGAAACGTCAATTGTCTATGTGCACCTCCATCGGAAATTATCCTCCATACAAATATGTGCGTTTCTGACACTCTCTTCTGCTTTCCATTCCCGTCACTTTCCAGCAATTATTTAAGGTGCAAAAGATGCGATTGCAAAACTTAAAAAAGAATCTGACTAGTAATTAGCGCATTCGTTCCAGGCTGAAAAACTCCACGGCATGTTATTTTTGTCAGACAAAGGTTTGCAAATAAATAACCACCGAAAGGTTTATCGTTCCATTTATCTATTCAAGTCCTCATAGTTGTTCTCGTAGCGAGAGGAAATGTCCTAGGAAGACTGGAAGATGCCTAGGTCGTACGAATTCCAGTGTAGTCTAATAAAAATTAAAACCCTTGATTGTCCGGAGAATTTCGCTTTCAAAAGAGATTGCACACATGGTTAGTAGTTCGCATCAGTTCAAGGGATTAGGCTAATGGCGAAGTGAAAGTAGAAAATCAAGTAACTCAGAAGTTTGAGGCTTCACTAGCTGCGGAAGTATGCATGGAGAATCGAGTCTAAAGGGGGCGTGTTCGGTAAAATTAGGCCATGGAAGGTGAAGTAGAAGTACATCCAAGTTTACTAGGAAATGATGTTGTATTTATGCAAAGTGAAGCAACAGTTTATACTTAAAATGGCGCTATCGCCTCAGGGAGTTCCACTTCTCACGGCTCATCATTTTGACCAATATATTTTCAGTATACACCCCAATAAGACGTCATACTTTGGTTTTTATGAGTATGTATAATTCCTTTACCGGAATAATGTGAATCACCATTATACACCGTTAGATAACATCTATTGAGGCTTCTCAAGGGAGCTGAATTCAATCTACGGATTCAAGCATAATGGGGTTCAATCTGTAATGAGATAACTATCAAATTGTGATCTTGTCCATTCAATTTTTACTGTACTCAGAACTTTGAGCAAAAAAATGCGGAAATCGGTGCAGCTGGCCAGTGCTTCAAACTCATCTGGATCATCAATTATGCAAGCACTTTTGAAGAGCTCAGGGCTTACACGGAGTCGGTGAAGTTTTGTTTGCAGTCCGTTGTGTGGGAAGCAACTAAAGTTCCATTTCTAAAATGCCACTCTTCATGTGGTATTTACACTCAGCTCACCACCGAAAGCCACGGAAGCACTATTTCCTCCGTTAGAAATCATTAGCAGTGTTCTCCTAGTGGAGCTCAACAAGGACTCGAACCAAAAGTGGAAGATTTTGAATCGATCTCCCAGCCACCAGGTTATTCAGACTTATCGGTTCGTCTAACCTGTAAAATACATAAGATAGCATTCTTTTGTCATCGGTTCTGAACAGTAGCGGCCCGTTTCCCGTACTACGACCGGTTTCGCCAAAGTATGACTTATTTGTATGGACCTAGGCAAAATAAAGGTAGACCGCCTGCAGAGCCTGGCTAATAAAAGCGTAAAGGTAGTAGGAGATTGGATTTGTACACTGTCACCCATCATGCAGTATTACTGATGAGTTAAGTTTTTGTGTTGCAAGGTGTACCATATTGTAATATGCACAACTATCAGGATTTCTAAACTCTTGTATGCAGAGTCTACGTGTTTGTTTAACCAATATTCAGTTCAAAACGCCATCGTAGCTGTTGGATTGGAACGAGATTTAGGAAACGCATAGCAGCTAAAAAGGGTGTGGAAATTCCATACCAGATTAGATGATCGAAACATGGAATAATTGATTTGCTACGCCCGTATTCTGACCTCAACTGGTATAAGGCGCGGAGGTTCCCACTATATCAGTGGTTCGGTGAAAAAGGACGCATACAAGTGGTTACCCGATCTGCACGGTTTCTCGAGTTCCTCAAATAGAAATTTGCTTTTTAAGTCAACGACCACTTGAAAATAACTCAGAAGGTTTCAAAATTCTGTGAAAAGTGGAACAATATAGAAGCCTTCAGTGAGCACAGTACTTCAATGGATACAAGGAGCCCTGCTGAAACAGACATCCATTGAAATACTGAAAGCAATCGAAAATTCAAGAGTGAGCCGTATTAGGATGAAATATGACCTTTAAAATTCATGCATACTTGAAATCGTTGATTTAAAACAGAACCCATCAGTAAAAAAATGAACGTTATTGCAGTGACAAAAATAAATGTGGTGGTATTCGAAGGCCCAGACAAAAAAGGCCGGGATATGAGCAAAATCTGACTCCAGTTTACCTCACAGTGCTTTGCAATCAGTGTATAATACCTTAACCATATTGACATAAGCGCGACAATTTCGGTCATCATGACACCAAGTCAACCATATATTTATTTGGTCATATATACCGTCGAAATTGCACCGATTGGCTTCATAGCGCAACGTTCCCAGAAAATGCATTATGATGCTAGCTGGTGAGAAAATGAAAAGACTCAGTTTTGCAAGCTTGACTCACAATAACACTTTATACGCTAATCTTAATCCCAAAACTGCAGGTGGTATTCTTCCAAAACAAAGCAGGTTGTGCTAGTGGCCACTAATTATTTAGATTTTATGAATACTAGTCAGCAACATTAATATATTCTTTTATACATTTAAGAGTGAATCCCTGCGATTGAATTACACTTAACAGACTTTCGATAAAGTTTAGTTGTTTGATGATTGAAATGTCTTTTGAGCCCTAATGGGGGATCATGGGTGAAAAGTCCACTTTTAGGACTAGGGGATGATTTTCGAAGGGTATTTCGTCAGTTAACTACTTCAGCATTCAGAACGACGACATGCGGTCTCAGTTAAAGATTTTCGCTAGAGGCCGTATGGGATAGTCCATGGATGACTGGACATCAAACTCAATTGGAATAAATACGCGCATAACTTTTGAGGACGATGGAACAATGAAGTACAAATAACCCGTCGGTGTATTCGATCCGAAAGGCCAATAAGAGCCCATTAGTGAACAGGTGGATTGAAGCCTTGACCAAACAAGCCGGAGAGCAGGGGTTTGAATTCTGCCATCGCCGGTCAGTCTGCTGTTAGAGAGTTTTGCTTCCTCTTCCAGCTCACTTTCATATCTGTTCCAATAGGTCCTCAAATGGTCAACGCTGAAAACAAAAGGGCCAGATTGCCGACTGTCACATGTGCATCGTGGGCCATGGTGGCTCAAATGATGAGTATTCATAAAAAAATAATCCTTGAGAGTAAGTAGTAGGTATTCCATTTGTACATGGTGTGACTGACCATGCAAAGTGATTGTTTCACACGCCATGGGAAACCATGCACGCAATGTGCAGCTGTTTTATCTATGAACGGAATCGTCAGCCATGGGCATCCATCGAACTACCTCTGAGACTTGAAACACGAGGTGAATGATTGTTAGCCAGAAAACCCATCAGGCTATCCCGACTGTCATTCAATGATTCATTGATCTTGTTAACCCCATTATATATATATATATATATATATATATATATATATATATATATTATATGCAGCCCTCTTCCGCCAGTGGCTTTGAATGTTGCCAGAGAATTTCCTGCTCAGAAATGGACTTCAGTACTGAAAGGCTTCCCTGCAAAGGGCGAAGTAAAACAAAGGCATATGGTATGACACAGAGCTTACCTAATGTACACATATAAGTAGTAGAACATTGGGTTTGTATACCGTGATTTGTCGTGCAGTTTCAACAGTGAGTTGAGTTCTATTTTTGCATAATCGCATTAAGATTATCAGAATTTTTCAACGAAGGCAACGTATATACAGAAAAACTAATTTGATAGTCACCCAGTACTCGGCTGATAAGGTCAGCCTAGCTTGTTGTTCGGAAAATTCAAAGCAGCTTCAAAGGATATGTGGAAGAAAAACGTAGATGGTGGGTCGAAAAGGGATAAAGATGTGTTAAAAACAACCTCAACCAGGTCTGAACCTTGCTTGATTCTTAGGCGAGTTACGTTCACGAGTGTTAATAAGCGCGGTAGAATGATACTAGCAAACAGTTTAGATATGACGTCAGCCCAAATTCTTCCAGTTGGTTTTCAGAAAGGACTTGTCTTTTTTCTTTCAAATTGGTACGAGTACCTAAACAGGCTAATTTTCGGAAATTGTTCCCAATCTCACTTCTCCTCTTCTGACAGAGGATTGATACCTAAGCCGAAAGCTGTACCCATTGTGCTGGTTGACAAACCCGTCGTGGATAAGGTCCAGTTAAATTTCTCGAAATGTTCCACAGAACGAACTAGACGAGGGTCTCAGTCTAAATACGCTAGCTATTTGCCACCTTGATTGGTTCGCTAACTCTTACGTTTCATGGATCGGTATTTAAAACTAGACAGGAAGGGTTACGGCTATTGCAAACCGCCTGAGCTATTGCCATCTCCATATATTTTTGCAATCCATCGAAGATCATAGTTGTTTCTCGGGTTCAAATTCAGCTGGCGTTCCAGACATCTTCATGCCTCTTCATGAATGGAATCCAAATGAATCGAACATGGAGCTTCTAATGGTGCAATTCAAGTGTTCGAACGTTGAAAGCAGCTAGGTCAAGCAAAGTCTTGGGTCTAAGAATGGAGTATTTACTTAAGGCTGTCTCCAGTTTACCACCTATACCGAGAGTTGTGGGTTCTCGGTCAAGACTCACCGTGGCAACTCGCATGCATTCAGGTCCATTTTGTAAAAAATGAAGAGCAGAACGATAAGGAATTCTGCCCCAGGGCGGTTGGGGATTTCTTGTTTAATCATATTTCGCGGTTGCACACAGCAGAAGAGGGCTTTTCATTGAGAGCCCTAACCGGAGCCTCCCACTTAAAAGTCATTGTTGTTATAAACCAGCAAACGAACATTCTCATCCAGCGCGCCACCAAGTCTGCTCTAGAAGGGCCTCACATGGATCACGTCGAACGTTTAGGGGCGAGATTATCAGTTATCCCACAAGAGTGCTCTGGACATTTGAAGCCCTAATCATGCGTACGCAAGATACTATGATATTTGAGTGTGAGTAGCAGGAAACTGTATTTTGTTATCATATGATCCATCGAGCTTTGGGAAAGTGGAACTCATTATCTAGAACCACTGAGGCGTTGCATAACTTTTATCGCAGCCTTTGGTAACAAGATACGGGAGTTCATATAGACGATGTGATTGCCCAACGACAGGACTACCTGAATGAAAAAAATGGACATGATGGTAAATCGTGATTGACTTGTATTTGAGGAGAAGACTTTCTGAGCATGTAGTTTTTAAGCATGATACGTACGATACAATGTGTAAGTCTAAAGTAGTGGAGTCAACGAACATATTTCTCGACAGATACAACCTAATGCGGCTCCGAGGAATAAATCCGTATCGCCATTCTGATTTGCTTACATATGAGTTGTTGGTTTGTTGCGAACGTGAATAATTTTAGGTTGCCTGCGGCTAGGTGTTTGCAGTGGACCTCAAATACGTAGTATGGATTACCCGAAAACCAGATTACCTGAGTCCTCACTGAAAACGTCACATGCCATTTTGAAGGGTATTTCTCAGATAATGTTACGTCAGCTCATGTTGATCGAATAACCATCTTCTCGATTACTAATTCCATAAGATTTTTACTCTATTGTATTTCGCAATGATTTGACAAACAAAACCCAGTCACCGTCTTTCATTTACTCATCGTATGCACCACAATGTTTTTGTAATATTCAAATATCATATTTGTATTCCATACTTATCCGTATTATTCAAAAGCCAAAACTTGATACCCAATGTGTTGTTTCGATTTGTTGTGGAAAATTATACTTAGTTCAGTTCAGACAACTGTTAACAGTGCATTGACGGCGGTGGTTTTAATTCCTATCTCCTAGCGGCAAACTCACACGGGAATAATGGAAATGAACAACACGACGGGACGGAACCTTGATGTGTTGTGAGGAATTGTGTTTCTGTGATTCTAGGGGCTACGCTGGAGTGTCACTCGACGGTGGAAGAAGTTTCCATATTTCATTTAGCAGATATTGTTTGCCTAAGCCTGACAGCCCCCGGCCTAAAGAGTTCTACCCCGTCCAAATAACACTCGCTCCAATAGTTACATGGGACCAAAGATCGCATCCGAAATGGGGTTCAATAGTTAAGCACAAGCGGACTCAAAATAAGATAAGTAGTCTAGGCTAACGCTATTCTGCGTTGTTGGTCTGGGATTTGAGTCAGAGGCTCCGGTTAGGTCTTTTTAAGAGGAAACTGCTTGACAATAGGGTTAACCCAGAATTAGGATTTGCCAGTAAATCTTCAAGGTCTATCGGGGAATCATCCTACAATATCCCAAATTAGGTTTTGTACCATGGTTTGGAAGTTCTCTGTCTGCCAGTTGGTGATAGGCAAAAAGAAACGGACACATAGATACAAAATATTTACCGTTCCCTACATATCAGGAGTTATGAGAAATGGTAGGTTTGCCGGTAGGCGACGGCTCTCCCCTGTCAGTAGATCTTGATTTTGGTTTTTCCAAAATTATTCAGAATACTGTGGAAAATGTTCTATTAAGTTCGAAAACGGGTCTACAGTTTGCGTAACACGACAGTTTCCTTCATTATTGCACCTTCCTTGTGACCTTAGAACAATGCTAACCTCAATGCAGAGTCGCACATGTTCAGCAGGCTGTTGGCAACTATACTGGTGTTCGATTATTGTAAGAGTGGGTTCCCAATGGTACCCTCCGAGAAATTTAGGATCGGAGAGCTTTCCCTGTTTCGAATTTTTATGATCGAACACTTGCAACCCACATCGGAGTAACGCTGGTCGTTCATGTAAGAACATTTTTATTTACATGACTCAGAAATTCGAGATCTGACTGAAAGGTGATATTTGTTACTGGTTTTCCCTGGATTACTTACGCGAAACTCCGGATATCATTCACAGCGCCTGTTTTATAAAGCACTATATATTCATGATTCCTCAATGAATTGTCGATTAACACTATCAACTCAGTATGCGTGCACAGCCAATACTTGAAGGAGTTCTCTGCTGCCGAATGCAGATAAAATCACTTTTGAATGTGATTATTGCAGTGTGTTTGGTTTATCGTGGAACAACATCGGTCTGTATATGTCGAAGTGAAAGGAACAACAACCGGAAACAACAACAGTAACAACAACAAAACAAACAAAACAGGCTCGTATGAAACTTCTCTCCCAGGCAATCACTGTTCAGGAATGAGAACAATCCAACGCAGATGGATGTATCAGATTACTGAGAACATTCATTCTGAACATCTGAAAAGATGAGACGGATGATCCAGGCGGAGAAGCATACAGGTCACCAGGTGGCATTTGTTTTCTCCAGACTCAACAACAATTTAGCTCGCAGTTTGAGTGCATTCGTCTCACGAGCTTTTTTCACAATTCAATTCGGACAGGTAAGGATAGCAAAAAACTATTGTTGTTTGTGTCATTCGAGACTGTTTAGCACCTCGGCCAAGTTCTTTAGACAGAGAGAAAATAGGAACATCAAGCAGCTGCAGAAAATCGGGAGGAAGAAATAACTTTTACACTCTCATTGCCAAAGTAATGAAGAACGTTGTCGCGTATGCATAAGGAATATTTGTTTGATGGATGTTACTCCTGATGCAAGAATACTCAAAACTGATGAAATGATTTATGGTGATTGGTCAATAGGGTTTATTTACGGGAAATAAATTCTCGATATTCTCCACGGTTTATTCGTTTTTTTATCAGTGTTTGCGGGATAAAAGGTTGAATTGGTAAATTCTCAGTATTCGGAAGTGTTCAGCTCTTGTTCCAAGCTTCAATTGTGCTATCATCAATGCGCACACAAGGCCGTTGACGAACTATCAGATTTCATAAGCCGGATAGTGGTCAACATGAAGAAGACGGAATTTATTCACCTTCGTATAGACCAAAGTTCCCAAATCCCTCCCCCTGATTTGAACGATGTTGGTGATCGGTAATCCTTGATAGTCTGTGCACCTTTTTCACGAGGTTCGATTTATTCTTAATATTCTGACAATTTGAAAGAAACGACAAGCCACGTGTCTTATCCCGTTCGGACGGTTTTGCTGGCGCCATGCGCCATCCGAGCAAAATTTTCATGAATTATTTGATGCTAGTACTGGCTAACCCGCAGGACGTAATTTTTGTCACGAACAGCGAACTGTTTACTAGAAAAAGACCACACGGTCAGTACTAAATATCTGATAAATCTAGTGAGCACAATATTTATTAAGCAAAGTGGCTAAATAAATACAAATGTGAACACTGTATACCATCATTTCGCTTTAATGGTCACTCTCCGATGGACAAGGGAATAATGACCCACCTGGTGTATAGAAAAGCCATCCAAAACGTGTCAGCAACCTGAGACACAGAAGGAATTTCGAGGCCTAGTAGTAAAGCAGTCTCACCGAGTTCATGCTGAACAGCTCGCACACAGCGAAGACGATAGTGGCACTGTTCGCCTAATATGTTCATTGTTCGCAAGAGCGGTTATTTTCAAACTTGGTTTTATTGGTACCTGGTAACAGCTATGGAATCTAATCCCGTAGTGGTACTTGAGAAAGGGACTAAGACTGATATGACAGTTATTGGCGACATTGCGTACTCGCACAGTGAAAAACAAACTTGATAATCTTATTATTTATAAGTATTCCTAGAAAACTATTTGCTGTATTTGAGGATATTTACAACTTTGTTCATTTACTTTTAGGTAGTTCAGCTCAATTTTGATCTGCAATTACTATCGCCGATCAAGATCAGTTTACAAGCAGGTGACCGTCGTTCACTTGTTCATGTTACTCCTCTTGAAAACAAAGCTTCTGCTGTGACGATTCTCTATGGGTAGGACAAAACAACACAGTACTCTTCGTCCAGTCCGAAATCTCCATGATTGCAATAACCTCCATTCAAGAAATACGTGTAACGTGCACGATATCGTTCTCCTTAGGAAACCAGTCACAATGTTATAAACATCCCAGAACAAACACATCCATGAGGATTTTACTGGCCACACGCTGCCCCTCAAAAGAAAAATCGTTGGGGTAAAATGGTTTACTTATTTTGTTTGGATATATGATATCAGTTTCCATGCTCGTTACCAAGCCTGATTTTTTAACATACTGCCAGGTCCTCCCTCATATTACATCGGGCCTTTGAAATTACTGAATATGCTGCTCCTACTGCACTGGTGCACTTTTTGTCTGAGTCTCACCCAGGTCAATCAGCGATAATGCGAAAGTCTCTTGTTATTGAATTAGGGTGGTTTTCCATCTCACACCGAGACTTGAGCTGTTATCATGCAGTTAGTGTGGTCGAGATGTTAAAAAAGGGTAATATTTTTGTACCAATTATTTATGATCGTTGAGGTGGCGCTTCTCGCATTTGGCTCACGAATCGTAATCCGCATATCTTGGGGTCATCTAGTTCACGCGAACCATTTTGGTTAAATTGAATCGAACAGCATGTTTGAAAGACATTTTTAGCAGGCTCAGCCAGAACATGATACCACGTTTGGGGCTAGTTTCTTTCGACTAGCTCACTCCATGAATAAAGTTCCTATCAGCTTGAAACAACCTGAGGGATCCCGGGTAGTGGTTTTTTCTAGGGTGGGGTCTACTGTACTTAAAATCATTTGCTCAGCGTCTGTCCGAAGGCAACCTCGTTAACTCCTGGTGTCAATTTCTCATCATACAAATAATGAAGAAATAAAAACTCAGTTTCTTCTCCTTCCATTCACCTCAGTCCTAATCAAGACTTCCTGCAGGATTTTATTGACGGTATTGAGTGTTCTAATTATATTTCCGACTTAAATCAGTTTACCTCCTGGAAACAGCATCCCAGTCTGATAGCCGTCCATATGCTTATCCATCCAATGGAACCATCGAGTGTTTAGAAGAAAAATCGCAATCATACACTTTTCTCGGTTTACAAGACTGCTTCTAATTTCCTCACTCGAGAATGTGTACCACCGTGTTCGAGCAGCAAGGCATATCTCGGAATCTATCCATGAAAATAAGTGAACTTTTCGCCGACCAGTATCGGTTCACGTTCATAGTGAACCATATGTACAGTAGAATCCCTGTTAACACAGTTTTGTAGTAAAAGACCACAGTATCCCTGGTTCGGGCCCACCTGTCGGCAAAATTGGAGATACGGTGAGAAATGAAGTGATCAGTATTGTGCAGGGTATCATTGTAAACTATAATACTGCATAACCGCGCACATGCAGGAATATAGTTCATAATCAAATTCGCAAAAATCGAAGGGGCTGAGGAGTTTACTGAAGCCAGGCAAAAACTACTGTTGCAGAGGGCTATGTTATTTCGGAAATCCTGACTTCAACCCTTCGACTGCTACAGCTTCAACCATGATGGGTAACCGTCAGTGCCATACCTGGGTATGACCCCGAAGTGTATCATCCCCTGCTGGAAGGGTTTGACTCACCGAATTGTTGTCTTTTGTGTTTTTCTTTTTACCTGTTCTTCCGCATGTACTGACTTTTAAATGGTCCCGGATAGCAGTTTTTTGTAGAAAGTCTCAGATGTACCCAGATTCTTAGTCTGTTAGCGAGCGATGAAGAATGAACATTTTATAGCTGTCACCAAAAATGCCACACACAGAAGCTGTAATTACTTACCTATCACACAGACTCAGTAATACAACTAGTGACTCGGTCAACGTTGCGTCATGACGTGCAAACTAATCGAAACTTAGCTGAATCCAGGAAACCGGAGTAACTTAAAGTTTCGTCGTGTACCTCACATGTTGGTCTAAATTTTCACTTAGCCAGGTAAACACCTAAGCTACATTGTATCCATCAAAATAATTCATGGTCTCATGGACGGAGTGTTTTTGGCTCGATCGAGCTGTTACCGAACGACGTAGGGTGGGTTGTGCTTTTCCAAAGTTCAGACAATAATGAAAATACAGAGTTAGTGGAAAGCAATCGATCCTTACCTGATCAGTGCATACTGTGGGACCCAAATCGGTCATTTCCTTTCTAGGCAATATTTGCTTTGGACCCAAGGCTGGATGAAAAAGCTGAATAGGTCTTATCATACGATTTTGGTTGCATTTACCCTCGATAGCACCGTATATTCGCTCCAGAAGCATCTATGTTACCGATTGGATGCAGTTTCACTCTGTTCGTAACAACAAGTTCCACTTACAAGCAACTGTATTCAACACCGATCAACAATAACTTCATAATGTTGCCAGTGACGGAGAGTATAGCCCTGAAACTAGACCTGCGGTAAGTTCGATCTGATGAAACCGGAAAGCCACCCTCGGTAACTGTAAACCGGTTTACTTGTCGTTAGAATCGTGTCAGTTATAGCGTGAAAGTGTTTTCATATAAATGAAAAAGGAACTCATATATAGAAAACACGAATAGCGAACAAGCTCGTTTTCGGTAACATCATCCTCGTGGCTAATACAGTTACATTTATAGGTTAGAAATGCATAAATTATGAACAAGGTCTGTGTGCTAAAGTTTGATTGGATGGTCATCAAAGTTGGTGTTGCGTAGTTAGGAAGGATAGGAGGGGAAATGTTGTTGTTTCGTGGTTGGGAAAGGGGCCCGTGAAAAAGGAACTGAAAGACATATATTATGAGACGCAAGCATGTTGTTTTGTCTTCTCGATCATGTACTTAAACGTGTCTTTTTATATATGATTCGACACATGAAAAATACAACAAAATAATTGGAAAGATGTTATTCACAAATAATTTGGTAATTTTCACAGGTTTTGTGAATAATTTCAAGGAAGGTAAAGGTTTACAATGATTGTATCGGCACACACAGGGAGAGGGGCTTTTACGGTCTTGATCATCGTACGTTCACTGTACGCCAGCAGTTTTCCTTTCTGGTGGCAGAGTCGTACTTCGAATGACCCGGTAAATTCAGCTTGATGAACAGTTCAAGGTAAATACCTCACGATGGATGATGCCGGATTTCTTATCGGTATATTTTTCTGATCCAACGGAAGCATCACTCTCTGAGTCGAGCATTGTTCTGTTCTGTGTGTGCCACCATGCTTGCAACTGAACTGGTAAACAACATGTGAGGTGACAACAGCAGTATGACTGTCAAGGTGTCCGTTGAATCTTCATATGTGTAGTTGAGCCAACAATTATACATGGATCACAACGGAGCTTAGAAAATGATGTGAAGGATTGCAAAGTTGATCAGCTTATTGACGAACGGATAAAATAACTCACTTCTATGTACCTGGTAAAATGGGCTCCGTTTTGCATCGTTGTCTACTGTGACACTCAATGAAGTTTACCGGCAAAGGGTTTTCTCAATAAAATCTTTCTGTTGAAGTTGATAAAGAGGAAAGTGGGTTGATCAAACCGCTTTTGTGCGCAACCAAAGTGAAACTATAAAACCACGTACAGTGTCTACGTCAATTTGCTTTTCTGTGTGCTGTAACGATGACTTGTAATTGAAACAATTTAAAAAGGAAAACTCAATTCGGATTCTTTTTCGTGAAACAGAATCATTCGAATGAAGAGAATCGAAAACAAAATAAAGCTTGTACATATGAGCATCATACAAAATCAACCAAATGAAGTCAATACGAGGCCTGTACAAAAAACGTGGTAACTTGGACAGATAACTGGTTTTCGGTCGTTCACGTGTAATTAGCAGCTGATTGAAAACTTACGAGTTTTCTCTTTGCCACAATATCATTCTTTCTCTTCGACTTACCCCCAAAACCAAAAACGATTACTTTCTGTATGCAAAAGAACAAGGCCTATTAGGTAATCAATAGGAATCTGCAATGTGACTTTTTAAGATGAAGCGGCATCACAAAAAATTCAGCGGTGTCCCGAAGGGGTACTTGGGTAAAATGGGATAAGACGACCGTTCGATGCATCGTAAAATTCCTAATTGGTAAACTGTTGCGGAAGCCAGCAAGTAAGAATGAGTCTCGTAAACACCATGAAGTGAGGCGTTTTGGGATGGGGTCAAGAACATCGGCTGAGGCCAAAGTTTGCTTACACGAAATATGCTGCATTCCTGTGAATCTTTGGCTATCCCAGCAGGTGTGACGTTTGAGCCCCAGTAGATCTCATTTTCTCATGCATTCCTTACTTATTAAATCCGTGAAGCAGTAAGGTTTGCAATTGTCTAGATACTTGTTCTCCCACCAGTATAATGTTTTCCGATGTTCCGTCAAATGCATACCTATGGCTTTCAACAGATTATTGCTCATTTGATCACTATATTCTGCCTCTTTTATGATTACTCCGAAAAAGTCTTTCTTCAGTTGCCTTTGACCCATGTATGTATTTTGGCTGAACGGTGTTTCCGTGGTATCCAGCGATGACTTGGTTGTTAATACGGCACTGTGAACCGTGCTCTACAAATCCAATCTCCTACTCCACATAATCGTACAGCAGCCGAGCTCTGCAGGATTTCATTGCGAAATGCCCTTGTTGAACTTAGGCCCTCATAGGGCAGACGATCATCATATATGTTACGCTCTGTGCCGGCAATGCCCTTCTATCTTTCGCAACCAGTTTTGGGTGCTTAATAATGTAGTGGATAAGGTGCTCGATTCACAGTCATTATTTAATTGTCTGATTCTCAGCATGGTGGCTCAGTGGATGTGCACTGCTGATGATTTCCGACAACAGATATACAATACATTCCTTGTTTTCATTGGTGAGCTGAGCGTTCATACTGCTTGATGAATAAATAGGCGTATGTCAATTATGGTAGTTAAGTAACACATGCGTTTATTTTTGTCCAAACTGAAAACACAATCCAGATGCTTCTGTATCTACAAAGTATTATGTTTTCGTTTTTGATAACACTACCTAGGTAACAAACTGCTACTTTGTAAGCAATGGATTGATTATTTCAAATCACGATGCAATTTTTTTAATGCAAGTCTGCGTATTCCATTGCCCTTAATCACGATCACACAAACAAAAATAATAAATAGTGCGATTTTATTACGTTATTTCTACCAATCACTAAATTCTTATATCACAAAATAGCTGTGGACTGAATACTTTGTGCAACAGGCTGGATGCTGCATACGTTGCCAGTTATTATTCAGCGACCAACTTTAAAGCTGGTCTGAGTACCAGCAAGTCCACCCAACGGCGTTCAATAACTGTTGACTTTTCTCGTTTGTCTTATCTGGAAGGTTAGGATCAATTTTCATGGCCAGCTGTCACAGAGCTGGTAATATTCCTGAAATTTGCAAAAGATGTCATCTGTGTAGCAGCTAAAACTATATACCAAATAAAGTAAACGGTACAAGTTCATTCACATTAGGAAGGGAATGTTTCGGGTTGTGTTACGTAACCATACGTATATACAAACTGAGCTTCAAAAGCCCACTTCAATTAGCATTGAACAAACAATTGGCAAACATGACCAAATAAACGTCCATTCGTGAAAATGGATCTGTGTGTATTATATTGCTCATCTTGAAAGCTGCTAAATATTGTGGTATTTCTAATCTCATTTCGAAGTAGTTGACACCCGATTTATTGGAAGCAGTCAGATCTAATCTAAACAAAATTTGATGACATTTATCTTAAATTAGTTTGCACTGTTTTTCTGTTCATTGCAATTCTTCACAGGACACTGAATTTCGCCTGCAACATTTCAAGCCAAACTATTCTCCCATGGTGAATGCAAGCATAGATTTATTCTGTGAATTGAGTATACTCTACTTGGTTAGAAACAATGTAAATCTTGTGGCTTGTGTTCATTGCTGCATTCATGAATAGCAGCAACCTAACTGCTATTTTCATGTGGACAACGACATCAAACTAACAAAATGTAAACTGGCGAGAGACAAGCCCTGTCATCTAAATTTATTCCCGTTTGTAGTGTCGTTTTGTGTTGTTGTAAAAGGTCTTCATGCAATACAGGGAATCTTCCTGTCAAAGTGTTGATTTCGTAAATGGAAGTATGTTATTAGACCAGAAAGGAGTAATGAGCCGTCGATCTGGGTAACAGATATTTTACAATCCATGTATTTGTTGTCGGTTTCTTAAAATCATGTGCTATTCAACCAGAATTTCGCGATCCATAAGGCAACTGCAAGAATTAAGGGCTATGTTCCAGAGTTGTGGTAGTTTGTAAGTATACCCATTATTTACAGCATAATTTTCAAAACGTTCTCGTTTCCGACAAAAATAAGTAGTAATTTCAAACAGCCGCATGTAAAACAATTTGAAACCTTTTGATGATATCAACGTTTGAACGGGAGAGTGTTTCGTCGTTGTAAACTTTGCGTTTTAGATTATCATTCATTGCCAAACTCACAGCGGAAACACACAATTCTCTTTAATGGAATGTATTGCGCTGGAGCTTTTTATTATACTGCATAATGCGAGGATGGTTTTATGTGACTGACGAATGGCAGACTTACAGAATGGTCGAATATTAATAATTTTCATATTATTCAGAGTAACATACATCATTTGTGGTTTCACCAGGAAGCCACAACTACTCAGCCTGCCAGGAACAACCCTTTTTATGGAAGTGCCAAATACAGTTCTCTTTAGTAGGAAGATGCAAAAGCAAAACTAACACGTCTAGAAAACACTGTATCACCTGGCGGTTTACTGTACATTTTTCGGTCTATCGGACAAAAAGAAACTACTGAATTACTTGAGAGATGTGATCTTGAAATGAAGGTCTGTTAGACGTCATCTTGGTATTCGGATGATGGTGGAATACTCATTCTTGAAGAAGATTATACAAAAAAGTAGTAGATCAGAAAGAGATGGAATAATGATAATGCCTTTGGCACGTTTTTTTGTGACAGTCTTTTCCAAAATCTTCCGGAAACGAAATGTTTTTTCAAGCAGTAATGTGTTTTTTTTGTGACAACTAAGTGATGTGGCCAAACAACCAGCACTAGTGACTCGGATGATGGCATTTCCTCGGGTTTTGCTTAGCAGAAACAGTCAGAAATGATTAAATTTTTTACATATCATTACAAGGATTGACGAAACAAACTTAGTTGTTTTATCAATAAGTGAGGATGTTTTCTGCACCACACAACCATTCCTAGTAAGCTGTTGTTGCAGATACCCATTATTTCAAAATTTATTGTGATTTGTTTTGGCTTTTGATTTATCTCATGCTACTTATCATGATTTAGGCTTAGGGAAACTTTATTTATGACAAGTACTTGGAGAAAAAGTTCATTTGAAGGACGTTCATACAGTGGAAACTGTCACTTTGATCGATCGCAGCTGACAAACATCATCACAATCCTATTTGGGAAAGTACAATCTAGGAGTTGTTGAGCTGTCAGATAAGACTTTACTCTATGAGGACTACCCCGCCCGTATGTAGCGTATCAGGTTTTTGCCTCCCATAGCTACTGATAAAATTATTGAGGTGGACTCAGCCTTTTATTTATTGTATGCCTTTAAATTGTCCAGTCTTTGGATATAATCAGCATGACCAATAAAATTCCTGATTCACTTATTCTAGTGACCGTTTTTCGATGTTGAGGAAGTACGGAGATGGACTTTCCTAAATAAAATAGACATTTTTGTCAGATTGTCAAGTTTAATGCGGGAGAATATGTTAATTTTGAAGGTAAAATGTGATTCCAAATTCCATAACACCTGGATGACTTCGTATTCATCGTAAAATAAGTCAAACAGTTGTCGCTGAGCCTTCACATCATTCGTTCCTCCTGTTTGTCACTGTGTTGAGTAATCTTCTCGAACAAACCTTTACCATTTTGAATTCAACATTGACGAATATTAACGTACAGCATTTACAGATTTCCTTTTCATCAAGGGGTACTAAGTATTTGACATTCGCGATAAAATCCTAGAAGTACATGTAAACTTTATGCATTGTTCGGATAGTATTCAAAATGAATCACAGATCAATTCCAACGTTATCGGTCTACTGGTAATCCGAGTTTGGGGCATATTCAATGAATTATTCATTGTACTCTTTTGGTGATGGTAGACCGGTTGAATTTGGGTGTTTACATTTGACCTCACCTAAACAGTATTAGCCGTACTAGGAATTTCCTAAGCCAGCTTTCCTATTGATAACTTCATGTGTATATTGAAATGATATTTTTCAGACAGTGCCACATCATTTTCCTTTTATCTAATAATGAATCTTTTGCACTTGAATAAGCGATGTGGTGGTACATAAAATGTATAATACTTTTTTCTCACCACTGTGGAGAGTCAGGGATGAGTCCGCTGCTAACTTATGATAAATGTTGTCAATTTTATTTCTTTGAGAGCATTTATACGGAAGAAGCCAGACAAATAAACTCACTATATTGTGAAAAATAACGGACATTTAAAGATACGGTACTCTGGACTTAAGTTTGAGTTGCATCTTAGTAATCTTATATGGATAGGATTTCCATGACAAAAACCGTACCACTATTGCATAATTATGACGTGAATATCCACATATAACCCAAATCCAAACTTGTTTCTAACATACATTCATCTATAATCAGCAATTCTCAGTCGAGTGGAAGAATAATACAATAGAACTTCTATTATCCTAAAAAGCAATGCTCACCTTATCCCAATCAAATACAATCCAAAGCCAAAGGCAAATCACGGTCTGGCGCACGATCACATAATTTGGATTTACACCACTCTGGGTTCTACAACACTCCGCCATTACTTGGAAGGCGTTGTAATCACCAGAAATGGTGAACACAAACTTTACACAATGTGCAAACCAGTCTGGCATCTTTCGGGTTACCTCGCAATGCGCATCCTTTAAATCGCCATGTGAAGTGAGCGTGCAGATCTGCGTTTCACATCTATTTACTGTAAGAGAGAAAACTTTTGTAAAAAACAGCGCAATAATGAGTGTAGGTCTCATTCTGACGAATGCAGTCAATCACATCCATATGAAAATCATATGCTGGCAATTTCATAAAGCCGGTAGCATTCTTCAATGAATCCGTACTTCCAACGCCGTTGATTGGTCAATTTCCACGAAATACAAATATGTCTAGAACGTTCACATTTTGGTTGATGGTATTGTTTTATCCCGTCACATTCCATTCTATACCACTGAACTATCGGCACATGTGGATCTGGCGCATTACCAGAGGCGTATTTGTTTGGATCGCTTCATACACACAGGGAACATTTCATTTAATTGCTAAACTGACGATATATTTGACTGTTAGTTGATGGTTTCAAAACATATCCAAACGTGGCCAGGTTATAAACTGATCGTTCGTCCGTGACCAACACGGAGTGAAGTGTTTGTTGCCTAGGGTTCCTCTAAATAGACATTCTATTGAAGAAGAAAATGGAGCAATTGAATTGATGTTTTATTCTTTTCATTCGTAGCTTATGTTCACCTTGTAATACTGACATGTAAATCAATTCCAAATAAATTTCTGAATGCGTATGATCGAAACGTGAACTTTATAACTAACTGCTACATAAAATGGCTCCACAAACACAGTAAATGTATCTAATATGCTGGTTCTTGCATCAAATGAAATTGGCTTCCATTGAACTGTACACGCCTCCAGTGAATAAAATCGTAGTTTCAGGTGTACGTCCCGAATTGTTATTTTGATTTCTGTTCATAGGTTTGCATTGTCTATTGCATTGTACCTATACCAGCATGAGCATCATTTTGTAATGCATCCAAACCAAGAGGTGTCGCCAAAGGAAGTTACAGAGCAAAACGGGATCTCATTTCAGACAGAACGACATAATAATTTGTTGGGACCCGCCCTGGAAATGGAAAAATGGAATTCCTAGGCACGGTCTTCTAAAGGCGGAGCTTTACGTTCGGGAGTTTTGTTTGATCCATGGCCAAGTAGCTGCGCGATGAGTAATGTAATCGGTCAACAGCATCTGTCCAATATAAGAGTAAATAACTGAGTCAACGAAGTTGATTACGTGATGGGGTGAAATGGTTAAGGAACATAATCACCTACAAATCGTCGCAAATGAAATCAGGGGCCTGTTCGGCAAACTCGTTTATGATGCAATGATGAACTAAAACGAATATGATTTGTAGGCAAAAAATGTGTGCAGAACTCATGAACAACTTTTTTTTGAAAGCAAAAGCCCTTCTTCCAAGCATCAGTGTGATAGTCAGAGAAACTGGGTGATCCCTGCAGCACACACGACATCGAGGACGTTCACCATGTCATTTCCAGAGCTTTTTTGGATAATGAATAACAGCCGAGTATCTGACGGGGTTAGTTTGTTGAGAGGAAATGCTCATGTTTTCATGGAAATCACATGTCTGTTTACCCAACTAAAGAAGTGTCAGATTACTTTGCTATATCGCCTTCTTGTAGATATCGCCTGCCGTGCGACGATCACGGACTCGTTCAGTGTGGGCGATGACCAGGATGATCCCAATAAGTGGATGCTTCAGACGGGCAAAAGTGCCTAAGTCAATCAAAATAGATTTTCGAACTACTTCAGGTTTTGTACGGAACTCAAAGAACATGAACGTTTCGACAATTGCGATATCCTACTAAAAATTCTAGCTACCTTTTGGAGATCTCTCAACTTAATTAGAGATTGTTGTACTCAAGACAGTTTTGTTGCGGTTTGCGGAATGATACGATTACTAAAATGTTTCCCTAAAAAACAATGGGTGTTTTATTAGGCTTGAATGTTGATTGTCAAAAGTGAAGAAACTGTCATGAAGAAATCGCTTAACTTCATAGTGGGAGTTCACTGGCAAAAATGTCCCTTTTATGTGAATATTTTGCGAAGTTGAACCCAAAAATCCAAGTAAGACTGTTTGGCCTTCAAGAAGAAGCTCGTGAGTTGCGACAATTGCAATGATTTTGCACACTGGTTTCGCCTAATCTTAGGGGAATGAGAAGAGGCGACTAAAATATATGATCTGAAAAGTCTCAAGGTTTATATAAAAGCTAGAAACTCATTCGCAAACGATATAGTTAATCCCCGATTCGGATCCTCCGTAGAACGCACTTGAAGTATTCACGTAAAAAATGCACCACCTCTCTGAAAAAGGTGATGTGCTGTCAAAGCCATCCTAAACATTTAAGAACTGCAAGATCGATGTGACGAAAATTCACATTCTGCCTGATGAAAATTGATTTACAACCGACCCGAAGATCGGGTAACTGTAGATCAAACGTTCTTTACGTTTACTACTACTACTACTACTACAATTGTAAATTATCTACAGAAGTCCCAAATTTGAAGTCAGTAGGTTTTTTTCGTTCGTCCTCGATTTTGCTTTGTCGATGAGGGGTATAAATGCACGGGTGATGGCACCGTTGGCATTGCCTAACATGTCCGTGACATGTCAGTCAACTTGCAAGACACTTATCTTGGATAGGTGGATCGTTTGCTTCAGTTAACTTGGAAAAGAGCAGGTAAAGGACAAACAGATTGCAATGGCCAGATTCTGGTTCACATTGAGTAAGCGGGATTACTTCACTGTGAATAGATCCAAAGTACCTTATATTTCGTCTAATTTGTGCGTTATTCATTCATTAGTGGTCAACCCTTAAGGTCGTCTCAACACTTTAGTGAAGAGCACGAACTCATGCATGACTGAAAGTCATATTACGGAGATACCAAGTACAACTCCGAACGCTCACGCGTTATGTTAATTCTGCACTTGTCGGCTGAGTGGTTGGCCTTCTGGTCCGATTATCCCAATTCGCTCAAGTTTACACGGTTACGTTTAGGGGGCCTTGGAAGTAATCAAAAACAACGTAGCCTTCTTTCATATGGCGTGGAATGCGATAGTCAGATGTCTTTCCGGTGCACGTTGATAACATTTACAATGTAATAGGAGGAAATCTATGTGTAGGCACTGTGCGATAAGTAGATGGAAGACGAAAAACGGGAGCACGCAAAATTGACGCCGAAAGGACGACTAATTTCTGATTAGTTTCAAGAGGATGTGAGTACATCATATGTATCATAAATTCAAATGGCCTATTTTTGCTAATTACTGATGGCAAAACCATGGAATCGAGGAAACTGACTATGAATAAATAGGATCACTAGAGACCGGTGTATAAGTAAGTTCATATTATAGTTCTATTGGTAGCAGTAACTGGTATGTCACTGGCGTTCTGTAGAAGAGTCACCTGCTGGAAGGTGAAGATGATCATCTGTGTAAGTCACATTGTAGGACTTGACAATCTCGTAAATATAATGAAGATAATGAAGAAGTTTCCGACAGTATTACGGTATGCACATTTGGTACCAATCCGTGCAATAAGTTTTGTGATTTTTTATGGCTTTCTTTGATGAAAACAGTTCAAATCCAATGACCAGCCACACGAAAACAGCAGTCAGTATAAAAAGAGTCATCATGAACAGGCATGGGGAATATTCTCATTCAATAAAACAGTGATAAGACAGAAACATATACAGATGTATATATGTAATTTGTATTATATATATATATACATGTATATATATATATGTACATCTGGTTTGACGTGGATGTGCACAGTACTTGTTGATGTGGTTTTGGGGATACAACGGTTACACCAAAACCCATGTTAATAAATCCCCAGTAGCGTGTGTTCGTTACCCTTTTGAGAACAAAAATACGTAAAATTCATGTCGTAGCCTTTTTCCCTACTCCGAGGATAGTCCCCAGAATGGCCCTGGAATGCTTCTCTAGTGTCCAAATGAGATTAACGGAGTCTATGCTGGGTCAGTTTTGCTGCTTGTGTGTACACACTAAAAAACACGGTAAATTAATTAATGGATGATTCATTATTCCGTAAAGCACTTCAACGGAAAACTAATAAAATAGGATGGTGATAATACGGTTTGGTGAAAATAAATTTTGATGGTAATTTGGTTCATAAATTCAACTCGTTTTCAAATTTTCACCGATGAGCCATAATAGAATGAAATTTGGCCATGAAATCCATTCACACTTGAAATCGATGAGTTTAAACCGAACTAATCTGTAAATAACGAAGAATAGTACAGCGGCGACCAAAATTATGGTGGTATCTGAAAGCAAAGACAGCAATGGTCGAGACACTAGCATAGTGTGGCTCCAGTTTACGCTACAGTACTTAGCAATCAGGCCACGTTACCTTGTTCCTGCTGGCGTAGGCACAATGATTTCAGATATCATGATATCAGACTGACTATATATTTATTCTTCCACTTCTGACATCATATATGAGATAAACGTCGTCTTATTCGGTAATGAGTCAGTAATCTTGTGAATCATGACTATTTTTTCTGTAGAGGGTATTCCTAAAAATCGGCTATTCAGAAATGTTCACTGACAAGATGCAATGACCTTAGGTGAGACCAGACATTGATTCTGCGAACGACGGTAATAATGAATGTCTAATAAACTGTCAGTCCTAGTGTTGCGAATGACCGAGAGGAGACGGCCGATGGTCAAGTGGGCATAAAAGTTGGCCAAACAAATTGGAGAGCAGAAGTGCTATCCCCTCTACCGCCTGACACTTTGACAATAGACAGTAATACATTCTGGTCCAATTCAGTTTAGATGGCCGTCTTAGCCCACTAAGCTGAAGTGTTTCCTCTAGTGATTTGGCTTGTAAACCTAAGAGTATCCGCAAAACCACACCGTTTCAAACATGCTGCTCTCACCAGATTCAAGCAATTCTGCGAAGACTTCGACATTGAAATACGAAAAACTATTGTATATCCTCTACAGGAGCCATGTTTCTGAACCATACAGAAGCATAAGCCTGGCTGCTGCTGCATTCAATCGACCCTTGGTAGACAAATGGCTGTCACGTCAACGCCACAGACAATCCAGATTGACGAAACCCAAACGAGCTTTCTGTATACGTAAATACACTGCATTTAATGTCCAACTTCCGGATAAAATGCAGCCGCCCAGGTACCGGGAAGAGTCTCCCTGGTACATATTCTCCCCGGACTATAAGGTGTTTGGCGCTGAACAACCCAAACCTGCCTTAGTATCTTGCCCTTTAAAGATGTAAAATGCATACCAAACATTGTAACACAGTAACTTCAGCTCTCCAAAACAGTCTGCCACTTGCCCGCACTTTCATTCGGAAAAACTTTGTAGTCACTCGTCACCCGAGAAATGGTAAACCCTACTGACCATACCCGAAAAAAGCGTGATCACCATGAGCATATCTATCACAGAGTTTCAAGTAATTTGATTACAGGGAGAGCTTTGACGCATATCATTTTTCATGGGTATTTCGGGTGAAGGATGACCGTAAGCCCGAACTCGGCCTAAGCTACTGATGTACACAAACATTGTGAGGGAAATAATTTATTTTGTATATCGTTTAATATGGACAAAATCAGGGAACTGTGTGGCTGACTGAGTCAGAGGCCTCTTCCAAGCCAAGGAATAGGGGGTTGATTGGCTAACGGAAAGAGTGCATATGTTCTGAATATTTGAGGAGTAAAGACGCGAACAACACAAATTCAACCAGGTCTAAACACCATGATTCTCGTTCAAGCTCTGCCCGCAAATGTTGAGTAAGGGACGTAGAATAATATCCAATTTTTGAAACTTATTCCTTATCTCATATTGAACAGAGGAGATTTTGAAAAATCCAGGAGGGTTACTGAGCCACCGTCTTTGAAAACAAACGGAGGCAACCTGTCCTGTCCGGCAGCCTTATGCTGTGTAAGTTAGCTTGTTCAGCGGAAAGCTTCTGCTGCTAACGAACAAATAATATCTTTAACGAGAGCTATAAGCATCACGCTAGTTATTAAAACTGTCTTAAAGCAAGCCAGTAAATTCTCTCGGAATGCTCCACCCGACAAAAAAGGACTATAATTAGGTTGAATCACTGATCTGTCGGCCTTTTTTATTATACCATAATGCCAGGCTTTCATAGCCGGACATTTCTTATTCCACGCAAATGTTGCGGCTGTTGTCAATCGCAGCAGGTTTGCAGCCTCCCTACGCTTCGCAATCCCTCGCTGCACACGGTCATTTTCCGGGCTCCAGATCGGTTGGCGTATCAGGTATCGTTGTGCCTGATCATATATGGAATTTAGAGGAATCGAATAGTGAGCATCTGACGACGAACTTGATGATGCAGACATCGATCGGGTATTTAGATGTCTGACTGTTGGACCTTGGGCAGTATAAGCAGCTTGGTTTCTGTTCATCGCTGTTCTGGATACTGGTCACCTGGCTGCATCGATAGCTTCAAAAATAATTCTCCTTGGAAAGCAGACCGATGATTATCGTCCATTAGCTGTGGCAGGGATAGTTTTCTTTGGTGTTAGCTCACACACCTATTAGAGGTAGGCTGAAACCCACACGGACTACAGCTTGGCCATTTTCCGCGGACATAGGCCATACTGATCGACAGCCTTCAACTGGCCCGCACCGGCGGTAAGTGACAGCAATGAGGTTGATCTGAGTAAACGATCTGAAGGTGCCGGTTTTTATTCACAGAAATGTGTACACACCAGGAATAATCTATGGTCGCGACGAAGATAGGTGGACTTAATGCAGTTATCCGTTCCAACGTCAAAATGGCCTTATACGTATCTCTCTATCTCGTTTAGGCTAACAACTTGTTCACCATAAGCAACAACAACTATCATTGTGTCCGATTAGCACGTTATGCGAAGTAGTTGAGACAAATCCTGGCAGAATTCATGTTCAGCCTCAAGAGAGCTACAGTCACTTGACACGTACACATAAGGGACAGAAGTGCGCGGAAACTTCAGCCTGTTGATGTTGACATTTCAATCACGCAGAACACAGAAGCTCAGATTACGTGCCCTGAGTGATGCCCTCGCTGGGCAGGCTTTGAGCAGTGGACTCTCGATCGCTCGATACCCAAAAAGTGAATCGAGAAACTGAGTTAGAATTTTGAGAGCGTGTTAGTATTATTTAATTTGGGTCTTGTGTGCATGTGTTGGAGACACAAAACACATCTGTTTTAAGCATTAAAAAGTCTTAGTTTGGGCAGTTTTGCCCCGTTTAACAAAGAATGCGCAAGATGAAAGCATCTAAGTGAAGAGAGTGCTTAGTTCTGATAGTCGATTCTTTTTTCCGCTGTCTCCAAAAAATAACCCTCACCGAGCAAAGCAAGTTCCAGTCAATATACGCTATGGCAACTTAATAAATTAGAATAAATGTTTGGAGATTGTGGAGCAGAGTGGTGAGAAATCCTCCCTGAGGGATCGGTTGAGTTTTCCGGGCAAATCGTACTTTGTAATCGCCCACACCACAGAAGAGCTTTTTGTTTGGAATCCTGACCAGAGACTTTTACTCACACGTCAGACCCATGAGGCAGTAGTAACTGAATCCAGCGCGGGGACTTTCTCTTCCAGTACACTACGACCTCTGCCTCAGTAGAGCTTTACTTGGTCCAGGCTGAAAATTTAAGGATCAGATTGCTGATCACTTCATAACAGTATTTTGCACATTTGAGGCTCCAACGATGATGAAGTATGGCAATACAATATTTTGTGTGAACAGAAGGAAATTGTCATAAGATGATCTGACTCACCATGCAGTATGAAATATAGAAGCATTTCATAACATTTATCTTAGCGTTCCATAACTTCACACGAACATCAATATGGAATTTCCCACTGCTTACTAAAAAAAATTAACAGAAAAGAAAACAAATATGCAAGCCAGCAAAACACGTTTAGCCTGTGCTAGTTGATAAGATCTTGTGGTTGCCACTGTTCATGTTGCGCTGAAGTGGTTTGCTATGTCTGAAGCGTACGAAGCATGAATCCCGAGGATAATCCCCTAATGTGGTTTGAGTATTCACGAAGTATGACGTTCCAAAAAATCTCCAGCGATCTCTGGGAACTATTTTCGCACAATATCTAGAATCGGGCTTCAAAACAAGGTATAAAATCGCTCCGTCTGCCAGTCGGCCATCGGAGAAAATTTGGGATGATAACGGTGCGAAATATTTACCATTGCATACAGTTTTACTTGAGTACGCATCCTGCTTCCGCTGCCAGTCGCCGGAACATTGTACCAATGATATGTAATAAAAAAACAAGTAAATTTAGGGACGAAAGAGACCAACGCTGTGAAACATCCATCTACAACACAGTATTGACCGTTCATCGAGTTGGAGCTGTTAAAAGACCTCTAAGCAATCACTTTCCAGGGACAAAAGCATGCGTATTTCTGGATCAAGGTGCAGCTACATTTAGATGCCTTGCAGTTGTGACCACCGATCTACGAACCCATTACGACGTCACCGTTGAGGTTGTTAGTCATGTATACTAACACATGTGTGAAACTTGTTTTATCACTCCGAACTAAGCTGTCCCTGGTTCGCTTGCCAACCTAACAAGCACTCAGTCCACACTGAAATAAGTTCCAGCCAGCAGTAGGAAATTAACGGATGGAATCTGAAAAGCAACACTTTGATCTAGATTCTCTTGTCGGGTTTCGTGGTCAAACGATTTTAATCGGCAATCGATTTTCACTTGGTGATGTTCTGAGAGCCTGTAGTGGAATAGGATATGCGCGCACAACGCAGTGCATCTTTGTTTCGCTGACTGTCTCGGAGACTCTACTTTTCACGCGCAAACCTCTGGTCATCTGACCAACCTACATTCGGAATCAACAAATTCGAGTTTCGCTCTTGGTAAAGCTCATCAGTGGTGCATATCCTCCGCTACACACAGGGTTTGGACCCAGGCCCTCTGACTTCGAAAGCCTGTGTGCTATCATCGCGCCACCCAGCTCCCGTCCGGGCTGAGCCAAATCGCCAAGGTAAGCGTGTTCAGATGTCGACCTCTATGGCAGCCAGTGATGACCGACAACTGTACATTTCAGCATACTAAATGCGTTCTTTTTGCAAAGATTCATGAATCTACTGTGCTGTCCACATCAACGCTGTATTTTGAGTTCGTTTACTTAACGAGATCGTTTTTTTATGAAATAACATGGTGTAGAGCATTGTGTTCTTGAGTTCTATGGAAGAAACCACGTTTTAGTTCATCAGTAACTTTGAGTCTTCCAATTTTTTTAAAAATGTGATAAACCATGTCAAAATTCGCGTAGATATTTACGAATAATTAGCTTGTACAACAAAAACAAATATTTCTTTGAAATTTCATGCTTTCTTTCATTTCCGAGAATGAATATAAAAGGAAAATATTAGTGAACTGTGGAGGTTGTTTGTGAGGACTTCGTTCTGGTTATAAATTTAATTCGATGACTATTAAGTTGATGTTCAGTTTACTAATGCATCACAAGCAAACGCCGTTCGTCAGATCACGAAAGCTACAATCAGTTTGTATGATTTATGAAAGATTCTATGTTGTCTGGCAACTCAGCTGGTAAGTCGCTGATTGTGGCGCAAAAATGTTTTTAAGTGTATGTGCTGAGTTTAAATACCCTCAAGGCTTTTCTTGTTCGCAAAACAAACGTCATATGATCTACACTGAATCAGGGGCATTCTTTTACTTCCGACGCCATTCAGCTTTGAGCCTGAACCAGTCGTAGTGTATGTACATGACACAGTGTTCAAATTTGATGCGGGCATTTTTCTGTATGATAAATGATGCGTTGTTTTCTTGGCCGAAATTTATAATAATGGGCATAGAATCACCTAATTATTACAAAATAACTCGAACGTAATCACATTGTGAGGATACAAACCAGAAGAATGTTATATACTCGGACAGCCTTCATCACAACCCTTACAGACCGTGATGTTTGACCAAATATGGTTTACTTGACATTAAAACGTGTAAATCCATATGATCTTTCCGTTTTCAGATGAAGCTCAGCAATCCCTAATTCACTTCCGAAGAAAGTATTGTTTCCAATCAAGTTCATTCGTTGAACATGCCATTTCCACAATGGTTTGGAAATTTTCATTATTGTCTCGAGGTCAAAAACGTTCATTCATCTTGCTTTTCTCTTGTACACCTAAGTGGTTTTCTGTGAGATGAAAAGCAGCCAGGTAATTTCTGTTTATGTCACTGCTAAGTTTATTATATTCACACATATTGGTTCCACTCAATTCGGTTTTCTAACAGATGCCAACCATGCATTCGAACATGGCTTCAAGTGGTAGGAACATAATCACGAGCAAAACCGCAGACTGATGATGGATGCGAATTGTGGAGGTCATTCCACAGGACTCCACAGGTACTTGTACAAAAGTAAAAGTGCCATTGTTGATCAACGGCATTTGAGACTGAAAAGCATTTGATCAGCCATCCATATCGTAGTACAAACCATATACCACACTGAGATAAGCATCCCGAATACCACGTCAAGTTTAAAACCACCAATATTGCTTTTAATCTTTACTTTCGGGTTAAATATTTTCAACCTGAATTGTTTCATGCAGTCACACTGAACATATGTACACATAACCTGTCCGCAGTCAATCACTTGGTATAATACCATCATTATAATAAAATTTTAAGTATATCTTTCACGTACGAAACTCTGCAACATTTCTTCAATTATAGGCTGCAAACACGGATACTCGTTGGCCGCCGAGATAGCTTCTACAAATAGTAAATTAGATGCGGTTTGTTGTATGAGAGTCGTTAATGCCCTCTCAAATCTGTTTAGTCAATGAGACCGGTGGGTCCAAATTCCGGCCCTGAAATAGGTGATAAATGCTTGCCCCACTGCATTACCACCTGCCGGATTCGATGCACTCTGGAAAATAACACTGAAGTTGAGCTAACTGAAGAATACGAAATATAGCATACAATGAGAAGATCACCATGCCAAACTACTATTTGTTTCCCGCAGATCACTTCCATGGTCTCCGCAACTTACATTTATCTCACATCCCTAATCCTACAGGGAACAAAAGCAGTGTTGATAGATCTATAACTATGTCTAATCGTAATGTGAGAACATTCCTACTTTTCACTGTGAACTGCATGACAAGCCAATCCAATATATACCGGCATATTTCTGGTGACCAACGGTATGACTGGGAATTATTTTGAAAGCGAATAATGCCCTGCCATATCCTATTTCGTCTTTTGTTCCTCACGACAACGGTGGCCTACAGCTCGTAATTATGGATGATAATTGGCTAAGAAAGAGCAATTTATTCTCATATCTCAGTCACAATAACTCAACCGTTTGAAAAAAATACAAAATTTACTTTCATGAGTCATCTCTAAGGCCTTGTTTTATATTGTCGTGTTGGTCAATTTACAAAACCCACTCCCCACTGTCCAATTTTCAAAATCTTCGCCAAGCTAATCATGAACATTCACTTTTGAGGTCAGTTTGTGACAATATAATTGACTTCACCGGAACTAACTTGCATATAAAGCAAACAATTGAATCAACCCACTGGGAAAAAACTCTCACACAGGTGCCGCTGAAATTCCCAGGACAGCGCAGTTTATAAAAACACTCATTTGCAGCATATAATGTTGCACGCTGTTAAGTATACCCAAGAAACACGAGGAAATTGGAAAAACGAAAAAGTAAAATTATTTGAATGTGCGGGTGGTCCGTCATAAGATTAGAATATTATAGTACATTCACAGAACTGTGATAATATTAAATAAAACAGTTGTGTCACATTGGTTACAGCTGTCACTTTGTCTCACGCAATTATTTCGTGTAGTGAAGTGCGACTCTTCAGCAAGCTCCATCTGATGACTTGCATTTGCCAATTTTGCCAGAATGAGACAGTGGTTCGGATGATGACAATGATACGTCATGATGGGAAAAAGTGGTCTGCACAATTGTCCCAGTCACTGCTGAGTTTGCGATCATTCATCATTTACCGTGAATGACGCAGTCCCCACTAAACGGATGATCGGGGATGCCGATTGTGTCTGACTAGCTGCAGGGGGATTTTTTCTGTGAAATGAAATAACTCATTTTACGACCAACAGCTCTGCAACAAGATGCATCCATCCGAGCAAGTAAGGTGAATGTTTCTTAGTATTTGAACAACACGTTATAACACGCGCATACATTACTTCGAATTCCAAGGAACAGTTCTAATTATAAACTTTTTTTCATGTTTTAGTTACCGTTCCTGTTGGACCTCATATGTATGCGACCAATGAGAGTATGCGAAAAGAATTTTCCTAATTGCAGATTCAAATGAAAGAAAATTCGTTATTCAAAAACACATTTGTTTTTTTGTTAACCGCATCTGGAGCTACTGAGGCCTGCGTTGACATGGACACATGTTTATATGGTTGATATATTCCATTACACACAAAAATGTGTAACTTACTGCTTCCTCCACTCTGTCTCCAATGAGCGTAGGTAGAAACAAATGTCGTTCATCAATTTATTCTAGCTTTTCCACCAATTTGTTTTCTCAGCTGTGCGTGCTTTTTCTTATGTCTGCATATTATGTTGTTCAAACTATTTCAATACGACAGCAAAAATGTTGATCACAAATTTTAATGACGTTTGCAACATATTTATAATCATGTGAAACTAATTTCTGATTCAAAATAAACAAACAATATCGAAAGTGGTAGAACTACCCTACTCTGCATACAGTCACTTTCACTGAATTGGGACTATATGGCACAGAACACTCATTTGGTGTAGGCTACAGCTGCCACATTATATCCTCTGGTTGAAAAGCTGTATTGTGAGTACAGCTACATTCGGTATACTGGGTTTACCATCTGCACCTGGTCACCTCACTTCTGGCAACAGTCTGAATATACCGATTTGATGTTTATCCCAATCCGGATAGGATCCACGAACATCTGACGGATGAACGGCAACTCACCAGCACACGCATATACGTACACACAACAAACGTATAAATCGACACAAAATACCGTGGGAAGCACCATGCAAATTGTTATTTGAAGGTACTGAATTTGCGGATATGACCGAGGAGATCAGTCCACATCCACAGTTATATCAGTTTTGATTGACGGTTCACAACTCACCGGGCTGGAGACAATCTCCTCACATTAGGATATTTGTTAAGTGAACGTGATTGCTAGCGATATATTAGTCCTAACAATTAGAACTTACCAGGTGGATGTCACTGTATCTGACAAAGATAAACGGTGAACCAACCAAACACGGGCGAATTTATTTAGCACATTGCAAGTTACTAGCTGCCTGTTTCGTGCACCTGAGAACAAAATTTTGGCAATGGATCGTTTGATTTTATTCAAGTTGCTTATCCGTTAGTGAAAATATACACTACTTGATAACTTTCTGAAGAAACCGCAACTAGTGATTTTAGCCTGATTCACTTTCGCTGAGATATGGTGTTCACCCCAACTCGCTAAAGAAAGTCCTTGGCTCCGCAATACCGAAGGAATGATGATTGAATTATCGCTTGTTAGAATGATTCCCCAACGGAGTTCTGTCTGTTTGATATGCCTGACATTTTTATTGCTCCTAGACTAGTCACCAGATGGTGGACGACGGCAGTAGCTAGATGATGGATTAAAAAATACGTAGAATTACCTGGTACATATTCTGAATTAGGCATATAAAAAATTAGATCCACAAATTTTCTTGACATTTTATTTGCATTTGTCAGCTATTAAGATCGGCAAGTTGCTTGACTCATACAAGTTAGGCATTAGTAATAACAGTAATGATAATAACGGTTGGGCAATGGGAAACAACTTTCTGTAGAAAGCGCGACTTAAACAAGAAAGCTGTAATATATTAAAATGTTTTCCATAAAACAAATGTTCGCGGGAACGGCAAAGACAGTAAAATTGATAAAGTTTAAAATAGGAAAGGTCTTCAGAATCAATGTTTGCATACAAGTAGAAGGGTACAGTGTGCTGGTTCAAAAAGCTACCAATGGGCTCTATTCGCAGTTCAATAACTTGTTATGGAAATGGTCAGATGCCGAATACCTACTACGAACGAATCGTTAAGACCTGTCAGTTGCACGAGAAAGTCGAAACAGTGACATCAGAAATAAAGGTATACATATATGTTTACGCAGCAGCTGAGCAACCTGTTATTGGATTCATCACCTGTTCTGTGATTCGACCAGTTGTATCACTTGACTTGGTTCACTGAACCCATTTTGTTGCAACCTCAGATGAATATGCCCGACGTTCCGTTGAATTATTTTATTTGGTGCCTATACGAGTGTTACTGTATTCATTCGAATGTCCAAAATAATAAGAGTATAGTACGCAAGCAATTCGCAAACATATTTTTAATGTGATCAATGTACGTTCAAGCCTGGGAATGATAAGTTACTAATTCCGAAAGAAAGCACCTTGTTGTTGTGTTCCGTTGAAAATATATGCCTTCATTCATTTGCCACAACAAGATATTTCCTTTTCTATTGCACCGTATTTGAGATAGTACACGACTGTCCCGTGTATGCTGTGAAGGACGAGGAAAACATTGTTGAGAGAATCATTATAGTCAGCGATAAAGGCTTTAAATCATACAGACACTCGTTTTGACACCGAAAATATCATCATAGTATGTTTTGAATGTGATACGAACAAACGGTTTGTGGAGATTCATAAACAAGTTGTCACTTCATAGCAGTCATTTGGGTAGAATATTTATAATGTGAATACAAATAGAGAAAGTTCATGAATGTGAATACAACATGGAAGCAACTTTAATGTTCCTTACAGCAAATTACTTACAAAATAGAGGTCACATTGGAATAGATTGTAAAGCTTTGATCATATTCCAAAGTCAAAAAGGCTGAGACCAAAATAGAACAGAGTATTGAAAATAAGCAATGGTTTCTTTAAGTCTTTCATATCTTACTAGGAATTATAGTGTCACTTGATTCGGCTCCACGGTACAAGTGGACGCACACATTCAAGTAATTTCTGAATGAAGACTGTCCTGAATATCATCATGAAGTTCATGAGAATGAATACGAATCAACAAATAATGCCTGATACTGTGTACGAAATGCACGATATGGAATTTCCTCAACGGCGCACATCATTTTTGATGTAATTGTTAATTTTACCAATGAAATATCATCAAAAACTGTCAATAAAAAGCACAAGGTCAACGTAATCAAAGCTGTACGACCCTGTAAAATAGGCAACGCTACCTTTCCAGTCCTATGTAGAGTAACATCTTACACTCAGCGGATGGTGATTGTCATGAGAAACAATTTACGTAAACATTTTCTGTCACACGGACCGTTGGATTTAGGAAAGCAGGTCACAGACGGAGTGGGACGTAAAGCAGTTAGAAAGTGTTAGCCCGTCCTCGGTAGTCGAGTAAATCGGGAAAATAATGACCAGAACATCCTTTCCTACCAACGTGGTTTTGTCAAACTGTGTTCGGTTTTATGCTTTGCATTAAGTTCATAACAGGTTGTCAAAGTGGGCATCAAATTGAACTAAGCAAGTTTTTTGGACAAAATATCTCAGTTCATGTCCAAATTTATTGCGGTTTTAATAGCCGATTTACGGTCAAAACACAATATCTTCGCTAGTGGATCGGAGCCCTCAGTGAACCATGTGATGAAGCAACTTATCTTTTCCATGGTGTGTCCGTAGTTAGTAGCAGAACACGCAATTTTAGTGCTGCATTTATTTGCACAAGCGTAAACACAAAAACCGGTAGTAGCCCGCGAGTGGGCGGCAAGCAAACAAGTGAGTTGGCAGAAAGACCAAGACTACATATGCTGTCATGCGCAAAAGAGTAAGACTAATCAGCACATGGCAAAATCGATTAGTCAATACTGCTGGCGCTTAAGCACGAATACAGATCGAGGCAAATCGGGACTAAGTCCAGTAATGGGAGGAATGTTGATTGGTTGTCCGCGTAGTGTGCGAGACCCTAACCAGACACAACAATCCACAATCGACGTTAAACCTGAAATCAGTAAAACAGACGACAATGATGTATGAATATAATCATGAAGTCCAGAAACATATCTGTCAATCAGTGTTTGATAGCCGTATCGGCTTACTAAAAACACTGATCACCAAACCAGTGTGACTGATACGTTTCTTTGCAATATCGGGTTATTTCGTGGGACTGTTCATGGCTCCGCCGCATTTGAGGTCCATTCAAGGAGTTATGAAAACACCAGGTTTGCCACCTTAATTATGCTTTCCACTGAGCGAATGTAAATGATCCTAATGGTGCAGATGTTTTCTAACGTAACTGGATACCGCTCTCCGTGGACATCCGCCAAGCCTTCCTGAGACTCAAAGCAGGGGTGAACTATTGGATCAAACATCCTAACCCCTAGGTCATCCGGATTGGTTCTCAACGGTTTTCTTGATATCCTCCTTAAATTATATACTGTCCTTCCATTACGGACTTTTCAAGGGTGTCAACCCATTGGCCGCACAGAGTTTGTCGTCTCAGAAGGAAAACGTTTCCAAATTATTTGCCAGTTACATCCCAACTCCAGTTATTAGGGTTGATCAGGTAAGGGAGCTCGGCAGTTCGTTTACAACGTGAAGCCTGTGTTCTCAATTTAGCTACCTACGGCACAGTTATCTATCGTAGCAGTCGGTCTCTGTCGTGAGCACAGTGCCTTTTTAGATCGTTCAGGAGCTCAAGTAGCTTCCAAATTTCTATCCTTATTCGCAAAAACGTACAGGAATTTTCTGGATGCCTACCGATTTACCGCCTTTTACATTGAGATTTCACTTCTATGAAACCCTTTGCGTATTTGTCGGTAACTTCAGCAGACATGACTTCACATTTCTTCACAAGCTGGGCTTGATAATTGTTTTCATTTCCCCAACCATAGTTGACATGCAGCTAGACATGGATTTAACCAGCAGACCACAATTTTTACCGTGCACCCCTGTGCAGCTCTGATCAATATACCTTGAAAATACGTTTGACAGTTTATCGTAAGACCAACCGGTAAAATATGATAAGAAAGCCATGCAGAAAAATGAAGTTGAGGCAATGTTCCCCGGACAACCTAATCAGGTTCAAAGCCCTGGTTAGATCGACCGACTTGTCCTTAGTTTCAAAATTTACTCATTCCATCTTCTGTGAAGATGTCACCTATTACCTAGACTCTTGTTTATTCATTGCTGTTCGTTGTAAATTAAATACATCCAAACAGTCCGATATTTCTGATCAGTACTTAGAAAGCTGCAAAAGAAGGAAGGGCAGACTTTAAAACATGAAGAAAGAAAACAGGAAACGTGGGACTGTCAGAATGGTGTTTTCATAATAACAAACGCATTTGGTTAACTTGATCAAACAGTATTGCTTAATGTGCTCTGAGCAGGTGGTGTTGACTCGAAAGTCCTCAAGCTGATTTCAAACTACTTCACTGATCGAAGAAATTTCATTTACTTCAGCGGCCAACAATTCCTATCTCTTCCAGTTTACTCTGGCCTCCTACAAAGTGTACTTTCCTCATGTTTTTCTTTTCTTTGTACGGTAAACAACTTTCTGTCCCAGCAAATTCATTGAGCGCAAATACGTTGACGAGGTAATATTGGAGCGTGAATTACCGACGTATGAGGGAACTTCACAGATTGAGATCAAGCCTACCAAAGTTGGTAACTTGATCTTAACCGACCCCCTTGTACTGAATGCATCTAAATGCCAGGGTGTATAACTTTTTCTTAATGTCTGATGAACCGCCAAGAGCCCTCACTAACAGGTTTCCTCTTTTATATGCGAACAACGAACCAACACGCGCATAACAAACGGTGAAACATCTTGGCGCTACAGTGCCTTACAATATCTCATGATCAGCGCTTGTTCAACAGAGCCGTTTTAAAGTTAGAAAATTATCTTTTTTCTCTCTCCGTTTCCGTTTGCTTTGCGTCCCGAATCAGTTAATTTTCAAGTTTGTGAATGTCCAACTTTTCCCACATAGATCGTACTGCTCTCCACCTACTTACATCGTCCCATTAAAGAAAGATTATATGTTGATAAAAAGATCTAGTAAACCCAGCTCTTAGTGCAGTAGCATATCCAGTCGGGTGTAAAAAGTTACTACTGACTTGAAACCGATGGAACATGTAAGTGGTTGCCGTAATAAATTCAGATACCTCAGTTAAAAATGCGTGCCCAGTGAGTGGAAAGAATGCCACCTGCTTCGTTACCCAAAGTTTCCACTCAGCCCTTATCCAAAGTGATGAAAAGGAAATGGACCTTCGGTGAACATAACTCATTCACCATTCATGTTCAGGACCTGAGTTCTAAATAAACCACAATTTTCCTCAATCAGCCTAAAATTCACTGGGTGTTTCACTTTGACCAGCGTAATAATATGGATTAGTAAATTGTCGCCTTTCGATTGTTTCCCTGATGCTCCCTCACGGTCTACTCTTTAGCAAATATTACTGTTTCTTGATGGGCGACAATCACCTACGGTGAATTTCATCTTCCTAGTGTGAACAACTATTCATATCGTTTGGCTGATTAGAACAAGCCTTGGCCTGAGTCGATGTAAGACACTAGTGGGTAGGTTGTTCAAGACAGCTACATGATGCGGAATGAATACGTAGCATAAGAGCAAGGCTAAATTCACAGTTAACTGGAGGCGCTGAATCCCAAAACGTGCATATAGCTCACGAGGAGAATTTTTCGAGTACGTTATTCAAGCATAATTTGTCAAAATAATCAATTTTCATTCTACTTATAAATTAAACTATTGTACTACAGACTCGTATTGCGAAAGTTATGCTTTATCTTACTCAGGAATCTAATATGTATATTTCGATACCTCTTTCTTTTACCACCATAGTAGAACTCAAAAGAGTACTTATTGGTGTTGTCAGTCAGAAATCTCAGCTACTACATAGTGCAATTATATAGTGCAATTTTACCACCATTCGAATGAAATTAAACGCATCTCAGTATTGTGAGGTGTGGTTAGGCAGAATCAACCAGCATATCCATCATTTTTCGAAAACACTTGAATTAGGACCTATTCGTAACAATCGAAGTTTCCTTCAATCACCGGAAGACAAGAATTTTTTTCTACATGGAGAAAAATCTCGTTTTCAGTTAGGGTACTCATACCACTACCTAACAGTATATATGACTTAAAAGAACAAACTGAAAGATGTTCCAAATTTGTCAGTGCACGTGCGTGTGTGCATGTAAAACTGATGACTGTGGGGAATGTTCAAGTGGTTGTTCACGTGTTCGGGAAGATGATGTGGGCCACGAGAGCTTAAATGCTTTCACAGATTGTTTCTGAGTCCACAGAGGAGGACTGTAGAATCAAATACTCATGGCTTTGGCCATGACGGCATTTGACAAGTCTTGATTGCTCCAGACTTAGGTTTACACTGCAAGTAATAAGGTTAGAAATTTGTTATCAAATAATAATATACACCAGCAATATTCAATCCACAGTTTTTAATACTTCCAGTAGCATGGATTATAGCTCAACATTCCGAAGACGACGAGTATCTATTTATTAAATATTCGGACCAAATAAAATAAAACTCTATATCAAGGTAATTGTGTGGTTGACTACAGCTGACCGATAAATTTCGTCTTTTGCACGAAAGCCTTATAAAAAAAAATCAAACATTTTGGTTTTATAAATTTCCGTAGTACGATATTCCAAAAGTGTAGGAGGAAATCATCATGAGCTCTTCGTGTTTAACTAACCACTGAAACCGAAGGACGCACTACACAGACGTTTCATTTGTCTCAGTGAGATTATTCACTTGCGCATATCTGTGGAGTTCTCGTTGGGATTCGAACTACGAGGTGCATGGTAGTGAGTCGCACGCTTTTTCATTCGGCTCTTTGGGTTATTAAATTATTTGAGTCGAACTATAGATTTATGCGCTAATGCTACATGATAAATAAGAATATGGCCAATTTAAGTACACCTTTATTCATAGTGATCAAATAGCCATGCCTAGATTTTGACGACTTTATTTCACTTAGACTTCAACGGAGAAGACTTTCAATATATCAGTCCATCGAAATTTGGTTAATCAACTGATACAGATGAAAATCAGTATAAGCCGGACTCTTTACCTTTTAGAGTGAAAACGCAAAACCAATCGTTCAGAGCATGCTCGGAAAGATTAGTGAATGCATGAGTTTAATCTGGAGTGCCTATTTGCAACTCTTCTTTGTTTGTCTCGCCCCGAGGCACTGTTCGCTTAGTTTATGATCGATTTATGTGTGACTCACTATTGATCTACCCAATCATCATCTCATTCGCGCATACACGAGCACACACAAATGCCTGCACTGCGTATACACATATTCACATTTTCCATAACTTGCCTTTTGGTCAGACATGGTCCACGTTAGTCCCATTCGACGATGCTTACTCGTCGTGTTTTCTCATCCCCAACTCTGTTTAGTCAACGTATGAACCGTGGATCAATGTTCCTTTTCTGCCAAGCCAGTTGGCCTTGTTAGCATTTGGAACTGTAGTCGGCTGAATTGGTCTGCACATCCTGGTTTGAGTCCCAGTTATAACTCCTATGATTTATACTACCGAACACGCCCATCAAGCAAAATGAAACTAATCGTGAACCGTTCGGTTTCAGTTATGATCCCAACTTGGAAACTTCATGATGAATTGTTCTTCAGCACTTAAAATCCCACACGGCTGGATCAGAAACATTTTCCTAGTTTGAAATTCAATCTTTTCATACATGGTCCCTTGTCAGTGCTGTAAAGTGGTAGCTGACTTCCATCAGTCAGCTATCACCAAGGATATATTTCACCTGACAAAATCTTGATTCATTTTCCGACAAAGTGGTAGTTTTAAATTGTCTATTGTCTCGAAAATTTTGTGTTTTAAATGCTTCCCCGGGTTTCGCAAATTTTGGGTCTGAAATCCGTCATTGGCGTATCACTACACGACTATAGATTTTTACTCTATGTACTTGGAGTGTCAACTCATCTTTCAAAATGTCTTACTGTTCTGCATCCGTATCCAGCTAAATTCTCATAATGTATGGAAGGTCCCTCGGACGTTTTGCCTGTGCATTCAAAGTGCAGATGTGTTCACGTGAGTGCAACCTATTCAGTGGTCCATTACTGCATAGAAATTGCATTGGCTGTTTGCTTCCTTTTTGCTCATCAGTCGATTGAAACGGATTTTGCTGTTGAACATCCCACATACAACTCATAACCACTCACTGGCGCGTAGACAAAATAATTTGCTTACCTATCGGGGATCATATTAAAGATAACAACACCCACGAAATTATTTGTTTTAACAAGAATACATAGTTGCAAAATATAAACTACACTCCATGCTCTGCAAACGTAGATTTGTTCAGTTTAGAAAAACGTGTATGAATTGCTGTAGCAAATGTTAACTCACAGTTGCTCCTTGATCCATGGAACTCTCACCAGCTTGTTTGGCCATGAAGGTGAAATTGAAAGCATGACTCAAATTAGCGAGTTTCATTGAGGAGCCCTAAATGGAGCCTTGGAAATAACCGTCTTATTCACAAGTGGAACGGCAACCCAGTCACCAACGTTAAAATAGCACCTCAGTGGCCACTTTTTCTTGTTAGTCTGACATGGGTATTGTCCCCCTCCACCTTCCGGTATTCTATTTTGCATATCCATTTGTGAATTTCCTCTCAAACCCATGCACTATATAGAAAGCGTCCAATGGAACAAATGAATTATCATTCGAGCTCAGCGTTGCTGAACTGTGGTAGGTGAGAGCGACCACCGCCGAGAGAAACCAAAGACATCTCATCTTAGCTTTCTATCATGAGTTGTTCATGTCCAACTATATTCGCTGGGGTTTCCATGGGGATGCCTGGTAAAGAATCAGATGCTGTCCGTCCAAAGGGTGGTCCCTACATTACCCATCGACCCATTAGGCGTAGCTAAAATCGCTTTACTTGGGTGGCCACATAGTTGTAGGTCATGACAATACAACAAAATGAAGCCACATAGAGAAAGACAGTTGACTACATCAGACGGAAGATAAGAATCCTCATGTATTCTACTCAGTAATTCCCAAAACAATATTTGGCAGTGTGGATCAAGGACCCCTGCTCATTGAGGCAGTATCCATCTGCTTCTAATACCTTTCTTCAAAACCAGATTTTATATAATTTGTGTAAAATAGATTGAGTTTCTTGACTTTTAAAACAGGATTGGGCAGGGTGGAATTAAGTGTCAACACTATGTCGCATAATTAATCCACCGTCTCCCTTAGGGGTACAGTGGTGAAAAGTAAATCAACGTCGACAACGTCGACGTTTTTGGAAACATAGAGATATCCGCTCTTAGGTATCTGGCAGTTCGCATCAGTCCTTCAGAAAGTGTTACGTGAGGTGTTGTTTGACAGGAAGAAGAATATCCGCGAACCCGTGTGTCATTGTGTGATGAGCTGAGTTCTGCACAAAAATCAGTAGGTCTTAAGGGAACACCGAGTTTATGGATTTTCTGAGCACATATCAGTTTCGGCATTCGTGTCCCATCAGTGCCAGTTCCCTTTACAGGTCCACAGAGGTCAGTTCATTCAAAAGTAATATCCGGAGCTGTCGTGTTACCTGTTTCTTTATGAGCCTGTTGATCTCCGTGGTTGAATCCAAAAGAAAACGTCGTATATCCCCCAAATCGTTATCAGCATTTAGGGGTTATCCTGTGTTTTTATGGTGATGGCACCTGATCCTTCATCTGGTTGAATGAGTACCGCATCTTTTGTTCCTTTCATTTGCTTATTTGTGGTGTAGTGCTTTTTACCAAGCAGCACCGTTTTCGAACATTAGTTTAAATGGATAGTGCCGATACATGCACAAATTTCCTCCTAAGCCATCTTGCTTTGTCTTCCGAGTTCCGAGTCAGTTTTTTAACATATTGGCATATTAGGGTAAAATTTTATTGTTCGATGACAGATTCTCGGTAACCAGAAATAAACCAACGACGAAAATTACTACATAAAATCTTTCTGTGTCCTATATCATCATTGTTTTTGTTTTGCTGATCGAACCCGCGAATATTTTCTGCCACACCGTACTACCTTCTGTCTGGCGGAAATACATTAATAAATCACATTTATGCGGGCACCAAGCGATCGCGCTCAGCAGTGTTGATTCCATGCACCATCTTCTCTTGTCAGCCTTTGTTCACCAATACACACACAAGCGAATTTCGTGCGTAATGTGTGTTCCCACTAATTGCGGAAAAACAAGGATATTGAGTGAGTTGCCCCCAGTACCAAATGTCATTGCTGGTAGGCCAGGACAAAAACTATGTCCGATACGCTTCCGTCACACCAAAAGTATTTCGAGATAAAAATTTATCTAGCTGTTTGTGTTTCTGTGTATTTCTGTAGGCAACCATGGCCTCCTGATGCATCAGTATGGTCAATGGTTGGAGTTTCAGGCTATTGGTCCCAAACAACTCTGCTACGGCCTGAAGTATTCTAATCCACTGTCTTCTGGTGGCGAAGTTCTTCCCAATAAAGTGAGAGGACGAGATTGAATGCCCCACGCTCTCCACGGGGCTGGCTGACTAATAGTCAGTGTAAGGGAGATGGCTGAATCCTGATTGCAAAACAACCAAATGTGGCGAACGTCTAGCGCAACACTATGTCCACTGAGATCTGCGGCCGAGGGTCGTACTGGGCACTCAGGATCCTTAGCTTCATCTGAAAGGCATATAATTTAAAGAATAAGTCACTAGACTCCAGTGGTTTCGAGAAGAAGTGGTCGAACAATATAACCAACAATGGGCCATTGGGGCCGCCTGGCTTGAACCGCATGCCTTAATAATCTGCTAAGTTAAAACCCAGTGGGTGGATATCTACTGAACGTGCTGGCTTTGCGCATTGGCTCCCTGGCTGATCTTTTCTCCATGCCAAAACTCATTTTTACGAATCGAGAGAGATATGACGAAATAAAGTCATACGAAAACCAAATCATTCGACATAAACCACCTGATCCCAGCTGCCGTCAAGATTTGTGTTAGATTCTCGCATGGAATGCTCTCGAACTTAAGATATTTCACCTACGTATGATGTGCCGGGAAGAAAAACGGTTCAGCAGACTGTATCTATAGTATTACAGTCCCATTTACTCCTGTAACGTCAGGGATTTCCGATGGAACATTAGTGGCATCATACGTTCTACCCGTGCACAAGGTGAAGGCTTCATCATTGAATTGTATGGTAAATATGTACCGTGTAACCGAAATATGGGTGAAATAATTCACTGAGCAAAATTTGGAGTAATTTAGTTATTGCTTGTAAACCTCTCCAACCTCTCTAAAGCTGCGTATCTCCAAAACGGGAATGACGGACTCATATCACACTCCTGGGACTGTTTTTGCAAACCGTGTTGTGGGCTCCCCGTATTTATGATGGAATCACCAGCATTCACTGGTTGTCCTTTTGGGCTTGCACACCAGCCTTTGCCAGGCACACTACCCGTCTTTCCGAACTTCCTCTTGAAATTCCAAACGATCGATTTTGACGCTCGACAAACTAGCGGGAGACCGTTATAAAATCAGCTATAAGCTTCCGATAAAGTGATTATTACTTTCCACGTACAAGAATGCTAAGTTCGATGTTTCAGTTTGAACTGCTTTTAGAGAATTTGCTCAGCTTTATTCTATAGAGGTTGGAAAAAGTCAATCAAACTTTCTTCTTATGGCTTCCATCAACATAACAACCAGTGGTTCAACCGGCTGACTTTCTCTATCCTACCGAATTCACTGCAACTGAGGGACCAACAGGGATTGGTAATCATTCCGGGTCAACTGTGCCTTCACATTTGCTTACTCAACTTCGAGTCAGTTTACAACAAACCAGGAGTGCGACCTCTTGCTTTCGTTTATACATGCAATAGCTAGAGTAATTTTACTTCATGCTCCTTTGTAACCCTGCCGGTAGTAGATGCATGAGATGTGACTCTCACCTTCGCATGAGGCAAGGCGAGTCTGTGGTCGTCGCCAGCAAGACTGATGATGGTCAGTTAGTTACTTCCCAATAAACCTACAGAAAAAAAGCGAATGCCATCTACCCCTAGGTAGTTCTAGTTTCACGAAATCAATCGCCGCAATTCCGTCTAGACATTTTTCTCTAGCGTATTAGAAGCTTCTCTGCTTCATGTAGTAGAACCCCGAACCAGTATTACCGGTAAATATCCAAAAAACAAGCGTTCTTCGAATAAATTTATCTCTTTTGAAGATATTTCCTAAAATGCTTTTTCTTCTTTTCGAGTGAAAATATCAAGCTGTGCGAGCTGCTACACAACTTTATTCTTCTACTGCATTGTTAGCCTACAGTAAACCACCTTTCTTCACTCACTGATGAAATCAGTACCCTGAGCTTTTGTAGGATTTTGTGTCACAATTAATTATGTTCATGGAATAAAGCAGGTGACCCCACTCACGAGAATATTGCTCAGTTTAATTGGGAAAATGACGGAATGACAACCATCGTGAAGAAAAACAAGTAGACAACAAGTCTCTGAAAAATTCGCTATGAGTTACCGGTTGATGAAGTGCTTTCTGGACACTACAATGATTTTCCTCAAGGATTAATTTCAAGGCCTGCCTGAGCCTAGCTTTTTAGTTTCATCTGGCTATCCGGTTTGGTGCATGTTTGATATGAACTCACCAGTAACCAGAATAACGCAAAGGATAATACACAAAATCCAGTGAACGTAGGTGAGCAATTCATCGTGTTCTACTGGAATTACTTGAACACGTCAACAAAAACAATGATGGTGGATAGCGCTTCGACTATATTATGTCATATCCCAAATGTGCTTGAAACAACGTGAAACAGCTTCTTCATTATTTATGTTAGAACAACCGTCGAAAGACTTCTTAAATGTGGCTGGTCTGTGAACTACACCGAAAGACAATAATAAAAACATATGGAAAATACTAAACGTGACCTTTTTTAAACTGCTCACTGTTCATAACAATCCACTCTATTTTCAGTAAATTTAAGTTAAACCGTAATAGTCAGTCAGAAGTTGAGCTACACAGTCAAATACGTGGCTCAAACTCTACCCATACTAGTAAATCATCAGTATTCTAAGGTGGTAAGAAAATTATCTATAATGTTTCGGTACGTTTGGATATTTTTTGAATCTCAACTTTAGAAACAAATGCAAATCAGTTCATTTCCTTTGTAATATACATTTAGTCGATCGTGTGATTCGTATATTCGACCCAAAGTAAAACATTTGTGCTGTTCACATTTATCTCACATTTATTCGCGGGCAGTCTGGGGGACCGATGAAAATTTGCTCGTCTGACCGTCCTTGGGATCCCACCTCGTACTCACAAATCTCAGGTCAATCGACTCATGCCATTGTTTACTGCATTTTACCAGATATCTGGAAATGAACTTACTGGTAACAAAAATGATTCACATTTTTTCCTTTTTACTACGTTGAAGCACTGGAAAAATCCGGATGCATAAGGGCATCAATAATTTTGAACTTCTTGAGGCTTGCCCTCCGAAATTATCAACACGTTTAAGAAAGACACCATCAGATCAGGGCTATCTGGTGAACTTTCATCATTGACTATGGTACACAATGGTGGAGGTTTTCAACGAAACGATCTAATTCAGTTTTGAATTTATTTTTACCTTCTACTGGAACGAATATAAGCGTATTATTATTAACATAGAATAACTTGGAACATGCTTGTGAACGATAACTCATGAGCTTCAGTGAACTGTATACTTTGAAGAAGTATTCCGGAATTTCAATGTGCAAACCTCAGGTCATCCGACCAACCTGCAGTCACAAGCACCAGACTCGAGTTTATCCCGTGTTGGAGCTCATCAGTGGTGCAAAGCCTCTGTCGTATCCAAGGTTTTATCCCGGGCCCTTTCACCTCGAAGGCGTGTGTGTTATCACCGCGCCACCCCGCTCTCATACGGGCTGATCTGAATAGCCTAGATACGTTTGTTTAGATGTCCACCTCTAGGAGAGCCAGAGATGCCCGATAGTTTCGAATGGAGACACGGTACCTGCCCCGTTACCTACAAGTCAGGTCTTCTCCACAAATTGGGATTCCTATCCCCCATTTCAAACCTGCATCTCTCTAACGAGGGCAAAACTCAAGTCTGGTGCTTCCAAGGTCAGGTTGGTCGGATCACCTGAGGTTTGTGCGTGAAAGGTGGAGTCCAGATGACTGTCAGGTAAACAAGTATTCAATCCCACACACTATTCGCGAGTTATTGCGTCATACATATTTCAGTGTGCATTTATGTTACGCATAAGCATCTCAAGGCTAATAACCTGGAGCAACAGCTTGCGTATTCTTTTACCGTAGACCTGCTGAGCTATGATTTCTGCACTATGCATTATTAGCAACATGTATGCAACAAAGTTCCAAAAAATATCAGTAAATACCAGCTGCAAAAGAATGTACGCTCTCTTTTCAATGTTTTCGTGCTCGCAACGTTTTAAACACTGTTTGCTTTGACTGAAACCACTGGTTCCACACAACATCATGTGGGGACACGGAACAATCGTTATTATCGCGTGAAACTGATTTGTCTCAACCAAACACGATTTTACGTGAGAAAATGATATCCGAGTCTACTGAATTATTCGTCACGTTTGTTAAGACTCAGACCAACGTTGAAGTGCTTCCTAATTGTGGTTGGGGATGATAATTTCATCGGTGAGTAATCGTCTAAGTAAACATGGACACTAGTACAAGCTGAGTTGGAAAGTGTCAACTGGTGTATGTCAGCATCGATCCCGGAATCCGGGCATGCATTATAGACGAGTGCTTTTTATTGAGATCACAAGTAACATCGATCGCAATACCCCGGAAAAATTACGGTGTACTAGTTTTGCGTTTCTTGACTTAATTGAAGTATATCATACCACTGGGCAAAGCCAATAACGTATTCAATTTAGTTTGATAAAAATTAATTATTTACTGCTCTATCAGTAGTTGAATAAGTGTGACTAATTAAAGGATTCTAAACACAATATGCCGAGAACTATCATTTACTTAAGTACAAGAAAAAATGAGGATTAAACATCATTTGGTAATAAAGTCAAAAGTGAAAGATTTGATAGAACACAGAACAGAAATCTATTTTCCGACCATCAAGGTAACCCTATGCTTACGTGACTATGATAAATCCAGAAAAATAAAGGTGACTTCGCTATATTTCTGTGTGTATAAACATTGTGTTTTTATCATTGTTTAGGCTGCTTCAGTGTCAACAAATATTACTTGGCTTTGCACAGAGGTTTGCATTTCGACTTGAGAGTGGCCAACTTGTTCTGGCAGAATATAGGTTTGGCTGAACTTGGATGATATTTGTTCATCGATTACAAGTAGCCTCCAAATATTTTCGCTGTAAAAGCTTGCCACGTTTCGCTTCTTATTAGAAATATAAATATGTGGTTGTGCGCTAATGCTGTCATCTACTGGAACAAAATATGTGCTCGTCAAACTCTGTACGCGTCAGTTTTACAACGCCTGTATAAAGGACATGATAGCCAGCTTTGCGGTACTCATATTTTTTTGATTCTGGTTTAGTCCGGTGTTTTTTCGGAAAAAAAGACGGCTTCCTTGGAACCAATTCAATTTGATATGCCAGTGCTCTTGTCAGTAACTTCAGAAAAACCAGCTCCTTTCCACCGAAAGCAGACACTAAAGGTAAGCCACCTCAACCCCCGGCCCATCCGAATGCCAGCTCGACAGCATGCCACTTTTGTCAAAGCCATTTGACTTGAAATTTTTTTCGTCATCATCTATTTATATTACGAGTACTCTATGCAATGTCTTTCAATATGATATGCAATTTTGTGTCAGTCTTCAATGGTCATGAGACAGTCATTTGTCTCGCCCATGAAAATCATACGGTAAAATTTATTTCACGACGTGTGTGTTAACTGATTTGTGAATATTTACAGGACGTACAACAACATATCCCCCCATTTTAGTAGTATACCTAACCCATGTTATTCCAAATCCAAAACCAAAAAATCCACCCAGTTCAGAAAAACTCTTGACATACCCTGTTCCTTCAGTGAGTTAACTGCTAGTGTGGGGTATTTAATGAGATGCATACCGATTGTGAAAATGTAGTTTAGAGTTGTGGAGTCAAGGTAAGTATATATTTTCAAATGAATGCATTCCTATCAAAGAATTAATCGACTGTTCTTCATACCAAATGAATAGATGGGAAAATGCATTGTTTGTAAATCGTAACACATAATACAGAACTATATTCTTGCGGGTGATTGACTGACTTCTCCCGTAAACATAGGCACATTGTCAATACAATATAGTTTTTCCACAATGCACAATTCTTCGTCAAAAGTATAATTATTTTCATATTGATCACTTCCTATTTGATTTAGATAAGTTACTTTTATATCATTCGACGAGGACAAAAACGACTGGTACAGGTGAATTTATCACGTATATCAAAGAGCTTTATATATGATACTCTCGGCCCATTTCGTCATACAAGTGTGAATTGAGAACAACGAATTATGGGGTAGTACATCAGTTATTGCCCATTCTCCTTGGAACACATCACGCACGCGTATGAGGTGCAAATTGATGGTCACAGATGAGTTGAAGTTTCCAAAGTGCACATTGATATTATTAGGAATGATGTGATATTGTGCGCGAATGTTACCTGGATGGCTATCCGTCACAACCGAAGAAAACTTCAAACCACGAAGCAAAGGAAATTGGTGAATTCACTCGAAAAGAGAACAATGAGCAGGAGTAGAACATAAAAGCCTTTCCCCCACTGAATCGGCACTGAATTATAACTGCGATACTTGTGGTAATTGTGGTTATAGTACCGGCAAAAACAGCAACGGTGGTACCAATAAGTTTCAAGAAGTAAGTTGCTCATAATTTATTGTTTTACCTCATTTTTGCACATGAATGAACCGCGACATATGTACTTTACGCAATTAAGTGGAAACACCACAATGCCAATGGGAACTGTTATGTATAATCCCACATCGTGGCATTAGAAAATAAATATGAAGTTCTTTTTTGATGTTTCCAAAGGAGAAGAAACGGTATTTCTTCCACCACTAAGGAGATATGGTTTTTGGGCCTAAGTTTTCTCACTCACGATACAGTATGAGCTAGCATGACTCTGAGACACCATACGAGTGGGAGACATCTAAAAATGGCGTACCGTTCCTAAAACCCATTCCGCGCACATCCTGTTATTTGCTACTAACCAATTTGGTCAGTATTCATTGCAATTAATTGCAAAACAGCCAGAATGGAATGGGTGTACGCTATTTTAATCAATATTATCCAAGCTGAACTCAGTTAAACCAGCCCATAAATTCACCTTAGATTCATCCTGATAAAATTCGAACACATGTAAAGCAAGTCGATTATGTGGCCCTAATTCACTGATTTCGTGATCACCTAATGCATTTGATAGCAGTCGGTGATTCATAGTATTTGTCGAAAGAGGGCAAAGTGGTTTTATTATGTTTGACTTGGCTGCAGGTGTGTCGGATCTCTCAGCATTTTTGATTCAGTTTTGAACTAAGGTACTGAGCTCCCTAACTGGATACATTTTCGTTCTGCTCTTGAATTATCAGAGGTTATTTATCCTTTAAACGTTGATATCTTCAGTATTTCTTTGCTTTCATTTGACTAAGATCATTTAAATATACACAATGAGTTGTTGTGTAAATGACCATCAGTGAAATTCCAGAACCTTGACCGAAGAAAATGTCGAAACACAGAAACGCATTGCGCAGAGTTTGACGTTTGTAACAACAAAATACCAGTCGATTGTAAATTTTATTTGGTGATGGAAATTCCACAGGCAGCCCGAGATAATCATCATTTTATCTGTCATCCATGTTCTGCAATTATTTAAGTTGTAAAGTTGAAAGAAAGAAAATCATTTTACAATGAAACGATATCATCAATTCAGTTTCAGTAATATACCAGCTGGAAGATGGATTGAGAAAGTCATTTTATGGTAATCTGTTATGACAATTAACTTCATGTTATTATTCATCACTTAAAAAGCTGACAGTCTGCAATGTTGAAAAGAAAATTGTATTGTCACCTTTATTTTTCGTTTGAAACCACGGCCAATAATTTCTAACACTACCTAGTGAATAGCGTCTTTCCCTTGTAAGACGGACGTTTCTCACCTGTAATGCTTGTACGTTAACGTTCATGCTGAAACATGGGAGTGTTTTGATCCACTCTCCTATTATATTCTTTGACGAAGGTCTATAGAAACGGTTGCATTGGGGGCGTGCACAATAATGATTTCCCCTAGATAAATTTATTAATTTAAGTTGTGACGGTGATTACGTGGTTGTCGCATCAGTATTCACGCAATATTGACTACCACAGCTAAGGTCTGTTCAAGGAGTTTTCTTCGGCTATGAAAACTGTGTTGTTCTGACCGATTCAGAAGCATGCTTCGGACTTGCCTTCTCTGTAATAACCCTCGTGCTTTACAGCACCGCGATAATAACAACCATGATCATTCTGAACCAGTTCCGTATTTCACTGAGGAAAATGTCTCCGCTTCTGAACACTCAGGGCTTATTCATACAGAACAGTTTACAGTGTAGGATCACTGTCACCAACTGTTGCATAAACAAGTTCCTCAACTCAGATCACCATTTCTATTACGGACAGCTGAGGCTTTTTACGTTGAGATGGAGAACAGGCAAGAAACTCGTCGCCCCACAATTTGAAACTGAAATCTCTTCTTCATCAAGTCCTCTCACCTCTACAACTCGATAACCCATCTTGTGCTTCCAAGGAACGAGCAACTGCAATCAACTTGATAGAAAATGAACTAAGCTGCCTGTCAAGCATCCTACTTCGATAAAATGCAACCTTTGGTATTCATATAATATCCGGCTTTGGTAACCAAAAACAAATGCCATTCATTCTAACCAGATGTCCAACTTATGTAAAACTGTGAGTATTGAAATTTGTTCCAATTTTCGAATGAACAATCGTTTTTGCAATCTCTTGTAAATGCTGTGGAAGTCAAGTGACCGTACGTGTAACATGAAGGCAGGAGATTTCGCTGAATTCCTTGAAAGCTCACTGTGTTTATTCTACACGATTAGTAGATTAATAGAAGGAGATAAGTGAACCCTGAAGAACTAAGTTTTATTTCACTGGGACTAATAATATTTGACGTGAACCTATGGACTAGGCGCACGTATAACAAATATGTTGATTTGATATCATCATTTTAATATGTTTTTCAAAGGCTTCTTTATAAATGAGCAACATAAACATTCGTAAGTTTTATTCAAAAGAAACTTATAATAAACTTGAACTTTTTGTCTCACATGTCAACGTATGGTAGTGCCCTGAATGATTCCGCGTGTAAATAAAATCTGTTAACCGTACATAGTTTTCACGTCTGATTTAGTTTTTGCAAACCCTTTGTTGCATAAAACGCATAGTCCATCATAACCGTTTTGCAAATGTTCGCGAATATTGGGAACTTCGATTGTACACCAGTGTGGAGAGAGGTTTGCCTCGGCAAGGACAATTTTGTCACAAACCTATTTTGTTGAATGATTTCATTTCCATGGAATCACTACCACCCGGCGATCGATAGTGGGCAACTCCGTTACTATTCTTCGTGCACTTTGGTGATCATAAAAAAATGGTTTGCAAACATTATCCGCATGATATGTGCGATGACCGCTATAATCTTTTTTCTTTCTAATTCACATCCAAAACGGTTTAAGATATTATTACAGACAGTTGGATGCATGTGCTGCAAGAAGCTTTACCCGAAAAACTTTTGTTATTTAGAGCCTTCAATGCTAATACGGAAATGTAGTTCAGTAGCTTCACAGGTGAAAATAAATGTGTGGAGTTGTCAGCATGATTGCAATTACATGCGTACACTTTTTTTAGAAACTTCATTAGAGCACGAACAATCATTAGCACAGGATAAATGTATCACGTAATCTCTTCAAATCTGTGCTCGTGATCACATGAAAACTCTATGAGAACAATAATTATTCTCTTGACACCGCAAAATACAGCAATAAGCGAAATCAACGCCTTGCTGTTGAATTCAATTTGTTCTGTGATAATGCTTATTCTTGCTCTCATTATTACAGTTGTTTCAGAAAGGATAACGGAGAGCCATTTTTTCTTAAAAGAAATGTTGTAACTGGAAAACGAAGACTAACATATTGAAAGAACTTCAACTAGCAAGCAAGCATCCCCGTTATGACAGAATCACCTGAAACCAATTACTCATTAGCGCAAAACCGGCCGTCCAGTGTAGCGGGTATTTCCACTCAAAAGATGCGCTACTTTTCCTAAGTGAAAACATGGGCTAAATACAGTTGGGTCCCGTCAACCATCAGTATATGCCAGATGCCTATAGGTGATTCTGCATCATATGAGATTCTTGACTACTGAAAACCAGTAAATAGGTAACGCAATGTATATTTGCCACGGTTTGAATCAGGTACGCACGATGGTACTGAATGTGCAATGGATAATACTGCATGTTGGATCACATCAAATGTCTTTTTGAATTCTGGGTAAAAGGAGATGAATCATGTTGCGCATAATTATGGTTTACAAACAATTGAGTGGGTCAAATTTGAGAAGTCTCACGTGAATAACTTTCGGAATCTTTTGAGAGACTTCAGTCGGGTCATTGGTCAAAAAAATTGTTGCTGGACATGATCAAAGACGTTCGCTGCAAAACCTAACTTACCCTCGGGGGTTTTATGCCGACTGAACCACGAAACAGTAACCCGAGAGTTGAACGTTCCTCGCAATATTAGAATATTCTCAGCGTTTCAAAGTATTGTCAGAATATCTCAAAAAGCTTTCAGTCTCGAGACTCTGCAACCTCCGTTCAGCGAAACGATTCTCACAAAAGGCAAATCTACTAAAACCGAGCTGCGCGAATCCACATACGTGTGTCAGTGGTTGGATTGGTTCTTGTGACTAGCAGACATTTTTTCTCCTTTTCATAAAAGCAGTTCTAGCATATGCACCATTGGATCGAATCTCCCACAATATGGATATTTTTACAATCAGAGATTATTCATTTTTTGCAATAAACTATCCAGTTCTCATGTGAAGATACACTGAAGGTCATCGACAGTAAGTTGCGCTGAAAGTGATAAATTATATCGCTAAGAGACAGAAAAGTCGTTAGAATAAATTCAAAAGGTACTTCATATAATTTTTTCAAAAATATTGGTTGACTATGAAGTGAAATCCAAAATGAAATCGTCGTTGCACTATAAATTATCATATGCGAGACATTGATACGATAAAAATAAAAACTTACATCGTGTAGCGGGGAAAGACGTGGCAAGAGAACGACGTGAATATCAAAGCAAACAGAGGAACCAACCGAGGGCCACAGAAAGAATAACAGACGGCGAATATGTCGGAGGCTTTTCGAAGTAGAAGAAAAGAGGCAGACGGATTAGCGGAGGGGAACCATCGAGATTCCGGCGAACAGCAATATAGCCCAACAGAGGGACTGCTGATCAAGTCGTCATATTGGAGAATCGGACCGACTGAATAGAAATGATGCCCAGGAGAAGCCAGCTATAGACCACGGGAAATTGGCCAGAATGTTTCTGAAACAGTCAAGCAGTCGCAAGAGCAAGGGTGGTGCCGCGCGGTCTAGACAAGGTGCTATATAGACAATTGTATATGTTTCATGGACTTGACTTGGTTGGGCATCAAAATACAAGCATCCTAGCCCGTCTAGTAGTCCTTGGTACAGTATGTTTTAATAATTGAAGAGCCTTGTGTATATGTTGTGTTATCACAAAATGCATGGTGATACAAATTCAAAGGGAATCCGTGTACAAGAAATCTGGAGAAGCACTGGGAAAGCAGAAAGGGACCCTGTCAGACCCAGCGCAAAATGTCAAAGATACAGATTTATTGGACTGTGCGAGTTAGCGGTTGCATACACATCACAGACGTTTACGCTGAATTCATGATATCCGATTGGATAGCGAAATGGAACACCATTACCAGTCAATTCTATTCGTACAACTTTACCTGCTCAACATACATAGAACAAGCCAACAAATGCAACACCAATTAAAACCGATTTCTCTCCAGTCAATCATATTTGGATTTTTTCATCAGATAAAAAAACTTCGAGTGTTGAGATGACTTCAGTGAAATGAATTTGCTGACTTTAACTCAGCAGTAAATCCACCGTGTAGTAGACCACATTATATGAACGAATTCCAAGTTCTCACCTGCAGGACCTAGAAACCAGAAGCATGTTGAGGATTACATTTCAGAAATGAAAAATCAAAAAAAAAGGGCTCATATCACGTGAAGTGGAAATTATCGCAAACTCAACAGAGATTACTGGATGCCAACAACATAGAATAAAACAAGACAATTTCAGGAATATGAGCACACCCAAAAATGGCCCTGTTGTGGATATTAGGTTTGCAAAGCGCACCAATATTTGATTACCTACATGCGAATCACATCGCAATGTTGTTATTATCTTTCCTTTCTCGCTGTGGAACTAAATGAGAATTTTTTGGCATGCATGTGGGCTATCCACTTAGAATTCCTCAGCACATTTGTTGTCGTTCTACGTTAGAGCTGACATTCCTAGCCATGGGTAAGATTTCATCATACATATATAAGAAAACGTCATAGCGAAGATGCAGTTCCTTCCTTTGTGTTTACAAGTGTTTCTTTTGCTGAAGATGATGCAGAAGTGCGAAATTTCATTTCCAGTGACAAGTATAACTGCAACATTACTAACTTAAATGGGGCAAAAACGGATGGCATCTAATTACATGGACGTAACCGGTCAGTCAACGATCCTTGTTCATGTCTTTATTATTGGCGACACAAGAGTAAGGTAAGTGTTAGAATTTCGAATGCAAAAACTTTGACTACATGCTGGCATACTCAATTCATATTGTACAACCTCAGAAAATGATCATGCAATATCCGTTTCACTCATGTGTCCAACAGGGTGGCTCGTCGCAATAAAATCGTACATATTTTCAATATATTGTTACCAGTTGTTTTTACTCATAGTTCAAACCGGATTTGTCATTCATTTACCGGGACTGTACAGACCACTGCAATGTGCTGTTTTCAATCGAGCAATTGAGTTGTTTAAAAAGTTAAAGCCTGCTAAAAAAGGATATTACATGAATTAACCTGATTTTGGAGCAATAATAATGTTGGTGAACCTTGATGGGTAATATTTAGCATAATAATACCGTAAGACATTGGTATTTCATGAACTTTTTCTCCAACGACAAAAGTCTCTAGAATTTTTCACCGAACGACGAAATGTGTCCAAACAAACGTTTTGAACTGCAAGTATTTACCACGGTCGGCGAAATAATTTGCTCACAGATCGTTTACCCACGGAATGATAATTAATTTACCAACAAAAAGTCCTCGTTATCACTGCTAGTATTTCAAAGACATTGCTTCTTTTTCTTCTTCAGAAATCAATGGAATATGGCATCGTACGTTCCATAGTTTGTTGTCATTGTTGTTGTTGACTATTGATTCATGGTATCGTTCTTAAGTAATGCTAAAATGACCAAGGCATTTTCATCTTGCTCTTCAGTTATCTCGTTATGAACATGCATACGTATGAAAGTCAATAATAGATATCACCTATTGGTTGGAGATGATTTATTCTATCAAAATGAAGAATGAATAGGTCGTCTTTGTTTTTCCAATCACGGATGACGAATATTGATTACTATCGGCTCCGCCACAAACAACATGACGATGCCGATGAGATCAAATCGGGCAATCGAAGCTGTGTAGATGACAGTGAATGAACTTCTGATGTCAGCCGAATGCTCCGCAATAAGGGACACTTTGGTCTTCCGCGTAAGTGTTCCTTACTGGAGGATGATTTTACAAGATATCCGTCTTCGCTGGAACGGGGGGTGTGATGGGTGTACATTGAACTGGTGGAAAATGGTGTTCAATTTTTGAGTCAGTGCGCAATTACTGGATTCACTTAGCGGTGTGTTTTTTCAACCTTCTCACTGATCGTTTTATCCATCACCTTTGAGGGTCTTGTGAACTTCTCACATGACGTCATCTTGGACGGGAAGTGTTGTAAGTAAGCACCACATTATTTGCACTATTTTGCTCTTGCTAGTCAGCCATAGTTTTACGAACTCATATGACGTGAGTCAGAAACAACGGAAAGGAAACCGGTAAACTGGCCGCGATGACTGGAAAATGTTGCCTGTGATGAATGAAAAGCCACATCTCAGGCTCATGCTCACGGTGGGATTACAAATACGCATTGGTGGTAGGCACGCAAGTGATCACGTGATTATTAGAAAGAACACCTGGTGCGTCAAACTTTGAATGAAATTTGAGTGTGCACTTCGCAGTACGCGATGTTCATCAATCCTCTTGCTCCGCCGGTTGTAGCCTTGTTTGTGGTTTAGAGAAAATCAGTTACTTCGACCTCAGGTTTAGCAAATGCCAGATCAACGATGAGCTCAGGGATTGTGCAGCAACAATCAGGAATGATGATGGTTTGTTGAATCAACAGTCTGGTTTTATCGGCATCTATCAAGAAATTTTAGTTGTGACTCATAGTTTCTGAGTCGCTTTCAAATCGATAGTTTTATAACGAATCGCACAAAGTTTTCATTCTTGTCGTCCCTGGTAGCAAAATATAAGTCAATTTTCTGTTTGTTGAAAATAATTTAATAATTTGAAGAGAAAAAATGAAAAGTGCAAGCTCGGGTGATTTCATTACCAAAGTGGTGGCAATGAAATTCATCGTCAAGTGTTTTTTCACCATTCATCGTATTTCCATATAATTTGAATGTACATAAGTCCAGGCCACATTCATAATTTCCAAAATCAAAATTACGCTACAGAGGAAAGTTCACAACGAACACCATTTAAAGTGTTTCTAGATTCTTGACACTTTTCTGTCAAGCTCAAGTTTTCGGAGAGATTCATGCAACGTGTAAAAGTAATAGTTTTTATGAACAGTAAAATTCCCAATCATTCAAACCTGAGTATATTGTGATTTGGCAAGATTGGGAATATTTATTCTAATAATCTGTGTCATCTGCACACTTACCTCAACTGAAAAATGAGAAACAGGTCGAATACTCTGTTAGACACACACTGCGTTGAATTGGTTGTTTCTGTCTGAATACATTTTGCTCCAAGATAGATACCACTGCGTCCATTTCATCATAACCCTTTTAGTGTATAAAACTAACAGATTACCTAGAAAAAAGGCGGGTTGGTTAACTGACTGTGCGTACGAGGAATATCTCCGAGAAACCAATTCCACACTCCAAGAATAAACACATCTTGTAAAACAACAATGTAACATTTTGCAAAAGTATCCGCAACCCAACTCAACCTACAGTATTTATTCTGTTGAACAAAGCTGAATCAAACGGATTTTAAGTAATCTGAGTTCAATGTACAATAAATTCATTGATTGTATGATAGCTTACACAGGGGGTGGTGGATTATGAAACATTCGGAAATTTACTCCGTATGGCTTTCTTCTTTAGTGATTTACCTAAGAAATATCAAACCTTCGGGTAATGATATTAGTTAAATGAAATTTGCCACTAATTTCTGTTAGTTCTCCAATGCGCTGTGTGTAGCTGATTGTGTGTGGCCTTGGTTGCCAGAAAGGAATGCTCTGAGGAAATGAGCTTACAATTACCAATTTATGGATATATGACTCAGCCGAAATGTGGGACCACATGAGTTAAATTATGATATAAATACGAAAATTTACTATCGGAATACTATTGTTGGAATGGTTTTTATCGCCAATATATTTATATGGTTGCAACTGTAAAAAAGGAAAGGTAATTTGTTTAATTCTTTGAAGACTCCACCACATATGTGGTTCAAAAATGCTCCTTGACGATGACCGTCAGGGTCACCGAAAACAAGAAATGCCAGTTCGTCTGAAAATAAGCGTTGTCTTCAAAGTCGTTTGAGCGCACTCCGGTAAACACCCACAGTGTTTTTGCGAAAGCGATAGGAAAATCCCCCCTAATAGCAGTTATTCGGCCCGTTTATTTTAGAGAATCAATGGTGAATTGCAATTGGTGTATGTGGTTCGTCTTTTGTTGTCTGTATTATCACCGATTTTCGGATACATCACAGAAAAGCCACGCTCAACAATCATTTCAGAGGTAGAAGACCTAGCAAGTCGAATGAATCGGAATGTTTGAACTAAACTACAACAGAAAGGAATTGTTGAAAATTTCTGTCCTTGATCTAGAGTGAAAACGTTCTTCGGTTTTATCACTCCCTTTCGAACATAGGTTAGCTGCAGTTTTCAGTGCGTGATATGAAGGCTGCTTCATAAGCTCAACAAATGGGAACATATTTTGAATTGGTCTGGGAATTCAAATCACGAGGCATGACACTTGGGCAATGGGTTTGCATATCATATGAATGTTCGGTATATAATGGGATATGAGGGGTCAAAAAATGTAATTTCTTCCATGAAAATCATTGAAAAATACTCTCACACAAAGGTTTACTTATACCGATCACCATTATTCATAAGAATTGGAATAAAGCATGCGCAGCTTTGTTGGTGGACTCCAATTGGAAGCACCTCAAAAGTTGGGGAATTCTCACAGTCACGTCCAGTTCGAACAGTTGCCCTCTCACAGCTTAGATTAGAAAGTAATTGTGAAACATTCCCTGGTTCAATGATCATCGTCAAAGGACACACTGGCCGCTGGGATCAAAAGTGAAATGTGTGATTTTGCAATAGATAGAAAATTCGTTCCTCATCTATGTCGTAGTCTTTTTGACCATCAGACTGAATAATTAACGCAAACTTAAAGTCCAATAGGTTGCACCAGCATTCTGTTCTGAATAATGCTTTCGGTAATTCAAATTTAAATAAAGTTGTCCCACTTTTTCTCGGGAGTTCTTATCTCGTCATTAATGGGGTCCACTAGTATTGGCAGGAATATGGTTTCATCTAAATTTCCAGCATGGCTATTCCCTGCAGACTAGCACACAATAGAGGCAACCGTTATAATACATGATCACTATTTAGAACAAATGAGATTGCTGTCGTGTACGAGCTCATCAGACATCCGTTTGTATCACTATCCTAATGCGTACATAACGGATGATGAGCAATGTGCCATATTGTAACAAGGAAGACAACACAACACAGGATACTTGTATTTCACCGGCCAAACAAGTCAAGTCACGGAACATATACAGCCGTTTATATAGGCCTTTTTCCAGACTGCGCGGCACCAAGATTGCTATTGCCGCTGATTGAGCGCTTCGGCTGCTTTCTGTCCACTGCCTGTGGCCGATGGCTTGATTCTCTTGACCATCATTTCCCTTAGGTTGGTCCGGCTGTCTCATTTGACGGCTCGATCGGCAGCCGTTCACCTGAGCTATCTTGCTGGTTTCTGGAGATCCCGCTGCTTCCTCTCTGGTCATCTGTTTGCCTCTTTTTGTCTGCTTCGTGAGGCCTCCGACATATTCGCCACCTGTTCTTTTGTCTGTGGCCCTCGTTTGTTTCGTTCGTTCGACTTGATGTTCACGCCGTCCCCTCGCGCCAGCGTGCCCTGTTACAATATCAAGTGACAATCGATAACTGCGGTTTGAAAACCAGTATTTTCTAAGTGTCCCTTCTGAGTGATACGTTTGTTCGTAGTTTTTCAATCTTCACTAGTTGCTTCGTTTTTTTTTACAGCCGCAGCATTTATGCTGTTAGGTAGCAGAGTTTTCCTGCATTACCTCATGTTCAACAACTGAACTTGCAAGACACACTTTCACCAGTATCCAGTTATGCGTGCATCTGACAATTGTCAGTTGTTCTTCTTGCATATTGTACTTTGACCTGAAAACAATACTCATCGATGAACAATGAATTAGAGATTGCCTGGTCTGTAGAACTGAAATATCAACAGTCCTCCTTTGGCTAAACTGTATCGTGATCATGCAACGTCTTTATTCAATCTGGGGAATCTGTAAAAGCGTACTCTCAGTGTTGGTTGATTGAAATGCAAGCACTCACATGCGATGTAACAATTTTTATTTGGTAAAAGCTAATTTGTCCGATTGATGTTTTTATTGAACAATAATGTATGGACACAGGTGGCTGCTTAGTGTCAGATAAATGCTAAGTAATGAGAAATACACTCTCCGATAAATCAGGATTACCCAGGGCTTCGAAAACAACGGGTGATAAATGTTAAAGACTCAGAGTGGGTCGGATTTTTTTCAGCATGAACGTCAACGTAATCGCGATAGAATAGCGCCATGTGTTTTGTGAGGACCGGGTTTATGTCAAAAGTGTGGACAGCATGTACATGTCAGTGTCCGCACCTGAGCAAATGTTATCTCGCCAAATGATACAATCAAATACTTCTTCGTTCACTCTAATTGTTGGCATCATGGACCTAGAAACACTTTCTGTTACACACTACTATTGATTTACCTTAAACTCACAGCCCGTACCATACGAATATAGACTGCAGTTAGTTCGAATCAACTCATCAATGCTTTGGTGATACCAGAAGGCCACTGTAGAGTGAACACGAAACAGTTGTGATGTGGGGGTTTTAGGATATTGTTCAGCTTGGAAGATGCGTACATAAATATGGGGTGTCTGTACTGTAACTGCTACCAATGAACGAACTGAGGAAATGAGATAACAGCCATTGGCAGAAGTTGACCTGAAATTAATATTTGAGAACGGTGGAGGAATCTGCACTGAAATAGGAACAGATTCACAATTTACTTCAGTTATGATCAGGGGAAATACTACTATTTTTTCTTCTTCGATGAATGGGCAATGCAGGAATTGGTACCGTTGAAGTTATTATAAATATCGTCAATAATACACTGAGGGTTCTGCTTTTCGTGCACTTTTGATGCAGCGTATTTATCACAAATGTTTGAAAAGATTTACTTCCTGGGAAAATGGCCAACGTTTCACGCACCAGCTTGATGAACACCCTGATGTGATAATTCAGATAAGAATAACAGAATAGAATATATTCATCACGAAAACCATATACATTGCAGAAAGAATCTGAAATAAAAATCGGAATCAAGCTATATATGACTCAAACAATTAAAATAATCCTGGAATAGAAATCCCGTTTACGTGGTTAATTCCCTACCACCAATTTCAACAGTACAAAAATGATCAACGACTGTGTGTTTCAGTTTACAAATTTTTCACCCATTACTAGACCATTTTTTTGACGTTTCTGTGGCTATTTCAAGTCGAAGCTCCTGTAATGAAATGGATTCTTTTCAAACTTTTGCACGATTCCGAAACGTGTCACGTCAATGTTTCTGTTTTTGTTTCGGAGGTAAGAGAAGTCATCTCTGTAGATCTTGATCCGAAATCGGAACGATTATCAGGTCGATCGATCTTTCCAAAACAAGATGTTAGGCACAAAAAGCACTTAAAAACTTACGATTCTAAAGTTCGTTCGAATGTAACAATTTTTTTTCAGCTTCCAAATACTGCTACCTACATGATTTTTCATAAATGCCAATCATGCTCTCAGTTTACCTATCTGGCTAAAATACTGTTCTGCAGTTTTCCATTCCTACAGTTACCAACAACTGAAAAAGACGAACATGACAGACCAGAAGTAAAAATGTACCACTGTCAATAAGTGGATTGCTTAAGTAATCTACGTGAAACAGCAGTGTAAATTTTGTTGGAACAGTGTCAAATTGTTTTGCTTTCAAGTGAGCAGAAAAAAGCACATTTCACGCATGTTATTTTATGTATATGATTTTACGACATTGCTTATTGTTTTACTGCAAGCCGTGTGCCATTGCAAAGCTTTAGCTGGTTGATATTATCCAACATGATAATGGCACACTGATTTTCAACTGCAGTACGTTCGGTGGCATCTCTGCAGATCAAGAGGATTCAAAAATTCTGTTGGATAATCAACCGCTTCATCTGCTTCATCAACACTGCAAAGCGCTTGTGTATGTGTGCCTGTCTGTGAATAACTGACTGAACATTTTCTATCGATTTGATTGGTATGGGATTGTATCTGGATGACAGGACAGAATTCCCCCGGAAGCACATGACCGGTTTCTCGGTTATTGCCGCTCATCAGGTATGCGTAATCGGCACTCTTCCGCCCAATCACCCTTATACGTGAGCATTTTACAGTTGGCTTACAGCTGTTCCTCATTAGAATGGAATGGAGCGTGCATGAACGAGGAGTCGGTTTTTAGAACCACACGGAGATTCCAAAGGTAATTTGTCTTTTACCATGGGTAGCATTCAGAGCGAGGACACTTGGTCCCAAGTATGGGTTTTTTCGATATGAGCTATATGGGATCGTGTCTGGACGACGGGGTTATGCTTGGAAGAATCACTGTGTGATTCTGTAAAGGGACTTTCCGTTCATTCACGCTCCAATCGATTCGAATGAGATAGATAGACTGATAAGCAGAAAAAACGTGCATCCAAAATGTCTCCAAGTGTCGAAATAATTTGAAGATCACAACGTTCACGAAGAACGAGTTTGAAATGTGAAATCGCGAAGGACCAACAGGTTAGCCTATAACGGGATGCGCGGAGCCGATTGGTTGATATTGACACAGCTCGAGGTTTACGGATCTACGTGTCTGTACTTGGTATTGTGCATGTGTAATTACGGGGCAAGTGCCAGCTCGCAGTGGAGTGGTTTCATGTTCAGCAAACAAACACGTGGAGACATGAGCATGCAAACGTGCGTAAGTCAGCGCCAAATTGAATTTGTCAGTAAGAAGAACCAGTAGGTGTTTGTGTGTTTGGGCTTGAGTGTGTCAAAATAGTCATGGAGCAGAAACTGATGGTCGTGTGGGTGTGACAACGTGGAGGGACAACGCATCATGAAAGCAGTATCATTTGTGGATGTTTGCGTGCGTGAATGTGTCTGAACAGCCGCGTGCACGATGCGTGCATGCGTGATGCATTGGTGAGAAAGCTATGTCGGGGAAAGTAGTAATTAAAACATTGTTGGAAATAGACACTTAGAAAACGTACAGTAAGCATTCAAAACACGGATGCACTCAAATGCAAGTAGGTGAGGACATCTGATAGCAACCAGCAGGGAATTTTAAAAGATCTGAGATTTGGTACAAAATAACTTTTACATTTAATTTATATTCAAATCAATACCGATAGTTATGAAAACGTTGTGTCGCATCCTTGTTCATGAAAATCAGTCCAGTTCTGTGAGTAGGACTAACTGCTAATCAAGATAACTGTTTCTGTTCATTTCAAATTGTCATTTCTGAATTTGGTAAACCCAAGTGAGCACAGCGTCTACTCTAGGATCATATGTGATCCAGTAAATAACTGTACAATCCCGCAGAACGATCTTTCCGGCAAGCTGAATAAATCACGCGAGGAGTGCATGCGTGCAAGTGAAGTGTACAGAGGAATAAGCTAAGACGAACCACTTGCTTACTCTATGTTGTCTTCTGTCATTTTCTATCGGTTACTTTGTACAATTTCACACCGACTACGATTGGTCGGTGCTTAAAATGGGAAATACTTTAGAAGTCTTATGTAGGGACCAAGTTCGCAGTCAAATCAAATACAAATTAAATCAATTGAATGTTCACTTATATTACTGGAAAATACTCAACCAAAGGAAAGGATTTCCAGTAACAGACAACGAAATTCGTTTGTAAAATATCTATGTCAGGTTTCATCTTGGTAACTGTCTACATCACTTAAATGCTGGGATAGCAGCTACATAGCACAACTATGGAACGATGGTCCGGAATAGCTTGGATAAGGGGAAAAACACTTTCCTTGTGAAAACGTTGAAACAAAATTCGACCCTACAGATGTTTGAAATACCTCACAATGCTCATATAACTAGATCAGTTTCCGGCACGAGTATTTCACTTGGATTGAGTCGTGATCTTCGATGGAATGGAGCAAACACCTTAACGGGTATAGTAAGAATAGTTTCAGATTGTTAGCACGTTGGTCGGCGAACGCGATTTCACTGGGACATAATGAGCCGTACTTCAAAACATCACGGCTACAGTACACGGAATGGAAACTGGATTTCTGCTTATAATTGAAAACCTTGAGCCTTCATGTACAGGCACTGTGGTAATATTATTGATAAAGAAATGGGAAAATATGCGCATAAATTCACCTTGTTTTACAGAGCCAAATGTGATTGGTCTTTGGAAAAAACACTCACACATTAAGGCTCAACATATTTGTCTCTGTTCTGGGAAGACTGATATTCTGTTGTCAGTCGGAATCTAGTAAGCTCACTTCCGATACGCCAATACGTAGAGAGATACTGAGAATCTAACAGAGTTGCGGGATAGCATGATCAATTTCCTGAAACATCCCGCTGCAATCCAGCCGGTGCCTACCGCTGAATGGCCAGGATAAATAGTTTCGTCGTGCGGAGAGTAAACAGATGGGGACATATTGTTCAACTTCTGTAACAAGGGATGATATTAGGATCTATGTTTAGGCAAAGAATCAGTTGTCATCTGTTGATCGCGCTGGCCTCCGCAAACCTCAACCACTGGGAACTTAGGTAGTTGCGTTGCATCCAAAATTACTTCTAACGGTCGGCCTGGCGCCTTTTGCTCAGATGTGTCATATTTCTGTTGGTGTCAGTGGTTTGCACGCCATTTTGTACAACCATGTCGATCTTTTTTATGAACCAACTAAGAGTACAGTCTGCCAAACGATTACGCAGTTGTGTCTCTGTTCCTCCAATTCAGGTTGCTTCGCATCCCCATTTGAATTCTTAGATTATACAGGATTTTGATATTTATGAGAGGCATGGATTAACCGAAGGTAGATCTGAAACGGATAGCGAGAGTAATTGCTGACTGTGTTCGAAAAAAGGCGGAGGTCAATCAGTTAAGGAAAATGTTGCTTACTTTACCACATTTGTAAAGAACTCCTATTTTGACCTGCGGTTTTGCATTTGATTTGATCGTTGTTTTCTGTGGTGCGGGCGTGCTGTGCCAACGGGTGAATCTAGATTGATGACCACCGGATTTTATTGCTTCTTCAAATGTTTAATTTTGGTTCCAAGACAATTTCATGTACATATTCGCCTAGTTTGATCAAGAAGCTTTCGAGCAGGACAACGTTTGTATTGGGTTGAGCTGATACCTTGAAAATAGGAGTATTGATCGGTTGAGATAGACATGTGGCAATTCAATCTCTAAATGGAACCTTTTTCCTTGCAATTCTTGCACAGGTCCAGAGATGGAAGTCAATGGTCACTTTTGTTTCCTAGATGAATTTGGATATTTCCATGGGGTCCCTTGGAGCAACTTAGTATTCGGTCGCATTTCTCGTAATGATCAGTGTTTGTGCTCACTAAAGCTTATGTGTGGTCTTGGTTTTCCGTGAGTTTTGAACAAAGGCCTAGTGGAGTAGCCGTGGCGACTCCTTCGATTTATATACATACAACCATGTGAAACGAAAACACAATATTGGCTATGTAAAATAGCAGGATTTACATTGATTTGTGCAACACGCAGATAAGAAGCACCAATCCATTAACCAGTTCAGCAACCTCGGAAAACGAATTTTACTTCTGTGTTCTGACGCAAAAAATAGATCCAACTGTAGAAAATTGAACCTCGAATGGAAACACAAACAGGCTGATGTGAAATTCGATCACTGCCATTGAGTTTTGAAATGGACTGATTTTGCATGACACTGGAGTTGAAAGAAATCTCAACTTATAATGCTTGCTTGTCACACGGGGTGTAGCCATGGTGTGTTTGGTTGTATTTGTTAGCATCTCTGAAACTTATACGCAGTATTGTTCTAGATCCGCTCTGTGTCCCCCATTCATCGATACACTGAAAATCTTATTGTCCACAACTGTGAAAGCCTGTCGAAACTCAATGAAAACCTTTGACAGAGAACGATATATTCTGTTAAAATAGAGGTAGGTACCTGAAGCAAGATGCATATTAGGAACGCTATCATTTGGTAACAGTGATATCCTCTTCTGCTTTCGGGATCTTCAAATTATTCTGCGAAAAATAAATAACGTGTAAAAAGGTCGAAGACAACGGCCGAGAATTAGTGACTCTGATTTTTGATGCATTGATTGTCATTGGAAATGCAGAGGTGGGACTTTGCGGTCAACCGATATTCGGCTTGCACAAAAACTAAAAGGTGTGCATACACGCCAAAACTGGAATAAACTTTGGATAATGCGCAGATAAATGTATTACGTTATCTATGCTAATTATGGCAGTGTGCTCAGCTAGCTTTTATGAGATCACCTCAATGAGGCCCTTTGGAACACAAGATTTTGTTTATCATACACCATTTCCTATGTTTCCAATCATTATAAATATATCTGAAGCAATAAAGTATGATCTATGTGAACTCTTATATACAAACCAGATCTTGACTAACCAGTCAAAATATTCTCCATTCCCGAGATGAAAATTTCTTCACACACATTCACACGAAATCTACCTCGTCGAGAATGAACACCTTGGTATTGTAAATGACTTTCTACAATTGGTCCACTCGGGCTTTTTATGGATTTCGTTGTTTGAGAGTACACTGTAATTTGTTTTCAAGCAGCTGAGGAAAATCATATATATATATATATATATATATATATATATATATATATATATATATATATATATATATATTACTTTATTGTTACATTATCCTAAATTGAATTGAGTATTCCGAAGTATTAGCATACCGCTGTCACGGAATATTTAGAACTTTGGAACTAGGCAGTCTGAAATCTTGCTTTTGTAAATTCTAGCAGGATTGCACTAAGTTTGGGTCAACTGAACTTATTCTTTGGGAAATGATTGGTATGATGAGAATTTTTTTGAATGAAGGATTCATGTGTGAATTGAGATTAAAAAACATGCTGTGCTCTAATTATATCGAAACATGGTGTATATGACTATAAGGCTGAGGTGGTAGTTGGACATTGAATGGTTCATTTTGTATTCCATCCTTTTGTCGTTTACACTTGAGCCCTTTTCTTTTCACCGAAGGAGAGCCATCCTAATGTTCTTCCTATCTTTGACATTGTGATATTTTTGGTACCTGATAATATGAATCTGATGGGACTTGATGACTGGCATCCCTGTGAAAATTCGGATCGAAAGGCCGTCCGTAGCTTACTGTGGTCCTGACTTCGAAATTTGAATAAATCTTCGTTTTCGACTTTACCAAGTTCAGTACACACACTACTGAGACTTGTCAGACCTATTTGTGACGCTGCCATCTTGAGGCAAAACATCACTAAGCACTACTTATTTGGGTGCCCAAAAAACTGCGTTGATTCAGCTTTGGACGTTCTGTGAATGTTTGTCCGTGAATATATATTATGCCGGCTGCTGTTTTGAATTTAACTTTCGGATTTATACATTGAATTACTTAACCACCACCTGGTTAGCATCACATGACTTACAGTTTTTCGAAAAAACCTGACAGCATTTTGGACAACTCCGCGTAAGGTTTTACTCACTGCATGCAGTACAACCCTTTCCTTCTCGACCAGCCGGGCTGACTATGTTTGCGTTTACAGCATATGCTTCCCATTGTGGGTTATATTTTAATGTGTACAGTTTTCAGTAGTCGGAGTTTTGTCAGCAATAATGAGTTCATTATCTTATACTTTGCGTTGATCTGAATACTGAACCGGAGTGTGTACGCCAGTCCTCTTCTGGTCAAGTCATGTTTTCTCGCATGATGATGGTGAATTCTTACCACCGTAGGTACCTGTACATTTCCGAATTTTTCCATGATTTTCAACGTCCCTTGGTGCGACACTCCTTTGTTGTACCGACGTTTTAATGTAAAACACACACCTTTTGGTCGTCACCACCGCGCAATACAAAAAAAGGCTTTAAATAAATCTTTAATTCTGACACGGTCTCATCTTCTGGTTTGGAGTGTCTTGGAATCATATCGGTCGGAACTAACTACGTGAAACAAAACATTTTAGAAGCTTCAACAGCGTCTCTTGGCACTTCGCTCGATACCATCCTGTTCTGTTCAACGGATGGCTGTCAGACCGAACTGAACTGAAGACATTGGCGGATATTGGCTCTTCGACGCTCACTTCCTGATCACAAGAACACTGAACAACTGTGAGTTTGAGTCACACCTATTATTTCGTTTTAATTCTTAATGTACATACCCCTTTGGCCTTTTTATCACCGCACGCTCCTCCGCCCATCTTATTTTGCTAGTGTCGTCTTAGATGTTGTTGACATTCATTTAGTGTACCATATAGACAGAGTAGTACGCTACACCACCTAACTGCTCCGTTCAAATGACAATTTCAGTTACGTAACAGATTATTGACAAGTAAGTTATTTGTTGAAGTCTTGTTTTACTGTATCCTGAAGACTCCAAAATGTACACGTGATCCGCCTAGAACTAAAGGTGCAAATCAATCGAAAGAAACATTCACATAGGACGCTAGAGTAGATTGACACTTTGTCCGAAGCGATCAACGGCCACATATTGAAGAATCCTAACATAATTTGCATGTCCTAACCCTGCAATGTAAACCGATGATTTTGTATCATAAAGAAATTTGCCCTTGCTACATTGCCAACACTTTCCTGGGCACTGCGAAATACATGTCTGATGCTTGTAGGCCGTCTAATATCGGACTATTGATGTTGAATTTTGCTTTTCTCAACGTGTCGTACACATTTATATTGGCTCAGCACACTAGACATTTGAATTGACAAATGTGCTTGTGTGTAATTTTGTTGTGTTTGTTCAAAAACAACTTTCGTTTGAAGAAAGCTGATGAAAACAAGGAAAAAACATGTTCCATGATCATACTGAAATTTTGTGAATCCACGGAAGACTCAAGGCCCTATATTCCATATTCTGTGTATCTCAATATTGTGGACGCGAGCACAGGTTATATAGGTCCGCCGATATTTAGGGCTATTCTCAGGCCTAAGCCTCTTACCGTAAGTAAAACAAATGGTTGTAATCTCGATCCAAGGCAGAATGAACAACCAGATTTGTAAAATGGGATTATCAGGTCAACAAATAATAATATATAGATCGGTATTACGATTATACAATGCTGTGTGCCGCGCTTCAGTGTATGTATTGTCTTCTAGACCTTGGTCATCATTCCACAAAAGTTTAGTGCAACACGGAAACATCAGTGTTAAACTAGGAATAAGGTGAATGGATAAATGTGAAACACTCGAGTTTCTGGGATTCGACGGATATATTGTTATGCACTGGACACAAACTGTACCTAATTGAGCAGGATCACATACATCCAGTCGTTCAATCGAAAACTACTTTCTCATTTTTTGACCTCTTATATTCTGACATTCTGCTTCAGCTGCACAAGAAAAAAGCAAAAGAAACAGGGGACCAGATTCAACGGCCGCATTTTTTGTGAAGTGATTGTGTAATAAATATTGGTGTCAGCGGAGTTAGCCCATACCCTCCGGATGGTGACTTTTCTCTCATTTATTCCAGTTGAGTTTTGAGCGTTCTAAACAAAAGGTGAATCAGAAAAAAAACTTGATCTTAGAACAACCATAAATAGCGAGCTGATCGAACAACGGCCGTTATATACATTCATGTCAAATAGTGATGTTTATTTTAGTGATCACTTCATTTATGCAGTACTCTTCCCTCTGTCTCTTCTTGGATTCATGATTTGTTATGAACATATCACCGTTAAGTGAAACAAATCAAGCAGCGTTGATTGACTACACACACTTTTCTCAGCGCTTTTCAGTGATGCAGTATTGCCAAACTCATGCTGGATGAAAAAACGAAAATGTTATTTTTCCTTCTGTATTAGTGGTTCTTGAGTAAATGACGCGTTTGAACAACAAAAATGGATTATTACAATGATTTTTTTGAAAATAACGCGGACGTTTGGTAAATTCACGAGAATATGTTTCACTAAGCAGTCAGAGAAACACTGCAGGGGCCGAATAGCCATAAGTGAGGTCAAAACAACTAGGGACCGGTGATTTATTTTACCATCTTGATAAAACCCAACGGGTTTGTGTTGTAATTTCTACTTAGCGGACACCTCGAATCTAGTTATTCTATCCCCTCCTGATTGGATTATGTAACAACCAAATACAGATGTTCCGTTTGGCTGGTTGACTATGCCATCGACTAAGACATCGATTGTTGTCCCACGAAGGCAATTTTAAAGTCTTCTGGATTAACTAGTAAAATTGCCACTCGGAACCAAGTTTTGCTTCTATTTCTCGTGTTCTTCGTTTGTATTTTCCGGGAGCTCCCGTAGATCAATATCAAGATGTTTTGGTCTTTGTTTGCCTAAATAAAATGGATTGAAAATGAACAAGACCTTCCGCCACCTTCGTGCGCCGATTTGCTCGTCTACTCCTTATATACTAGCCCTTGATTCTATGTCACTCATGCCTTCGTTTTGTATTTGCGCTCGGCCTAAATTCGATATATTCGAAAGATTGCGTAGAACTATGAAGGCTTCATGTGAAGCATCTGAAAACTCACCCTGAAAAACGTAGTTTCAAGGTGCCAGCATTGTTTCCGCTTGTGCTGCCTGAATGAAGTTTACAACTTTCATGACAGAGGTGTACAAGGTCCTTATGAATGTGACCTAGATGAATTTTAAACAATTATTCACAATCTCATTTTTCACAATTGGTGAGAACCATGTTTCGTGAAGTTTCATCTTAGTTTCGAATAGCCAGTGAAGATTATAAGCACACCATGTCTGATTCATAGAGCCACAAATTGAAATGACAGTTAGGGTGAAATAGATAAAATTAAATATGAGGGATAGCAGTGCACTGACATGCTGCTTTCTGGAACAGTGAACATATGATCATTGATGAGCGTTTTTGATCAAGTCACCAATTTTCAACTAGTTTAACCTCACACAATGAATTCAACTGTTTATGAGACTACAAAATTGCAGGTCGGCGCTGGTACAAGAATACGAGGACTCGAAGTGTACAACTAATCTATTTTCGCAATCCTAGCACCAAGCTTTGTCGAATCTTTACTGAGGTACTTGGTCCTGTATGCATTTGTATCCTTCACTTGTTGAAACTTTCTTTTCAAAAGTACCCATGACAGGAATGGAACTAATCCTTTTTTCATTTGGTAAAAATAAGGGGCCTCGAGTCAAAACCTTCCTCCAAATAAACGCTGATGTAGTAAACCAAAAATATTTGGCATGCAATGCTGATTTCACAATCTTTGGTAGGATCTTTTTTATGTATTTACATGTTTATAGAACGTTTTATTTGCAAGAGCATCCGTAATCTTGTATGATAAACGAGTCCACTTGGTTAAACCAGGTCAGCCCTTGTGTACCATTGAAATAGTGGCTCGCGTATCAATGAATAATCACTCGCAACACACACCCAACAGTCCGGTGACAGATTAGTTGGTAGACTATCTGCTCGGTAAACGGAATATCACCGGTTCGATTCCGGCTCGCAAAGCAAGACTTTGAAATGTGGAAAATAAAACTGAATTTCTTAATTTTTGATAGTCTACGTACACTACGGTGGACTGATAAAGACATTGCATTCAAAGATATCTCGTATTATTCTTACTTTACCAGGTTTGGGAATGTACATCTGAGTCTTCAAATTGGTTTTTCCGGTTTCATTCGATCCTCGTTTGTTACTACCTGGGAACGAACAGGCACATCTTCTAACCCGAGGAAACACTATCAAGCAAAATGAGTGGAACCGTGAGAAACTGATTAGTTTTAGCATATCCCATGTGAAAATGAGTCCAGAAATCTCAAACAACTGATTCTTCTTCCCCGGTTTGAATCTAAGATGTTCCACTTCCTTCGGATTCGTTTTAAGATTTTCAGTCGCCTATGTAGTAGATAATGCATGATTCACTTTGCGAACTGCTCGATATGGTATTTACTCAAAGCCACTCAACAATTTTGATGCAAATAATAAGTTGAACAATGATGTATCATCAAAACCTATCAATACAAAGCACAAGGTCAACGTGATCAAAACTGTAAGACCCTGTAAAATATGCGAAGTTATCCTTCTGGTCTTATGTTACATGACATCTTCCACTCAGCGGATGGTGATTGTCGTGGGAAACGATCTATGTAAATATTTCCTGTGCCTCGCGACTGACAGATTTAGGAAAGCAGGCTAAAGATGTAGTGGAAAGTAACGCAGTAAGAAACCGTCAGTCCGTGCTCGGTAGTCAAGCGAATCTGCGAAATAATGACCGTTCATACCTAAGCGTGCTTTTGTCAAATTACGTTCAGTTTTGTACGTTGCATTGGATTGAACAAGGCAATATTTTGGACAAAATATTTCAGTTCATGTCTAAACTTATTGCGGGATTATTGACAGAATCACAGTCGAAACACAATGTTTTATCTATTGAGTCAGCGCATCGAATTATTCATGTGACAGGTAACACTACTCATCCACATTCGACGTTAAACCTGAAATCAGTGAAACGGAAGACCATGATATATGAAAATGATCATAGAGTCCAGAAACACATCTGCCAAGCAGTGTTTAATAGCAGTACCAGCTAACTGAAAACAATGATTGCCAACTCAGTGTAACCAATACGTTTCTGTGTAATATCGGGTTACTTTCGTGGGACTGATTATGGCTCCACCGCAACTGAAGTTCATTCAGTGAGCTATGAGATTACCCGGTTTGCAACTTTAATTCTGCTCCCCACTGAGCGAATGTGAACGACCTTCATGGTCCAGATTTTTGGCAAATTTAGCGGGTACCGTCCTCCGTGGACATCTGACAAGCCGTCCTGGGACCCTGAATCAAACGTCTTAACCCCTATGTCATCCGGACTGGTTCTCAACTATTTGTTTGATATCCTGCCTATATTATATAGCGTCCTTCTATTACTGGCTTTTCAAGGGTGTCAATCCTTTGACCGCACAGCTTTTGTTGTTTCCGAGGGGAAACTTTGCCAAATTATTAGCAAAACCCAGCCCACGTCTCGCTACTAAGGTAGATCAATAAAGCAAGCTCTGCAAGGTGTTTAAAACATAAGGATTTTGTTGTCAACTAAGCTACCGACGGCAAATTTGTCTATCGTAGCAATCGATCTCTGTCGTAAGCACAATGCCTCTTTAGATCGTTCGAGAGATCATATGGCTACCGTATTTCGATCCTTATTCGCAACAACGTACAGGGGTTTTCTGATTGCCTGCGTATCAACCGCGTATTGCGTTGAAACTCCAGTTATATTAGTCCCTGTGCGTATTTGTCGGCAACTTTACCAGGCATAACGGAACTTTTCTCAACAACCTCAGCTTATTACCTTTTGTCAGTTTTGTCACCCGAGTTGACACACAAATAGACAAAGAGTTTACAAACAAACGGCAATTGTTTAATGACCAGAAAAGTTCACCCCTGTGCATCACTCATCAGTTTATCTTGAAAATATGTCTGAGGGTGTATAGTAAGACCAACCGGTACAGTATGGTTCAATGACCATGCAGAAAAATGAAGCAGAGGAAGTGTTCACCCGACAACCTGGTCAATTCATGAGCACTGGTTACTTCAACCGACTATTCCTTGTTTTCAAACTTTGACGATTCTATCTTCTGTGAAGATATCACCGATTACCAAGGTTTTTGTTTTAATCACTGCTATCCGTTGTAAACTGTATGCTTGCAAACTGACCGACATTCCTCACCAGTACTTGAAAAGCTGCGGAAGAAAAAATAAAAGACTTAAATACGTCAACAACTTGTTCGAATCTGAAGGTGAACGCTTAAATAACTTGTATACATTTATATACATTCCTAGGAATTGTCAGCTGTTGTGGCATGTGGTGAGCCAAAGTGAAGATAAACAAAGCTGTTAGCCAAGTCATCTATTGTACTGAAGGAGTACGCTGAAGCTCTTTAGGTTCCATTACCCAATATATTCAGTAACCGTCTATCAGGCGGAAAGATCCCTAACATTTGGGGACTGGCCAAGATACCGCCTGTCCCGGAGAAAGAACCCGGAAAATACCACTCAATCGTCTACATTTCTGTGATGCTGAAATAGGCATGTATTAGGGTGTGCTGGCTCGGGGCTTGCTGGAAAAGACACACACCATTATGTTCATCGGACCTCGAGCTCCACACTTGACGCAGTAGCTTACATAGCTGTTTCTATATCACCAAACGCATTTGGTTGCCGTGATTGACCAGTATTGCTCAATGAGCTCTCAGCAAGTAGTGTTGAATCAAATGACCTCAGGCTGATTTTAGATCACTTCACTGATCGAAGAAATTTCGCTTACTTCAGCTGGCCTCCTACGAAGTGCATTGTTTCATTTTTATCATTTCTTCAAATGGCAAACAACTTCCTATCCCATCGAAATTTGTTGAGCGCAAATGTGCTGACGAGAACGTTTTCGGGGTATGAATCACCGACATCTGAGGAACTTCACAAATTGAGATCAAGCTTAACGAATTTGGTAACTAGATCTCAACCGACCATTTGTCCTGAATTCATCTAAATACAAGAGTGTGCTATTTTGCCCATTTTTTGATGAACCACACAGAGCCTTCTCCAACACATTTCCCGTTTAATGTGCGAACAAAGAACCGATAAAAGCATAGCCAAGGTTTAAACATCTTGGCGCTACGGTGTCCTACAATCTTTCGTGGTCAATGCGTGTTCAAAAATCATTTTTTAAGGCCAGAAAATTGCCTTTTTTCTTTCTCCATCTAAGGTTGCTTTGTGTCCCGAGTCAGGTAATTTTCAAATTTGTAAATGCCTATCTTTTCCCACACGAGTTTTACTGCTCTCCACCTATTTTCATCGGCCTAGTAAAGAAAGGTTATATTTTGATAATAATATCTAATAAACACATCTGTAAGTGCAGTGGAGTATCCGGAGATACACGTGTTTGAATTATCACTGGTAAGCATTTCCATGTTTGTGGCAAATTTTCTTTCCAAAGTGCTCTCAAAAATAAAGCATAATATCAACAACGAATTTTCAGAATCTATGTGTACAATATGTACGCGCTCAAATTTCAGATTTCCTTTTTCTGGCGCTTCTGCATTTCCCAATTTGGTTCCGCCGTATCATGCTTGCCCGTTTGTTGTTCCAGTGAAAGTAACCAAAGTCCTACGGAACAGTTTACTCTGATGAAAACTACCATGATTCCCATATATTTCCTGACTCCGTATATTTATATCCAAAGATATGGTGTATATGTAGAAAATCTACCCCGTCAGGTACAAAAAGAAACTATTGGCTTGAAATAGATGGAACATGTACATGGTAAACGTTATAATTTCAAATACATTATTCACAAAATGCGTGCACAAGGATTTTAAAGGAATGCCACTTTTTTCGTTCCCTGAAGCCTTCACCCAACCCTTTTCCAAATTGGTGAGAAGAAAACGGTCCTTCGACGAGCATCATTCATTTAACCTTCATGTGTCAGACCTGTGTACTAAATAAACCACAAAGTTCCTTCATCAGCTCATATTCACTGGGTGTTTAACGTTGAACAGCGGAATAACACAATTTTATTAAAATTTAACCGTTTTGTTTTGAATGTTTTCTCGATGCACTCCTACCATCTACTCTCTACCAAATAATACTGTTTCTCTCGGGTGAAAATCCCCAACGGTATACTTCATCCTCGTAGTGTGAACAACAATTCATATAATTTGGTTGATAGCCACAGGGAGTGGCCTGAGTTGATGTATTACAGTTGTAGGTAGATTGTTCAAGTCAGCTACTCAAAGCGGATGAATTAAATAACATGAGAAGAAGGCTGTTTTTTGGAAAGTCACCTCAGTGTATGGAGTCACTGTGGGCAGTGGCAACGAAGTTATGTTACCTCCACTATTTCTCCACTCTTTGGTACTCACTGAAAGCACTTCACTCGTTCATACCAGCATTCTGATTTTGTTGATTGCATGCGATACACGATTTGCATCCGATCACCAATATGGGTTTACTCGTTTCAATCAACTTTGAAAGGTTCTAGGTAGTCCATGGATAAATTGAATGTAACTTTCTGTGTTGAAAGGTGATCTCCTAACCTGAGTTTATCATGTATTTCCCGGTAGCTGTTTTTGAAAAGATATTCCCGTCCATCACGTTCCCACAATATGTTTTCACGCTCGTAATGAGACGAAGACAAATGATGAATTCGGTATCGCTTGTTTATGGTCCCTCTTTCCTTTATATGGGATATATTTCAGATCGACGAACCTGAAGTCTTACTTGTCCATTCTATTATAGAAAGTGCATTCAAAGATAAATGCAGTAAAACAATTTTAATATTCTGAACTAGTTGAATCAACCAGCTAACAATAAAATCCAACCAACGATGAAGGCAATAATACCTTATGGGATACCATAACCTCACTCATTATAAACGGTTCATGTTGTGGTTTAGGAGAAACCCATCAGGTTCGCATAATAGCATCAAGTGTGTTGAAGTAATATATAAATACCAACCATAAAAATGTGTCCATGTGGAGATATCCCATGAAAGCGTTCCCGACACTGGTTGAGAGATTCCAAAATGTAAAGGGATATACATTTTATTGAGGATTCATCAGTGTGACAGTATAACATGCTTTTTAAAACACCACTTGTATTTCCGTCGTAATGGTAACACAGCTCAATGACGTTTTCTTGTATAGTATGGTATACGTACACAGTTACCGAATACCAACTTCGAAAGTTAGACCATTCCGCATCCTGGCAGCAGAGGATAACAGTACGCTAAAGAGTCTTCCGTTTATTGTTATCCAACCAAGATAAATAACCCATCAGCATTCATCACTCATATCACAGAAGCGGTTTTAAACTTCAAATCCCAACAGATATTCACGTCTGGCTAATACGTACCTCGATTTTACACGAAAAAATACCCACAAAGCTAAACCTCCTGTGTCTAGAATTATGTCTACATTTACTCGCCTGAAATCGCTAATCAGTTCGTCATCGGCAAAAATGCAGCGTACAGCGTCTACTTCGAGAGTGAATACGAGCAGAAAGCTTCGAATTTCTAATACATCTACTGAGCGTGTGACCAGTAGGTAAAGATCTAAACTTGGAATTTCGCTGCTCGAGAAAAAAGGCGAATGATACCGGAGTTTGTAAATGACAGGCACAAAGGTGGTATTTTGAACCACAAATTGATTGTGTAAAGCCACTTAGGTGAATCTAGTAGACTGTAAGTAGTATACGAACCGATATGAATTCGTTCTTTGTGGATAAGCGGATCTCGCAGATCGATTTATCAGCACACTGGATGGAATGCTCATGTCGGTATTTCAACCAATATCACAGAGTTTACCACTTGTCTTTTTGCGGAATATCCTAATACACTCATTCTTGCCTACCAAACGATGCATAATTTGTTGAATCTTATTCAGTTGGACCAACCATTACCGATTAGTTGATTTTGGCGGTCCCATGATTGATGTTTCTGAGAAGCACCGTAAATAAGAAATCAAACTATGCATTATCATGGTAAATTGAGAGGAGAAGTAAAATAATGATGTCACTATGAAGAATAAATTGTTATGATGCGAAGGCTTTGCATTTATTGAAACCCAGTTTTGTTTTCTTGTATGTGACCCCCGGTTGCATGGAACTCTTGGAGTTTCAGTGCACAAAAACATTCAAAAGGAACCTTCTGATTCTGAATATCTTTCATCCAACCTGTAAAATCTTCACCTAACGGCGCTTACCTTTCAAGATTAATGAATGGTATCGGCTCGCCTAATTAAATTAATATCACCTACCTGACTGCGGTTACGGGGCATACAAAGGCAAAATGGAACGGACAATACCACCATTTCTACAATTTTGTACTCAATGGATTGAACAGGAATCTCATACTTTGCTTAGCTGATACGGCAAGAAAAATGTGCCCAGAAAACACGATAAGAAATGAATTCTTTTCTGTGGAATATTCTCCTGCATAACGGCTATCCTGAACGATTCATTGACGGAACTATTCAGGGAAATTAGGGCAAATAAAACGAGATCGGAGCCGTTAAGAAGGTTCCATATATGCGTTTGCCATTCAAAGGCGACATAGAAGCCGAAATTACTCAACGAAGATTATCAGGAGTGATCAACAAAATATTCTACGCTGCATAAATGCAAATCCTGTTTGTTCCCAGTCCGTTGGTGTGTTTTAGATTGAAGATTATTGTGCCGAATTCTGCAACTTAGTTTGCTTGCATTCATTTACCTGTTCCTGTGGAACTAGGTACATCGGTCGCTCTACTCAGCTCTAATCCAATGCATCCGTGAACATCATCCGGCCCGGCGTGACATGGGAGCAAATTAAACTATCACGATTACTGTGTTCATACCTTGCAAAGCCTAGCCAGTCAGGGAAAAGCAACTCAGACATGTTAACTACCGCATCTCAGTCATGGCCAAAGCCATGAGTATTTGACTGTAAAATCCTCCCCTGTGCGCTCAGAAACAATTTGTGAGGGCATTTAGACACCCTATACCCATGTGTTGTTCCCGAACACGTGTGCAAGCACTGGGACATTCCACATTGTGATCAACTTCACAGGCACCGAGAGATTTGGATCATTATTCCAGTTTGTTCTTTTGCGTCATATTTACTGTGATGTATTATTATAAGTACGAATAACCAAAAGCGAGCTTGTTCGTCAGGTTGGAAAAATACTTATTTTTCAATTGTTACTATGAGGTGCTATTTCAAGTACCTTCGAAAAATGGTGGATATGTTGGTCGATTCTGCCTAAGTACATCTGAACAAGGCTGAGATGTATTGAATTTTATTAAAGTGTTGATAAAATCGCACTACACTTTTGCACGGTGTAGTAGCCAAGATTTATGACTAACAACACTAATCTGTAATTTTTTATTTTGACGATGTCGGTGAAAGAAGGAGGTATCGAAATATATATAATAAATGTCTAAGTATTACTGAGGGGAACAAAAGAGAAGGCGTAACTTTCGCAGTACGAGTCTGTAGCAAAACTGTTTAATTTATACGTTGAATGAAAGTTGTATATCTTGAAACATTATAATTGAATACCATACGCAAAGAACTCTCTTTTCTCGAGCTCTATGTACTTTGTGTGATCCAGCGCCTCCAGTGAACTATAAAACGCGTGACATGAAGGAACCTAATAGATATTCCGTCTCGGAAAACAATACGATCGACTTTTTATAGAAAATACCCGGAAATTGCTCAGTTCTTTTATCCGAAACGTGTTGTAAAGAAGTTTGGATCTATTTCCTCAGTTCTGACATTACAGCAACATGTATTGCTGACTTGGATCCCGTATTCCCCTCCATATTCAACCGAAGCATGTCAGATGACAAACTTACTGAATTCGAGTGAAAAATTCTAACCACTCTCGTATCTAGAGCGGATAGAAAGGATTTCACCCGTTGCGGACTCATCAGTCCTACTCAGGACATTCCAGCGGATAAGAATCGACGAAAACAAGAGCTGTTTTATTACTTTAAAAGCAAATCAATTTGTCGACCGAAAACGGTGCCTCACTCTGGATGCATTTAGCTATGTTATCCATTCAGTAGCACCACTGTTTGATACCAAAAGCGAAATCATTTCCGTTATTTCATGAACAACGAAAATACAATCAATTCGCTCAATAGCGAAAGTTTGTTTTCAATCCTAAATGACTGATGTGCTTAGGTTGTAGACAGTCGCATTGGTAGTCGATTTATACAAGTTTGGGATTCTGTTGATGGACCAGCTGAGTCTTTTTGCTAGTTGGGTTTACCGCGTTTTATATATATATAGCAGAACACATCATTAATGTCCTGCCAAGAACTACTGATGTTTGCATAGTATATCAGCAAGATATATCCAATATACTTTTCAAGTGATCAAGAAAATTTTACAAGTACCAGAATAATTCAGATTTCCTAAAGATACTAGATTCCTACAGACTTATATACTCTGAAGTACTGCAAGATGGTATCTTATCATCATTCATATTCACTTGCTACTTGCATGTCCTTCCAACAGTTAGGATATTGCTTACTTCCGAACAAGCCAGCGACCAAGTAGTCGGTTCATAATAACTGAAAAGAGTTATTGCCAATCAACTACTAATATATATATATATATATATATATATATATATATATATGTGCATATATATAGTAAATTGTGGAGCATAAGAAAATTTGCTCAGTAACCTAATTAGATATATTGAACAATCGGCCAAAAATTCTTTAAAGTTCAAAAAGTCCCCTTTTTAGCGTTGAATCTTCGCTGCAGTATGGGTATTGGAATGTGTGTGACCCTGGTTGTCATAGTGAAAGGCTCTGATTCAGTATCGTTTAAATTTACAAGGTATGGGAATATAATTGAACTGATCAAAAGGACAACATAAATTATTCTAAGTTATATTTGAATAAGTGTACTACCTGGATAATTTAGTTGAAGCTGTTTTTCCGGCCAATATGATTTTCATGCCGTTAGCTATATATATATATATATATATATATATATATATATATATATCACTCAGTTACTCGCGAATAGTATGAATATTTGTTCAGCTTACTGTCCTTCGGACTCCACCATTCAGGCACAAACCTCAGGTCATCCGACGAACCTTCACTCGGAAGCACCAGGATTGAGTTTCGCATTTGTTAGAGCTCATCACTGCCACATATCCTCTGCCATGATAATTTTAGGATAGATTCCGAAATTATTTGGAATTCTCACGTTATATGTGATTCAAAAAGGGTTTCGAATATGTCGGTCATACCTACCGAAAAGTGAATTTACAGTTTGCATCAACATGTGCCTTGGCACGAATGTTATTTGCCTCTGCTTCCTCTATCAGTTTACATCAATCTCGCCATAATGAGTAAAAGACCGGCTGAAAGTGAAATTTCTTGACATCTACATAGAAGGAACCACAGTGGAATTGCAGAGGTCCATCAGTTGAAAACGTTCGTGCCGCATCTTGCTGATTACCTCAACGTGCATATGAGCATCAGTTATCGCCCAAGTCCCATTTCAGATGGAGAACTCCTAGAAAATCGAATAAACAGGACGGTTCTATTCGCAATACGATCAGTAACAGTGTCGGCAATCCGCATTCGTAAATCAGCACAGCAATAGTATCAGGCACTTTGACTCATTGTTGGGCATGAGGTAGTGGCAATTTTCAATGCAGCTAGTATCACGTGATATGAAGATTGCATTGTAACCCAGACAGATGAGATCACGTATCTATTTAATTAGGGAATATAAATAAAGAGACCTGTCATTTTCACGATTGGTTCAATTCTCATGTGAATTTTTGGTATACTGCGAACCGGGGAAGGTTCAGTAAAAGTCACTTGGTGTAGGCATTTTCCCTTTAAGTCTATCCAGTGGGATGTCAATGGATCACTCCAACGAAAGTCATAGGATTGTAGCGAAAAAATGTTTCCTTCGTTTGGTGGACCTCAGTAAAATACACTTAGAAAGCTGGGGAAATCTTCACTGTTTTGATTTGAAAACGTCTCTGGCTTTAACGAAAAGAAGTAACCTGGGTAAATAATGAGTTTTCTGGATAACATTTTGAGCTTTGTTTCACAATGGGCTTGACAATAAAATCATACATATTACGGTGTCTGAATATTGGTTTCATAATAAGCTGAGGGTCATTCCAGAGTAAATAATCTCAATCCAATCCTCTCTGAGAATCATATTCCTTCACAGTAACGGAAAACGTGTGGTTGCAAAAATACAGTTTCACTTGCCTTTTGAGTGTAGTTACTCACTGCATACCTGCAGAACACAAAGGTAGTTATTTTAAAGCCTCGCCGCTCTTTTTCAGTTATAGTGCGTTTATATATATATATATGAGTAGTAGTGGTCTGCGTGGAGACTAGTGGCATTAGCACTTGGAAAACAAACGGGCTGTTTGATAAATATGGCGAGGGATAACGTGGAATCTGGACTAAACCAGTTGGAAAGGGTTTTCTCGATATGGCGCGCTGAATTTCCACTTGTAGTTTCAGTAAATCTAAACGTCTCCCAAATAAACTGGAAACTTTTGGCTGTTGCACTCCTTTATTTACACGCTAGTTTGAATAATGTATCTGCAGAACTGCTCGCACACGTCTAGATTTTTAAGTATCCTGTCCTTTAGTGAGTAATTCATTTTCCTTTTAAGCAGAGTGATATTCATCCTTCCATTTACTAGTAGGTTTTTTGTGTTTCCCTCTACCGTTCTCCTGTTTTACTCCTTGGTGTACCGAAAAATCGTTTTACTATTCTCCAACGAGTTTTGCCAATTATAATTTGGCTATCCGTCAAGCCCTTGATTGAATTATCTGCCAAATTGTGCAGATCAAACCTGGCCGAATTTGAAAGGTTCACTTGCAAATTCTTTGTAGAGAGCATCTTACCTTTTGTACATTAATTTATCCAAATGCAACTCTCTCAGTTCTCCACGTTATTCCTTTCACCTCATACCCATTACACTGTCATAACAAGAACTCTGCTGCTTTTATCTGGCGCGAATATCAGCGGGATTTTTTACCAGATTTTTTTTGCAATGGTTATTTCATCCCTTTAATCCGACAGGTTGCTAATTGAATTTTTTCTGACCGTCTATGCAAATTCTGATGAAACACAAATACAAGTACAAATGAAAGCTAGCCAAATACCGGGAACCAGAATTTGTCTCAGCTGAGGGCCGCTACTATAACGTTTTACTATTTGCGTACCCAGAATGCTTCTCATTGACTATTATCCCAATAAATCAACCTAAAATTTCACCGATTGCCGCAATCACGTCCAACTGAAGCAAACCACCCATCTCGCAATACGCTGTGTGGTAGGCCAATGGGTTAATCTCAGGTAATACGAGGAGCATGGCTTCATCATTGATGGACAAGTGCACCATCCCAGGGGAACGCCCTTATCACACTTAAAAACAGAACCATTATCCACTCACGAGTCTGAATCACTGAGGTTATCTGGTTACCCGTGATGAACCTTAGGTTTCGAATTGTCTCGAGCAACAATATAAGTTACACGTCCATGCCCGTGACCATTAGTTTCACTTGAGTAGTCGCATTGCTCCTGTTTCCCGCTGTAGCAACACCTCCTACTTCAAGCAGGGTAGAGCAGCTGGAGCCTCTCATGCATACAGCAACAAAAAGAACATGCAAAACCGTTGTTTCTGTGCTGGTCGAATCGCGCGTGATGAAGTTAGAAGTCACAAAAACTGACACTAAAAGATACATTTAGATGAGCCTGCATATTAGGGCGTTTTATAGGCAATACAAATTCAGAAAAACTCAAAAACACGCAGCATTCCGGTCGCAAGCGCAAGATTAGTCAATGTAAATTGTTTGAATGGTGTACGGCGACAGAGTTCGATCGAACGTGTGGACTTTTACAACCGATGGGCATAGTATGTATTCACGGTCTGGAATGGAATGAACTGTGTTCAAATAATGTTGGTTGTGTGACATATTAGCTTTGTGTTGTTGATCACATGTCGGACTGAATTACCTTTCTTTTGGAGTAAAATTATATTGCGGAATTATTTGCGGAATCACCAAAGTTTTGTGTCACGGAATTCGTTTTATCTAAGGTAGTGCGATCTGTGGTAGTTTGGTTTGTGGTGAACTATTTGACTACTTACTGTTACCTTACTCCCACATATATCAATACAGATTTTTAAATTCGAATTCCATCTTGATGAAAGGATGTTTGCTAATCTCGTCTTCCCACAAAATCATTACTTGATTCTCTCTTGTCACATGTTTTGTTCTTCGGCAGCAATCATGGGGATCGTGACTTGTATTCTAATCAATTCAGAATGTTCCTTGAGAGGAATGTATCCATCGAATGGCGCAGGCAGTATTCGCTCATTTGGCCGTTATCGAACAGTAACATAAACACAAAACTCGGCGAACCTCATTTCTTAGGCCGTGAAGCAGCATGGCCACCTGGCTTCCTTTTGATCCCAATAAAAGCACGAGGACCATAAATCGTGTACGTTTTCTCTGCAGTCTCCAGTCATCCCTCAGATGATTCTCGATTACAGTAACCAACAATTTTATTGGTGGCACAAAGTTCTTCATATAAACATCTCCAAAAACAGCTGTGAGCTTCACCCAGTTTCATTTGCTTCGCCATGTTTATATAGCCTGTATGAAAACTCCCTTGATCCTGAAGGATCTCTTTTCTGTAATGAAATAATTAATGCTCATATACGACGTCGCCCCTAACCGTGCACAGGTTATTGATCCGGCTGGTATTGGTACGCACATCGTGTAATTCCTTGGTGTTAAGGCTGACATTCGCTTAATTGTATCCAGCTCAGATTCTATTGATCCATGTAATCGATCCGCTTTTTTGTGGCCTATGATTCAGCTCTGGCAAGCCTTGATCTTGATAATAGACATGCTATGCTTGCGAATCACAAAGACGTAGATATGTTTCTGATCAGCCCTAAAATATCGGCAAAGTGCTGCTCCCGAAACAGCTATGAATCTTACCGTTGATGAACGATAATATTCCACTAATCAAAGTATTTGGAAAATTTCCATAACGGAGCACTCTTCTGTACATAGCCCGTTTCATTATCTGAGTATTTCGGCAATTTCCTTAGGCCATTTTAATACTGTGCAGAGAGCATAGTATTTATTATTGAAAGACAAAAATGCAATTTTCACACATGTTGATTGTACATTTGAGCTTGGGTGAGTTATTCAAACACCAAAATTGATTCAGGTTATTAAAAGTGAGTTGGTTGTTTTGCGATGCAACAACAAAATCTTAGGAGTTGCGATTCAGGCGCATTCCTGTGAGCCAGGTCCATTAGCTGAGGTGATACGCACTGCTAAACAAGCCATTAAAGAACTGCCGCACAGTACTCATGGAACTACAATGACATCAAAATGCACTGATTCACGGGACAATTTCCAGAGAGTTAGCCATTGAATATGTTCGATCTATATTCTGCTTGGTTGCGACTGATCATTGGTCCGATGATTATCAGATTAGTTTCAAATTATTTGCACTTTACCACTTATGCATAGCAAAATGCGAATGGGGATGAGTGTTGTGTGATAGTGTGCTGCGACCGTTGATACTCAAAAAGAAAGCAATGATTTTAATCTTTTACTACAACAATATTCATCGAATAGTTCGTGAATTGCATTATTTCAAGGCCAATGCAACAGAAAGTTACGTGAGATAATTCCGGGATAGAATGGCTTTTGCACGGTGACATTGTTGGGGAAATTGAGGTGAGTAAAACAAATATTACGATGTTCATTTGTCGTGATATTCATTGCATTATGCATCCTAGTCAACCAACTAGAAGCGGAGAGAGAAAATAGAAAATAAAAGGAAACTTAGCCGTAGTCTGTGTTGTAGTAGATTATAAATGTTTTCTACATAAAATAATTACACATCCAACCCTGATTCAAAGATAAATATGCAAGAATTGTCCCTCGAATATGACCAACAGTTGTAAAGGTCTAAAGTTCTATTCTTATTTATTTGATAGATTTCTAGCCACGGGAACCTCAGTAGTTGCGAAATCAAAGGTATAACCATTATTGCAAAGTATTTGTGAAACTGATGTTTTACGACCATGAGTAGTAGAAGATTAGCACTGTACAATATGATACCTCGTGCTGTGTCAAAGAATAAGGCACCATTGGAAACCATGGAAACAGCACAGCTTTTTCAACCTTGCTCAGCGGTGCACATCCACCGAGCCTCCAAGGAGAATCAAAGAAGGAATGAACGACTGTTAGTCAAACACATAACGACTAAGGATGACACAGCTATTTGGTGCTTGCATGGGTTTTCGGTGGTAAAGGGAGCGTTAGTATTGTATGAAGAACCATATTATGATTACTGTTTCCGTTGCCCACGGTAATTCGTAGCATTGTTAAGTGAATGCTGGTATGGAAAGCTTGCTGAATGATGATACCTGATACGGTAATCATTCATAGTATCAGATATAATATCATATTGCTCTTTGTTATACACAGAACGGAAAGTCACATAAATGAAATAAAAGTGTTCTTATCTACCGTTGGTCTAAGCTCACCCTAAACATTCTTGAACTACACCAGTGTTCGTGACTTTATTGAGAACAGCACAGTTTTTTAGTTCCCTTTCGGTAAACAAGCAATTTCTTGTTTATTTATTGGCGCCTTTTGCGGTGCAATGATTGTGTAGCATCTGAATATCCACACTCGTGAGGTGAAGGCAAATACTGGACGTCCGAAATGCCCCAGAAATTTCTGCGAAAGGTGTATGATTCTGGTGGTCGTAAAAACCTAGCTGATTCAGTTATAAGTCTGTAAGCTCCGAGAAACTGAATGATGAAATCATTTGAAATGCGCAAGTGACAGTATGCTTACATAATCACAACGCGATAGTTATTGATTCTGCTCTTAGGACCGACCTAATAACTTTTAATAAAATTCACAAATTGAGAACTATTTCATTCAGGTTATCCTTGTCGGATGGATGTGATGCACCAGTAAAAGTCAGAGAATGAAGAATTAGAGGAGATGGCTCGCAAAGAAGAGTTTTTTATGGGACCGCTCGTATTAAGTTCGTTGAATGAGTTCAGCTATATGGTGATATCGGAGCGAAATGTGATCTCATGATACCAATGTGTCTGAATCAAGATCGGTTTCAAATGAAACTGTTTCATTCGACTGTGAAAGCAGTCTTGAAAAATGTCAACTTTGGTGACCGAAACGTCGACAACCCACTGACGATTTTGACTACGGTGTGTTATTAAACAATAAAAGTGGCTACTTGTTGATCTCTATCAAAACGTTCATTTGTAAAATCTTTGGGAAGAAATAATACAATGAGTGATATCTTAAACGGTAGGTAAAGATTTATAGTTCCACCGTTCAATACATTTTGGGCGAAAATAAGCAGTTATGCCTGCACACAATTACAAGGATTCCAAAAGTGTGCATTGGCGAATCAGGTAACTCTAGGAGAACGTGTGCTCCGGATAAGATATATTGGTGTTTCAAACCGATATCGAGGTTTCCATTTTGTTATTTTGTGTCCTGCTTACGCCATGTGGTGCGCAAATCATATGGCCCATGCCAGCCATGTGGGACGAAGACCGCGAAAACATCACTGCAACTGAAATTCGTACCTCCCCATATCAGTTTACACATTGGAAAAAAACTTCGGGCTTAGGTGGCCATTGTGTTCAGTCTCAATCGGAATCCTATTCTGGAATGTTCATCGAAACAAAGCCACATTTCTGCCAGTATGCTTCTTTTATATGCAACCAGCGTGCCGGTTAGCTGCCAAAGCATAGGTGAGGGCCATATCTGGGTACTTTAAATTTTTCTCTAGGCACAGAAAACAGACACCTTCACACAAGTATCGACTACATATTTGTGGAGATGACTGGCATTACAAATTTACTAGTGGTCTGCAGTGCACAAAATCTTCTGCTCTGGGAAGCATCAGCCTTTTGAACAAATAGTGATTTCAGCAATAACTGACCGCCTATTTGTGAGGATTTACCAGATATTCGCGCGTCTCATTATTCATATGCAGTTTGTGCCCACCAGGCTGTTCAAGGTTTAACGTAAGCGATATCTGGAGCAACTGTACTTCTCACATGCGTTCTACGCATGAACAACTACAAGGGAGCAAACGAAGTGAAATGAAGCATGCAGCTGTTTCCCAAGATCATTATTGGTCTGATGATGCTTTCAAGTTGTCAGAAGAGCCGTTCTCAAGCAGCGGCTCAAATAACACAGCTTTCTCACAAAAAAGTTGGCAAAAAGCCTGAGTGTCACTAACCGGTTTGAATCATTTACCACTCAATCTCCGATTTGTCCTTTCGAAGGTTGGGTAGCAACGTACTGATGTCACGTAGGTTTTAAATGTAGCTGTTGGTGAATAAAACTTGTCTAACTGGACGGAAAACAACACAACTCGTCATAATGAAAAAAGGTGTAACTCCCCTTTAATAGAACGGTATGAATCATGCCCTATTGAGGTAGATGTCCCAGAAAAGAAGAAAAGCTTTATCAAAAAGAGTCAAATGGTGTAACAAAGGAGTGACTCCGGGAGTACTTTCCACATTTGTTACTGTGAAAGATTCCAAAATTGATGTTTACTCAGGAATAAAAAGGTTCATTCCTCATAGTTCACTTTCATTCATCACGTTCATCAGTGATTGATTTAACTAAGGCAGTACCTAAATACTGATCGAAACTTCGGCAATTCTTTTCAACAATAGGTTTTGTCGAACGTGTTTTCATTAATATTACTCGAGAAGGATGATTTCAGTGCCGACTAGATATGTCGAGGTTGCACATGTGTACTTGAGTTTAGACAATACGCCACCCATACCATTCAGTTCATACTGGATTCACTCTAGCGAAATCATTCACTTATCCATAGCTCTTCGAAAATAAGAAGACGATTACCAGTAGGATGAACAATAGGCTTATCGTCTTGTTTAGATCAAGTAAACCATCCACTGAAGATTTTCCGCAAATATGGCAACATTTCTAGGTGCTGAGCTTTAGCCAATACGCCAGAGACACAACAACGGTGAAAGGTGTGTTACTCATCAAAATCCATTCAAAGTATCGCACATGTAATCATAGTAAAAATTATCATTGACACTACCATAGTACCGACCCATTTTGCCCGGGGCATGTCATCAGTTATGGAAGCCTCATTGTTGTAGTGCGTCTCTCTTGGCCAAATAACTGGCTTCTGTTGTGTCGGTTCTTAACCCTCTGAATTGTTCCCGGTCAGTGATTGGATCCAATCCCTATGTAAAAGTAATTACGAACAAGGTGGGAGAACTGCATTCAATTATAACCAAAAATTACCAATAGACAAGGCATGAGACAAGAAATGCATGGATAAATCTGGCGTTGCCAATGATTGCTCAGCGTAGTGCGCGGATGTGATTGACTAAGTCGCATTGAAGCACGTCAGAAATCTCATTGTTTAGTGAAGGGTAGGCATTAGGTTGTCTATCACTGGCCAATGTGAACGGTGACGTGTGATGGATTGATTAGCTCATGAGCACATACGTCATGGTTGAAAGACGTAGGTTGTATCTGGAGTGCGAAGAGTGATCACAGAAGTGGGGTCTCTGACGCTTGTTTCGGAGACACAGTAAACATCTATTTTGAAAGTGGTAAGACTTCTAGCGGGGGCAGCTTGTTGCCCTATCTGACATAGTGTGCGGACTTTGAAGGCATCCAAGTGAAGTGAACATTTAGACTTGAGAAGTGCATTCGCTTTGTGCTCAGTTCCTGAACAACTGTTTTCATCAGAGCCGCAATTACCCATGGCGTTTTGCATTGACGTTAAATCAAAGAGGGAAAATTGGTAAGGCTTTTTACAGGATAAATACTGGAGGTTTCTGGGCGAATAAAACGTCGCGGCTGCACACATCGAAGAAGGGGTTTTCTAAGGGAACCCTCACCAGAGCCTTTGACTCAAAGGTCCCATCCACAAGGTAGTGAAGCGTGAATCCATCACGGGAACATGGACGAACCACCCGTGAAGTAACTTCTACTGGTATGTCACGTGAAACTTGAATACTGCACGCGTTTTGTCTCGTTTTGTTGGGGCTTTATTATCGATCCGCCCTTTGGATTCACTCCTGAGCCCCATACACCTAATGGAGCAAGCAGAACATGGACGGGGCAGCATTCTTTGGTCTAGGGCTGCCCAGCTTGGGCGGACGATAGCTGCTCAATGAAGGGAGATGTTTTCTACCACGGTCAAGAGAAACCCCAATCCTTTACTCATATATTCATCCGGTGGAGGTTTTTAAACCGGTAAACTGTTCCTCTCAGTGTTTATTCCCTGGAGTGTCCTCTCCATTGGCATAGAGAATATAATCAGATGTTGCTCATAAAGCGATTCTTAGAATGGACTTCGTTTGGTCTCTACCGATTGACCTGTCAGGCATGATTATATCTCCAGCTTCAGAAAGTCATCCTGCCTAGAGCTTTGGTCCACGAAGGCATGGAAGCCAAAACTTCACGCCAAAGTGCGGTCTTGTCTTGATGGACCTATACTATTTCTTTTTTGCATACTGCTCACATCCTTTAGTACGTCGCGTAAATAGAATTACCCGTCCTGTGTAAGCATCCATTTAACTCTGCGGTGCTTCATTTAAAGCGTGTCCTGTTTAACAAAAATTAAGTCGTACAGAATCTCCATAGGAACCACCGTGGTTAAAATGGCTGTTTTCAGCAGTGTTTCCTCTCCGTGTGACAATATTCGGTTCCCGTTCTTTCTAAAAGAAACAACATCTTGCCAAATTTATGAACATTCTTATTACTACGCCGTACAATACAAAATGCTACCCTTATGTTTCCTCATAGATTTCAGCGCACCGACAACCGTGACTGATGATTTTGCTTTCTGGTACTCGGAGGATTTGCTGTATGCCACCTCCAGTGTTTGAAAAGCCACTGTGACACACCTTCGCTATTGGTCATCTTTGGTCTATGTAACTTTGTGTTCACCTCAACCGACCTCGTTCTTCAATATTTCTATCAGCCTGCCTACAACTGAAACAGCTAAAAGCCTACTCTTTCCCGAAATCGTTGGTTCAAACCCTTTATTGTTTTCTCAGCATTCCGCTTAATCTCGCCGATAAGATTTACCAAATGGATTCTCGTGATTTGGCTTTTGCACCCCTTCGGTGAGGAACGGCTGATTTACGTTACTCCACTGGAGTGTGTGCAATCAACAGCCATATTAAAATTGATAAATCCAATCAGCCCCATATATTTACTGGTCCTAGCTTGAGCTTACATGCGCACGTACACAGATGAACTCAAACACTGTCGCCCACATTTCAGTCAAGACTTGTCTGCCTCGTGTTCCTTCTGACTGTCAGACCCTCAGGCGATTGGTGCTTTGAACTCGTAGTCTGTGGTTTGTCTAATGCACTTCAACTGACGATTTTGCAGTCTGTGAGCGGTGTACTTTTGATGGTTACTTTGTTGACTGATCTGCGTGAAATGAAATCAGAAGTAAATCGTGCTAGAAGGGAAATGCGTTAGTCAGTCGGCGGTGATAAAATCGTATATCATCTTGTTTTTTAGGAAAAAACGACCTGGGTTCAGTTCTAGCTAATAAAGTTCCCCATTTCATTTGACAGTCTTTTATAGCCTGTTGCCCCCCTACGGGATTCCTATACATTGTTGAGGACTAAAGAAAAGAAAGAACGGTATGTCGTATGCGAATATATTACAGAGTGTAAACTAATTTCAGCATTTTTATAGGGTGTACATGTGTAGGGGAAAGTATAGACGAGCACCAGTTGTATTGTAGGGGCACTGAGTAGTCATCAGGAGAGTGTCGACTTTTGGTAAATGAGAGAGTTCGATCGAAAGCCTGGCCGTTAAAACCGATAAGCTTATAACACAAACTAATTCTGAAGGGGGATGAACAGTATTCACATGATGACGTTAGTTGTGTTTTAATCAATTTTGTACTATGGATCACATGTCGGAATGAATGAAATTTTCTTGAACCGCATTAGCATCAGCAGTGCTAATCACGGATGATATGAGTTTGGAGTCGATGCAGTGCATGAAAATGATACATGCCCGACCATCTGAACTTGTCGGCTTCTGAATTATGATGAGAGAAAATACCTGCAGATACCGAAAGAAGCGCAGTCGTTATTGCGATCAGTATGATGTCCTCATATAAACCTTCTTGAGTTGGAGTTTATAATCGTCACTCACCACCAAGTGCTAGAATTTCCAATTCGATTGCCGGTTGCTCAGAAGCCATGATGCAAAGATGGAGTATTTTCCTTGTTGTTTTTAATTACTTCGACCTACATCGGTTTCTATCAAAATACTGGCATTTGGCTGCAGCTGAACAGTGCAATTTTATGTCACCGGCCGTTCCTGTGTGGAGGGTGTAATAACGAGATTACGCCTAATGATCCTACTCGTCAGAGGTTTCGGCCATCAGGAAATGCTAGCAAGCCGAAGTGAAACAAGAGCACCCACGGTTTCTTTAGGATTCGAAAGTTATGCGAACAACTTGGAGGAGTATAGCATCGTGACGACCGACTGATTGTTCTTCCTGCGCTGTACAAAACCGTTCTAGGAGGTCCGCATGAAGATCACCTAAGGGCAGCGAAGATTCGTATTTGTATTCGTCTGTGTATTTGCAATTGATGAATTTTTGCGCAGTGAGAAATCCGCTTTTTAGTCAAGATGATTATACATTTGGCATCATATAGAACAACGTGGATGAGAAAGAAAGAATGGATATTCAAGTTGCCAAAAATGTTGTTGAAACTCGTGCCCAATTCCTAAGGACTCAGACCACGTAGGAAAGGACGTAAAGTTTATTGACCGTAATGAAGAAGGTATGAATCGAAAGTAGGAACGTGTAGAAGAAAAAGAGCATTGTCTGCGTAGGTCAGTGTGCACCAGGTAAGTGTTGTCTACAAGGATTTGTGACCAATCTTTTAACCTGTGGTCAGGTGTAATTCACTTCTCTTAGCATACAGTTCGCTTAAAGCTGTGAAAGATATCCGACTGATCATGGAAAGAGCTCAACAGAGGAAATTTGAATGGTTCTTCCCAAGAACTGCAAAAATAACAGAGGTGAATAAAAGAAGAATAAAAGAAAATGATAGACGAAAAAGGAAAAAACACTCTGTTCAACAATAATTTGTCTGAGCTTTCGTATCACTTAAGATGGTCGGCTTAGTTTCTTAACACAGCTTGAAGTGTGAGATGATCACTTCGAATTCGCATCGATGATGATTCAAAAGTGTTTGACTAACACCACTGTACCTCGTAATTCTGTAGAAGTGACAGTTAGATCATAATGATAAAACGTTTAAAAAAAGGCAGAATATGTATCCAAAACATTTGGAAAAATGTAAACTGAAACCGGATCCAGCAGAGAAATCATGAATACGGAAAAGATTACCGCAAAAATGATTGACATCCTTGGTTACAGAAACAGCTTGCCAAAGAGCCACATCATGGGCGTGTCTAAACAAATTTTCACGGGCACGGGATGGAAGATCACTAATGTATGCGCCAAAATAAATAGGGGGAATGAACAGCTCCTTGAAGCATTCTTGTTCATTAGGGTTTGGATGTTTTCAAACCTACACGTAGGCACCGAGTTTTGTTGGTAAATTCTTCCGACAAACATGCTGATGAAAGTTTATATAATCCAAAAATTCCCAGTCGACGGAGGAGGATTTTCCGCGGAACAGAATTAAAAGCAGTTGATTAGTCTAGAAAAAACACATCACACAAAATTCGCTGATCCGTCCACAAATTTGGTTATTTATGGTGTACAAAGGAAGCGACAGCATTCTTAGTTTACTTTTTTGCTTCGTGGGCAGAATGTAAGGGGTCTTCGGTAAAGTTTATAGAATAATTCAAACATCCAAGAATGACACGCTTTGTACGTTGAGGACTGAATGAATTTCGAACAATGAGACGAAGCTTTCATCGATGCTACCGAAGTAACTAGGTTTGGGTATAGACAAAGTGGTGACGGTTCTCCAGCAGTCGGGAGTAGAAAACCAGCAAAAATTTGTTCCACAGAGAAGTAAATATATCGGTCAGAGAAACAGTACCATTTTTCAAATTTTTGTGATGTTTAGACATCGGTACCAAAGCCTGAGGTTATTTTCGACATATGAAGAAACTTACCAATTCTTCTATGGAGAAGTGAGCTATGCGCACACTGTTCTCTGTAATGATCGTACCTGAAGAGACATTTAGTGGATGGATGAATGCATCATTGCTACTGCAACCATCCACAGCGCGACCGTAACGTAGAATGACAGTTTTTAAGGGCTAGAACATGCCGAATATTCAGTGTACCGTCCCTACAAATAGTATGACAATATTATTGAGCGACGATTCCGAAAAATATGGAGATGCATAGCAAACAGACTTCTATGGAAGACGTATGCTATCACAAGAGACATTTTGGAGACTGATTGTGATTTGTCAGGTTTGCCTGAAAGAGTGCATAGCAAACCGGGAGAATGAAGTCCTTGTCTTGGCAAGCATGTTCGTGGCCTGAAACAGATGCAAACATGTGTTCAATAAATGTGACTAAGCACAAGCAGGCGGAAAAAAAGCTAACGGAACACGTGGCCAGACAGCTTGATGGCATGGGAATGTGTACGCTCTGTAAACTGATTCAAAAGTCAGTCGATATCAGGCGGTTTCCGGTTTTCACAGCTCAAAAAATGGTAAGTATTCAAGGATCATGTCATCTACATGAATTGTGGGACAAATCGGATGGAGTGTGCTTGCAATCGGATGGTCAGTACGACCATTGTATAATACGTTTTTCAGCCAGAAGCTTCTTCCAAGCAGATGATCAAATGTGCCGAGGTTGCCATGCCGTCGTGTGGCTAATCGGGCTTGTGAATTTATTTGCTACTTTGATTCAAGCATTACACATAGGAACCAACTGACGCGTCAGATATTATTGTAGTACTTCATCCACAATTACCAGTGTTTGACTTTCGTTGGCTGTTGAAATAGACACTGATGTGATAGTCCTCATCTTTCAAATTCTTATTCAAATAGGTATTGTCTACTGGGTTCCATGATTCTATTCTACAAAATGTGAGCATTTATTCAACTAGGTAGAACTGCGAGGAATGAAGATGTGGAATGACAGAAAGGAAAAACATCACTCGGCTATGTACGGCGTGAGGAAGAAAACCATAATTGAGGCATATGACTTAAAATGTTACTTTTCCATTCGGTGTGAATTTTTTTCTAAACAACCTGTTTATCACTTCTGCAGATTTCGACAGCAATCCAATTCTTTCAGGGTGTCCTTTGTCACAACCGACCGAGGTATTCCAACATGTAAGTGCCGGTGCGTTATTATTTGTCTCTGATTGGAAAAATAACTGATACACACCACACTGAAATTTAAGCCAAATAGAATGATGTTTCGTATTCTACCTGGATCATTGGAAGCAGTAATTTTGAAGCAGTTCTGTAAACTTGTTGGGTGTACATTTTTTGACTATTCTCCATTTTTTGACTTATCTCTCAGACCGTTGTTGCATCAGAGGTAGCATGTCATCGGTCGCAGGGATAATTTACTGGAATAATGTACCTATTGTTTGAGGGCGGTATCACGACTATTGGCTTGGTCAACAACTCGTCCGAACTCCTAATTGATGACTCTCCTTTTGCTGGCTTTTGTTCTTTTCCCCCTTCTAAGTTATTATCATTTGGTCTGGATCCGGAAAAGAAACGACGTTAGCTGATGTCTTTACTATTTGTCATATTGTATCGAATGGAGAGAAAATAAATAACATTTGATACCCTTCAAAATATTGCTAGCTATTCTCAACGGAGCGGTCTTTCCCTCAGCCTATGCATAGGTTCCGTATGTAACTTCGCCCTTTCATGACCATCATCCCCACCCACCACTAAACTGCACAGAATTCAACCTTCCAAGAAACCCTAAATGATGCACCTCATTGATATTATTTCGTCAAATGTGGGCGTAAATCGGGTTGTCCTATTTTTCGTAAACGTTTGGCCATTTATTTTTCCGTTAAGTCTACATTTGTATCTTTGTTTGTTCCACAATGAGTTTCGCCAAATTATTGTGTTTCTGACTCAGTGTCTTTCATATCTTAAGAGCGAGAATGTAGTTTCAGTTCAAGGCACTCATATATTCACTCTTATATCTCTCCAATCGTATTTCAAACCGAGCAAGAATTTTTACGTTTTGCGAGTTATTCTTCATGGAAATCTTTCTGGATTCACTTGGAGTTACAAATGATTCAATTGAATCATCAGGGCCCACATCCTGAGTCAAATGGATAAGGTCATGTTTATCCTGGCATGATGATATGTTTTGTTTCTTCTACCCTAACAGACAAAATAAACGGTGGTAAAACTGCGACTCCTTTTAACAATGGCAGATCACTCAGGATATAGTTGACAGAAGTGAGTCAAACGCCCTTCTTGAATGGACCCTACCGTTATCGTCCTTCACATACGTTACATTTCAGGTCTCTTTAATGACGCAAGCAGGACAGTTGATACCGCGTCGACATCAGTTTAAGGCTGACGTCACAACCTGTCATATGGTTTCGCGGACCTATCACATGGACTTAGAAAACTGTCACTTGAGCGCCGAATGCAATGGCATATATTGCAATATTCGGTTGTTTTGAGGCAGAAAGGCAAGAAACACGTTTTGCGCTCCGTTCGGTGAAGATGTGTTGACTCACTGTGAATTGACAGCCAACTCATGTTTGTAGACAACACCTGTGCCCTTCCGAATCCAAATCTTGCTACCACAGAATCACTATACCCAGCATAGCCGGTCCATGGCTTGGATCAGTAAACCATTTGATACTCGACCTCAGAGTTACACCTAGATTATTTGGAAATGCAACCCCTCTGGAAACTGGCGCGTCTATAACTTTTACACATGTGTGCTCATCAAATGCACATCGCACCACAACATGCGGTCAGAACTACATACGTAAATATCATTTTTTTGTGACCAGAGACCATTTCTAGTGTGACCGAAGCAGGTGATCAAGAAGCGATCAATAAAGAGACCAGTAGACAGAGACCAGCCTCGATCCTTCGCGTCCCAGGTTGGCAAACCATCCGATGCATGTGAAATGACACTGCGGTCAAAGACTGATTTCGTCTGTGACAATCAAAAACGAGGGTTGCAATATGGTTACAATGGGGCAAATATGTCCAAATTTCAATATGTCTCCATCACTGTTGGAGATCATATAAATGGTTTGGGCATATGAATGATAGATTATAGTTCGGGTCGATCTTCGAGTGGCGGCTAGGCAAAACAATGAACGCAAAGTGTATAAACTCACAGGTGCAAGATTATTGAGCGTATTTTTCTGTTTTCAGCAATGGTGTACGTTCACAAAATTCCTGACCACTGGCCTCGTAGCAGTGGGATCATGTGGTCGATTGAGATTGTAACGTGAACTGGGGCTTGACGAACTGATTCAGACGTGTATCTTATCCGCCTAGCTAATAACAAAAGGTAAGTGTCAGCATTGCACCTTATCTACCCATGATGGGTACACCCTGGAAAGGATTGGAAAGATACAAAAATAGAGAATAAAACTGAATAACTAGGAATCAAGACTATGGGCAACCTCAGAAGTTGATTGCACTTAAATTTGATTTGGTGTATTGGATATCTTTTTATTTTCAAAATTTCTGACACACATCACTTTACCGTCTGGTTTATAGGGTGGTTTCCCAGTCTCGCTAGACCATTCACTTTCAATAAGTAATGGCAGGACAGCAAAGTACTTTATCATCGTGCTCCGACGACCAGTATCTTTACTTGAGAATGAAACGAGCTCGGAGACTCCCAACAGTTAATGTCCAACAGTAAATAGTCGTAAAACGCAGACTAGCCACGGTGTTACTCAGAACGAAGCGCATTCCGATTTTGCTGTATGCCCCATCAACCCTAGTTATATACTGAGAATTATTTGCTTCGATCACTATATATTTTGCATGTTTGCGAACATTACGAGTGCAATGATTAGGACAGGCCTTGATAATTTTATTTTCCGGTAATAAACAACGAAAAATCCAAATGTGTTTTGTTCCGAATGTTACTCGGGTTTGTAGGAAACACATATCTACCCCTTGAAAGTGCTACGAAATGTGCTGACATTTCCTCGATAAAAACGAACCATTTGATCATGAATTATCACAGGGAATCTTATCCACATGAACTGAGCTGTGGTACGCCGTTTTCAAATCCAAAACTATATATGATTTCATTTCTTTCCTGAAAGTCAAAGGAATGTTCATCTGGGAGTTAGAAAATCAAGTTGCACGCAAGTGTCGTTTCTCCCTCGGGCGATGATTCATTGCCTAATCATTTACTCTTCAATTTGCAATACTTTCGTCCTATAGCTATATATTTCCGTTTTCAATTCAAACAGGTGGTACGAAAGTGTCAAAACCTCACTGACTGTTCTGCTCTTTTACAGGAACTGGTACATTCCTGATTTGCATCAAACAGTGATAGTTATTTGGGTGAGTGTGAATGGCGGTGGCAACGGTACACTAGAATTACGAGCACAGGATAAGTTTACACTGTTGATGATTGGGCATCGATAGCCAAAGACGAAAGGGTGCAGTATCATGTAGTTTAGATGTGCAAAAAACAGTTGAAAGTCAGCCCAGATAGCCTATCGTTTAATGTATTTGATTCACGATCGTTCAACCTGGTTTCAAGTTCCCGTGGGGGCTTGGTGGAAGTGCAATGCTGCTGATTCTTAACAAGGATGAACGAGCTGTACAACGCTTCCATGGTTTTCAATCGTGAGTTGAGGGTTCAAGATGCATGATAAATCATGTTAAACAAATCCCATCTCCTGCTATTCATTTCGGTTATTGCTGAAATTTATGAGATTGGTGTTCAGTTTATTTGTCCAACTTGGATGTGTACTGCTTTCTGTTTAGAGTGCAAAGTACACGGTTATTGAATCACTGATTTGATTGTGCATCCCAACAAAGGGACGTGTTTGCATTCCAATTCTCTTCCTCTTTTTCGTGACTTTCACTTGTCCACTGGATTTCGGGTCTTTCCAAAACATTTTTGCTAATTTTGCCATCCATTACATGATGCTGTGAACTTGTGACCGAAACACAAGTGGATATTTTCGATATTGATGGTTTAAGTTATTGCACTGAACTTAAGCCTCCTGGTTATTATTCATAACATGCGGCAGTACAAGTAAGTTTTAGGTTGTTTTGATTGACAATTTTCTACGATTTATCACTGCGGTACATTTTGGCTTGGCTCGGATACATGTTCGAGTTCGAAGAATCCAAAAGGGGTAACCTCAAACCTCTTTGAAATCTGATTTATGAGTTCTTTATGTTTTCAGAATTGAGTTTTTCCCGAGCCTCATTTATTAAAGAACGACAAGGAAACCTGAAATGATGAGAGGAAATTCTCGATATGAATTTTCCACTAATTGTGTAAGAATTCCGTGAAACAACTGGATGGATGCTTACCCCATAGTTTACCGTAAAATGTTTGCTGGAGCCTCACAAGCAGCAGTTTCTGCCCTCAGGAAATATATTCCACTTAACCGTGGATCACCTGAGGATTTTTCTTCTGTTGTTTTAGAGAGATGATTCATCTTGATTGTCACATGAATCAAAAGCATCGTGCGTAAATTCATACCAATTTCTGTTCAGTAAAAACTATCAACATCTGCAACACAAACCATAACAAATAAGGATCACAAAAAAGGACGCATAATGAGTCGTCATTTCATATCGTTAAGTGACGAGCCAAATACGGTAATGTTGGTAACACTGCTGCTAAATGAATCGATTTACCTTGGTAAACTGATAAATGATTGAGAATCTAAACCAAGATAACCAGGCTCTTTTTCATATTACTTACCTGTTTTGAATAATTCAGGTACTCTTATTTGATATTTAACAACATATCATTCATAGAACCATATTATTTATGAAAATGTGGATGCAAAGATCACCAAAGACGGTTGTTCTTTGTAATGATGTTCAGCTTATTTTGTCAGGAACCATTCTGTTTAATAAACTGTAAATCATAAGGTTGCTTCGAGCGCATGGTCAGAACCGAGCCAGATATCTCTGGATAAAACACTATATATATATTGCCGTGGTTCAAAAGAAAATTTTCGATTTACCCTCCACAAAGAAAGAATGTTTCGGTTTGTTTTTAATGTGTGTTATAGGCATGAATGCCGCCTGAACGAGGTCTATTGAATATCCATTATACTTACCCTAGCTCAGTGAAATGTTCACTTACTACGAGAAGGTCCTAAGCAGCTTTTTGAATAACAGAAAATTAGCATTAAGTCCGTGGATCATGCGATTGGAATCTTGCCATAATTATGGCGATGAGGCAGTGCACCACAGGATAAAATACAAGTGGATCCAACTTGGTTAATGATTTTTCCCGCCGCATGATAAGTCTCTTCTCAGAAGCTGGTGCTTTTACGTACACGAAATGATGTTACGTACCCATCCGTTTTACCGGGTTGACAAAAACTAGCTAGCTCATCTAATTGCGTGTACAAATGCGGCAATATGCGAAACAACTGAAGTGGTAGCTGTTGTGTGATTGAATCAGTCACATGATGCCGTGAGGCTTCCTCTTGCATGGTGACATCTTGTTCGTGATTCACTACTGTTTCTTTTGTCTTACACTCGCTCATCCCTGATCTATTTATACCGTGATCTGCATTGTCATTTACACTAATCACATGTAGATTAATTTGAGTCCAAGTGATATCGATTGAAAGCTCACCCTCGATTGGACATTCTTGTTCTGAGATTGACTCTTGTATATCCCGTTCTTTGATTAGGAATACACCATTTTCGTGCATGTGCGCTTTTATTCTTTCTACCGAAATAGTCACATAGCAGTTGCGAGTTATAGTTCCGAGACAGCTTAACTTGCATCCTAAAATATTCCGTCTTCCTGAAGCACAATGTCCTCTGAAGGTATTTTGTGACAACTAAACGTGACACAGTAGAAGACACTTTTCAGGGTGCTAAATGTTTTTAGTCATTCAAGGAAGAGGATATCCTCTGAGTAATATATTGATCAATTCTGACTCTCCGGTTTCGTCGAAGTTTCCGCCTGTATACTTAGTGGATCGTCAGTGCTCGTGCATCAAGTGATTCCTAAGTATTGCACCTGCTGTTAGCAAAGGCAGATATTTCAGAGGTAAATGGCCCGAAAATAGGTGAGATAGTAAATGAGAACAAGCTACTGGAGCACATTTCGCAGCTCCATCGACTCGATGTGTACAGTGAACTGGTAAATGTAGAACACAAATGTAGCTGGACACGGTTGAGAGAAAATCGAGCAGCAGTAAGAAATAACGTTCACACGCGCTGTTTCCTGATTCATAAGACTATAAAGAAAATGAAAAATATTTGAGTTTATGAATTCCCACTTGGCCCGCGACTTGGTCTCACCGGTTGTGGATCCCTAAGAAACATGGATAGGTCACACAGATCCCTTCTCGCCTTAGGGAAAAGAAAGTGCGGGAAGGCCTTTGTTGTACAAAGGTCTGGATAGCTAACCTCGGATAGGAGACCGTGGTCTTAGGACTCTTGAATAGGCTCTCTCGGGTTTTTCTTTGACAAAGTTTAGAAAGGTACTGCTTCGTTCAAAAGACAGATAGATTCAAATGCAGCCAAGAACTATTAGGTGTACAGGGGATGTACACGGACTCCCAACCGCGTAGTTGGCATTATTTGATGAGAAGCAACAACAAACACAGACGTTTCCGCTTCTCACTCCTTCCTAGATTTAGCGTTTAATAAATATATTGGTAGACAGAAAATAAACAACTGGATGAATCGAGTTTTTTTCATGTTAGCGCTACCTCTGACAGATTATTCATATGCTGGTTACATTGAAAATGTGAAGTGAAGTGACAGTGACGAAAAGGGGTAAGGACAATTTTTTTGGAATTATGTTTGCTCATCCGGTATTTATAATCAGTACCATACCATGCATGATGATTGATGGCGCCCAAGGAGCTGATCGTGTACTCCCAAATAGATCTGATCACCATTTCTCATACTGCCGACCCATAAAGAACAATGTGCAGATAATTAGTAATTACGACTCATGTGGTTCATACATGTTTAGGAAACATTTGATGGCTTATTTCTCACTATCCACAGGTTTATGTCGACTGTTTAAATGAATTGCCAGCGGAATACAAATGCCTCCATGTGGCTGAAAATAGCTAACAATGAGCGGTTTGTTCACAATATGGTTGATGGTGTCAGCAGCTGAGTATCGCAGGGGTTAAAAAATCAAGTGGTCAGAAGCCTTTAGATGGAAAAAGAGCACAGATGAATTCTGAAATTCCGCGAAACATTTCATCGAGATTAACCAGTGAAAGTAGTTTAATAATTTATGAAAAACGAAAAGACATGTAAAAAATGTGCAAACCAAAATCAAACAATACATCCAACGTTTGGGAGAAATTACACAATATGCTTGTAGTAAATGTACAAATATTTCAGAAGGTTTTTTATCCATTTTGATTTGAGTGTTTTCGTAAATGCATTGTAGTTGGAAGAAGGTACACTATGTTTGTTGAAAGTCCTTAAAATTAAATCCGTTCACAATAATTTGCAAATTGTGCATTGACTTCAACATTTGCGCGATGTTCAAATTTTGAGTTTTTGTGAACAAAATCAGGGAAAATGGTGGTTGCTATGAACAAGACGTATTCTCATCCTACCACAAATATAAGTAGTCTCATTGTTGGATATATGTTACTGGCTCATCACTATCTGCTGGTTCCCCTCATAACCTCTTTCTACCGGATCTCAGTCAGTAATTTCGCATTTTTTTCCATGTAAACATAGTGGTTGCAATATGTGCCAGTTTCGCTGTGCTTCTTTGATAGGCAAAATTGGGAATTTTATGTTGCCGAATATATACAAGGATATTTCCGAGATGGTAAACAATCACAAATAAATAGAGGATAAGAAGTGACTAATGCAACCATACATACGAAGGCAGCATTCTGTGCAAATGAGACAACTGGAATGAGACATTTTCGGTATTCAATGATGATGATTTTTCATCAGGCAGATACTTGTTCCAATACGGTTGTTATCACTGTATGTTGCCGGAATGGTCAGTGAGAACAAAGTAATTGTGGTACATATAAATGGATATTCATCGCATAGCTTGGTTGCACTCTTAAATGGATCAGTGGATTCAAATGATGAATGTGGGTTTACGATGATTATCATAACCTAGAATGAATTGTTTCTCGCATGATTCATGTTTTCGCTTTTTTGTTAGACTTTTACATCACAAGCAGTAGGCATCCCAGACAAAATGATCTGCTCTTGACACACTAAGTAAATAAAGAAAATAAAATTCATGCATGAAGAACAACACAAGGTCGCGAACAAGCTCGCTTTCAGTGATTCGTAATCATGCCAATACATCACATTGTATATGAACAGTGTTGGGTAAACAAAACAGAAATCTAGATAAGGCGGTGAGTTAAAATTAAGTGGAGAAGAGAGGATCGAGCATCATATGCGTGACCTCGATCCGTCTCTGTAACGTGAATGGGTGTCTGCTGTGTCGTTAGTCGGATTAACTGATCTGTGGTTAGTTTATGGATAGGGGGTGGGCCAACGAAGCTTTAGCGCTAGCACGAACTGTTTTTTGGGGCGCTCAACGGGTGATTGTAGAGACGAATGCATACCGCTTCCGCTGTGGCTAGAACACGGCACTTCACACACGAAAACTAACTAAGAAATGCAGCTGATACAGGTGCTCGTGATTTTGGAAGGACATTGTGATAGTTCCGGTACATATTCTTATTCAGTGCTTAAAAATTCCACTCCCCAAACCCAAGAATGGAAAGCATTAAAGTCGTATTTCTTAGGGGTGAATTTCGCCACTAGTGATAAAACAGAGTATTCAGAAAAACATTCATGAACCAACATTTTATATTAATCTTGTACCTTATTCGTCATAAAGCAACATCCAGGCCATCTCAGTGTGACAAGCATATGTACAACTGCCTACATTTCTTAGATATGAACTGTTGCAACTGCTAGGCGTTCCGTGAATGAACCCAAGATCAGCGGAACGATGAACAAGAATGAACGGCATGGAAACCACATCACTTTTGTAAGTTACAAATTTGCTTTGTGGTCTTGAAATATAATTACTATTCGTGCCACTCAGAATTCAAAGTGAAAAACCTCCGATTGTTTCAGTGTAGCCCGTCTCTCCGGAGTTGCATGTTTGGGCAGACAACCAATGAGGTTATCCTAGAATGGCGAGTCGTCCGTTCACTTTGGTCCAGTGAATGCTGAATCCCGAGAGTGGTTTTCGAATGAGGACAACTCAAATGGGTGTCTTTGTGAGTCCGCTGTGAAATGCACTAATGCTGCAATTAGAATTCCGTTTGAATTCGAATCTGTGAGGCGACAAACATATGGCTGAGTACTCTAAACACAGAGGCACATTTATGCCTCTAAGATATGCCTACGGCAGCCTAAAAAACAGCCGTCAGGATGCGTTTTACATGAACCATATAGCGGGGCATTTTTCAGTCCATTAAATAGGGGGAATCTTCATCTACTCAAATTGTATTCCTATTCTAGTAGTATAACTTTCTTTCACTTTGACCGATAAAAATGTTTATACTAGTTAAAACAGGTAATTATTGTCAGTGAGTTATTTTCCATAGTGAGTTGCCCAATCATTTTCGAGTTTTTCTCACAACACAATCAACAAAATATTGTGTCTCATCTTTAGCATATCTGTCACGATGACAGACCTGAGGAAGTCGAGCATCAGTTGGTCTGAAAAGCAGTACTACAACAAATGCATGCAAAATAGAGAGCAAGTCATCAGAATGTGGTGTCATGTGCTAGCCAAGTTATGCGCAGAAGAAAATCTAAATACAGAAAAATAATGTGGGTTACAAACAGCATTTCACTGGTTTGTTCAGTAGTCAATTACATCACATTGCATAGCTTAGGGGACAATGTGGTGACGTGAGGGAAATATTGTGTGGACTTGCATCTGCTTACATTATTCGCGTTATTCGTTTCATGATAGCAATGATAACGAGACGGATGGATCACTTGAAGTTATATGCGCACGAAAATGAGATCACACTACCCCACGACTGTGGAACAAACTGCGCAACCAACCCCTAGGTGAACGGTTCGAGAGGGATGCAAATTTTAACCCCATTGAATTGGACGGTAGCAACAACAGAACCATTATCGTGTGGCTCTTTGTTATGTTGTCCTTAGCCTAACGTGTCACGACATGACATACTGCATGGCATCTAGTCAGTTTCTTAGACTGGATACACCAGCTGTTGTTTAGGAATAGATGATTTCAAACGCACTGTTGCCACCATCTTAAAATCACTTGATTCGGACACATGCTAAGAAGGGGATTATAAATTGATGAAACAAGAAAGCATTGAAAGGCTTGAAATAAGTCCACAAACCATCTTATCCAGAATGGATAAGAGCACCGGCCTGGTTATCATTAGTTGAAATTTATATCTGGATAAAATGGTTGAAAAAGAAACTTTCATGTAACTAAGAAGAAAAAGGATATGGCCGTGGTCAGTGAAAATTTATTCTCAAAAAATATGGGAACTGAAGAGGTCGATGTACGTACTCGTAGAAATGACCATTCATAAACTGAATGGACCACCAAAAGTACTCCAAGAAACTCTTTCGTTGAAAATGATTAGTATTATTGTTATATTCCCGTAATAATAGTCACTTTTATGGCCACATATCAAGCCTGCAGTCAAAGGTTCGATCAATACCACAAACAGACACAAGAAATTCAAGTAAGCCACGCTAACGAAAACGATCCTTTTTCAGTTTACTCGTAAATATTTCTCTGATTTTGATGTTTCTTCAGCATTGACGAGGGAATTGGCTTTTCCCCAAACATACCTAACAGCATTACCACCACTGAATTTGATATGGAGCAGTGTCTCTCAGTGTCCCTTAACGAGGATATTAACCGCCCTTTAGGCTCCAACCAGAGAGCTTAGCCCAGCGCTGATGTCAACTTTGACATTCGCACACGTCCAGTCATTATCTGACCAATACGTAGATTTGCTAATACAACATGCGGTACTGAACATTTTTGTCGCTCATTTGTAGTTCCAACCAAAAGGGAACCATACTTCAAACATATCGGTTGTCAGATACAGAAAGTTGCCGATCGACCTCATTGCAAAGTGGTCGAGATTCAAAACAACAGAAAGGAGTGTTACACTGACGTTGGACAGAGAACATGCCTTGTTTGTGAACCGAAATGGCCAGTTGGTACAAAACGCGTTTCACAGAAAGTGAATTGATAACCAACAATAGAAAGTCATCCGCGTATTCTTTGTATGAATAAGTTTTCATGTAAAGCAAACAACTCTGAATGGTTGACTGACATATTCAGCGATAAGCTTCGTGATGTTAAATGCATGGAAGTCACTAGAATCAGAGATGAAAGCTGCCGCGCAAAATGAAATACGCACTAATTCCCAACTGTCTTTTGAGCAGGATTTCTTTCCTCCATGCTGTTTCCTGTTCAGACAGGAAGTCCTCAGTGGAACGAAATGCCACAATGAGTCTTGACTAGTTATTCTATTGGAGAGAGGGAATTATATGAATCGTTGTCCGACCTAAGCTTTTTCTGCACTTAGCTACTTTCAAAGTTCCCGCACCTTGCCAAACAGGATAACAGGTTGTCATAACGAGGGCTTTGGAACCCTTTAAAACAGGCACATTTTATGCTAAGAAAATACTTATATAATATCTAGTTCCAGTGGTACCACTTTGTTCCTCAGAGAAAACTCAGCATTTCACCAAACCTGATCATCCGTATTGCAGTCAAATACTCAACATCCAGCACAACGTTGAATAGACAACACGCTGGCTCTATCTGAGACTGATGATGCTACCCAAGATCTAGCAACCAGACACACAGAGACAATGAATATCTACATCCTCAGCTGCTCTGATAAACGCTCGAACATAGATCCCCCACCATTTCGTATATGTCGAGAAAGGGAGAAACCCTGAACACCAACTGATTCAGAGCCCGAAAAGCGACCCTTCAGCAGTTATGGATCACAAAACGTCAACAGGTGGCCATAGCGTCTGTGAACGGCAACAGCCGCAACCCCTCCCACTCAATTGTAAATACCGACCCACGAAATTTAAGCATTAGCGAACTAGCCAAAGAGGTGATTAGCTCACTGATTCAGACTAAGGCCGTTGTCTAGTTCGTTCGGAGGAACTTATCAAAAAATTTAATTAAACTTTGTCCGAGACCGGTTCGCTAACCAGCATGGTGGGTACAGCTCTCATCATAGGTACAATTTCTCCTTCAGAGGCGAGGAAAGGGCATAAAAAACATATTCCTAAAACGAGTTTGATTCGGTGTTCTAACCGATATACAAAAGAGACAGGTCCTTCCGTGGAACCCACTGAGGAAAAGGTTTGGCTAGCCTCGCATTTGAACTGCTCGCTGGTATCAATCTACACGGCTTACCAAAAACACTTGATAACAGAGCTGGCGCAAGAATTAGGCCGGGATAGGACCTGGTCGAGGTTGTGTTTGTTATACTTTTCTTCTAACTCATTTTCCCTCCTACATATTGTTTGTTGCTGTCTTGGATTTTGCGAATCTGGTGCAATTCGCAACTAGATACGATGTCCTTTTGAGACAAGTACTGGTTTACTATCAAAATAGTTCTCGTTTATATATGAAGCCCCCAATATTATTTCTGATAACCGTGCCTCATGAAGTGTGATTCATCATGGCACAGTAGAAATCAGCTCACTATAAAACCTGCAGGATGATTCATGGAAAATTCATCCCATCCCATGCTACCCAAGGTAGTAACAACGAAGCTGTGTGTCACAATGAATGCCTTCGTTGTACTTTGACCCCATCAGAGAATCCTTTCAGCACAAATGTCTGCAGTTTAAAAGGACATTCTCTAATGACAACTGAAACCAGTACCTGAAGCGCTTTACGTGTTGTATATATATATATATATATATATATATATATATATATATATATATATATATATATATATATATATATATATATATATATATATATATATATATACTTAGTACACAATGTAGTGCGTATGTTCAATGTACCGTTGGAAGATAGTAGGGTAGACTGATGGTTTGACTCAATATCAATCACTTCAGGGTTCGAGTCTCAGGGGGAGTTCGGTGTAAGTTTACGGCTCAGCAATCCGTACAAAGATTAAAAACAGCTGCACAGTGCTTCTATGGTTCCTGTGTTACGCTGAACATTCACTCTGCACGGTTAAGCATACTATGTAGGAATCGATTATCAGGTTCTCATTCTCAACTAATATATTTTCACGAATACTCTTTATTGGATTCTCAACGGTTCACAACACTTTTATGTGGTAATCGGAAATCATGCCCTTACGTTTTTCAGCGTGTAGCCTTTAGGGCCCCATTAAAGCAGATGTGCCGGCAAGCTGGCCGAGAAATTAATACTTTCTAACAGAAAAGTGACAGGCGATGGCAGGGTTCGAACCTCTGGTTTCTGGCATGTTAGGTTACCGCTTCATTCCACTCGTTGATCAAAAGGATCTTTTTGGCCATTCGTACCGAATACATTGACAGGTTATTCGTCGTTCGTAGTATCAGTGCTTGTGATCAAATTCAACTAGTAGTCAGCGACACAGTTCACGAAATCAACAATCTTTCATTACCAACACAAACCTTCATAATTTGAAACACTAAGTATACATCCATGTCATTAGTATGCTTGATTTTGTGTGATTTATTTAACACACACTGAAAGTCCCTTGGAACACCTCTTCTGTTTGATGTTTTACTTTCTTATGCTTTTGCCCCGTCGCTGTACGCGCAAGAGGTTTGTTATGTTTGGTCGGGTGAGGAACTTGCAGGACCGATATCATCAAAAACACCGAATTCAAGATCGTTATTGTATAAGTGACTAAAAACCCACTCACTCATAAACGGCTTTTGTTAACCCCACAAAACGAAAACAGCTGTCGTTTCAATGATGAGCTTTTGGTATTTTGAAACAGAAAGAACTCAAAACTACTTGGAAGTACCCACAGTTTTGAAACTCTGATAAATAAAAACTGCCTAATGTATTGCGAATTGTTCTGATGGATCGGATACAACTATGAAATATCACGTTGAAGTGACCTGAAAGACGATGGTATTTTATGACGGGCCGATTTGCATTTACCAATCCACAGTGGATGATCGGGCACGCCCACTAGCAGAACACATAACTGATCAACCAAAATGAATGTGCCTTGTTCAAAAACGAAACGTTCAAAAGTAAAATTCGTACGCATTACTATATCAGCCATCTATAAACGAATTTACTGTAACTGACCAAGAACTGAATGATTACTTGCTGTATCCAGCAACAAATAACGAACTCCATTGCAAATAGGTTAGGAACCATTTTCGAAATGTGAGATCTTTCATTGAATGAGCCTACAGTCCACCAATATTTTTGCAATAAATATGTGCAATAGACTAGTGGTGAAACATGGAACGTAATTGCAAGAAAGAGAGAAGCAAATTGCATTTGCACCAATCAGTGGTGATCATCTTCAGAGCTGCTTCTCTTCTATCAGCCCACCACATATTGCAGACTCCGAAGATTTGGCATGATTTCTCACTTGTCATCTTTGTCCCGTGTTGAACTTGAAGCTTCTAACGTGCGAGAGCATCAGAGAAAGGTGGAGTTCACGGAAAGTCATTTAAAAAATTTCATGATTTACAAAAGTCTTGTTGCAATAACACAGCCTTGTGTGGTCTAGCATCAGGATGAACTACATAGCTGCCCGGCTAAAAAAGCATTGTACTCCGCAAAAAAGGATTTTTACATCCGTCAGTTGAACAATACCCATACTGGTAAAGAACATGGGCTAGTTTTTAGACAAATTCTGAATACGGTCTAATTTTGCCGTAATTATTATGGTAAAAATTCTGGATGACAAAACAAAGTTTACCCGGAAGCTCAAAAAATATTTCGCGGCTGTCGCCGCTCATCATGTGTGTACCCTAGGTACCTTTCTGCCCAGTCATCCCACCACTTCTGAATTCATATATTGGTTTATGGCTGTTAGCTCATTTGAATCGAATTTAGCTTGCGTGAAAAAAGTACAGGAATAACTGAGCATAATAGTCCCGGATGAGCATTTCTGAGGAAGAGCAACAAAGTAGTAAACCGGTGGTGCACTCCCGGGACAGTGTTGTCCTGTTATTCATGAACCAATCCATAAAACCCCCAGGCAGAAATACAAAATCAGGATCATATTTCCTGGTTCTGAATGCTGAACTCGTTCTAAAGAATCACCACCTGAAGTCATAAAATGACTTTCCTAAAGATTCAGATGAGAATGCAACGATCGAAAAACCGAATTTGATTGTATTTAGTCAGGTACGATTTGGTCTCAATTTTTTTATTTCTAAAGACAATACGAAACGTGGAAATACTGTTGTCATACACTCATACAGTCTGATTACCTAGTAGCCAAAGGGACAATATCTTTTCAAGGGAAAATCACTATCTGTATTTTTTGACTTTAGAGTGGAGTTGTCCATTATGTTTTTATGAGCCAAGCTTAAGTAACTTAGCATTCTTCACTGGTTACAAACTAGCATCACAGTGCATCTTTAGGAAAGGTAGCACCATGAAGCCATCTGACTCAATTTTGTCGTCATAGATGAATATGCAAATGTATAGTAAAATTGATATGATGCATGATGATTTTAAAATCCTGCGACGTAAACTGGAGTCCGATTGTGCTCAGATTTAGGCCGTTTCGGTTTTGCCTTCGAATACCACAGAGCCTATGGTTCCCATTGTACTATCCTTCATTATTAGACGATGAGGTCCGTTTTGAATTACCAAGTTTAGGCGTGAACAAATCTTCAGTGTCGTACTTTACTCTAACTTGACTCATTTATGGGTTTTCAAATGCATTCAACGATTTCAAAGAACACCTTTTTCGACAAATTTGTCGCTACTCAATAAAGAACTGTGCTTGTTGTTTAAAATCCATTATTGCCTCATCTTTATCAAAATGCCGATATCACCTGCGCTACATCCAGGCTGTCGTTTTCTTTTACGAAATTAGTCTATTTGGGGAATGCTGGTAACCGTGGAATTTGGGTAATCACTTGTTTTCTTAATTTCAACAAGAAAAGCTCTGCTCATCTCGGCAGATATTGCATCTGATACTCCCGAAAAAAGCCGTTGAAGATAACTTATCCCACTTTCGATCAGTTATGGTGCAGTGAAATCCACATATCCATCAGACCTGACTTAGATTTCAAAAATATTGTGCAATAACTACCAAGCTACGATATCCTGTTAACTAAGTACAGGTAACTATCCGAATTGACTCTCCGTATGAAAATTCTCCCGTTAGCTCTTCTGATGGTTTTACTTAATGCGAGAAGATACAACATGTTGCATGAAAACTCCACTCATTATTGAAACTGACCACGAACTATAGTGTACAAATATTATCTCCAATTAAATATATATATATCCTCACTAATTTGATTCGTTTATAGTGTGCATGGATACTCTATATTGAAGAGTAAATCAAAGCTGTGTTTTATGGTAGTTATTCCTGTTTGGGTTGCTGCTAACCCAACGAACAACGAGGCCGAATATGCAAGCGGTCATGTTGATAGTAAGTATTATGTGAATGGTTAGCATACTAGGGAAATTGGTTCACACGTGCACTTAATATTCACCAGAAATATATATATATATATATATATATATATGTACGTAGAAAGGAAGCACTACAAGTTACTTAGAACCGAATGCGTTCTTACACGTTTCCGGCAATGGAGAAGACATCCAGTGGCTACTTTTAGGAACAAGTGATAGATCAGTGCCTTTTCACATAGTCTACGTGTTCAGTTAGCGTTTGAGTCCGGATAAACTGGTGGTATGGTCTTCGATTCAAAATCATTCTCCTTGAGTCCGAGTCCCGCCTTGGTCCAAGTGGACTTTTACTTATGATGATTCCGAGAGGAAGAAAAAATTGCCTTCATGGTTTTAATTGGTGAGTTGAGCGTGAATACTGCATGGAGAACCACATCATAAAAATGCAGTTTTAGTTATTCAACCTACAGTTGATTGTAAACATAATTTTCCCCAACTCCATTATTGGCCTGCGCTTTTCAAACCCACTTGCATACGTGACAATCTTGATAATCTTCGAGCTTACGCTGGCTCTACTGATTTTTGCATTTTTCCCTTTGCACGATGGTCTAGGTACTGTGAAAACTGATTGGACAGCATAAGGTTTTGCAATTTCTGGTGTTTGTGATTGCGTTCTATCAAGTTCGACTCAACAGAATCTCTTCACCTCCCTTGAGAACTCTCTGTAGACCTTATCGAGAAGTGTATAAATGTGAATGACATTGTTTCAGTTGAAACACTAGAAATTAATGTAAGACCTCTGACCGTTCTGTTTATTGACAAATTTCTAGGTGAAAATATACGGTGAGGTATGTGGAAATCTTCGAAGAAATTCTACAATGGTAAGTGTAAACCGAAGTCTGACCTGTTTCTAACGAGTCCATCCCCTTCAGACCCGACTCTACGTATCAGTCTGCAGTGAGTGGACTAACAAATGTCTTGAATTCGCGTTTGGTCATCATCACTCTATTGTTAGCCTATCCTTTCAAATTGACGTAATGATGGAATCAGGTTTGAAATCTTTATTAAAAGTGAAATATTTTTGAGAATCTCTTATGACCATCTTCATTGGATCACACTAGAATTCGTACTACCTAGCGACCTCTAAATCTTCCCAGGTTATTTAGTCTCGGCCAGACTCATTTCCCAACTGGACAACAATTATAAAGACTTTTTATGATTGCCACAGTATTTCGAAAAAGTATTCTATATTAAGTATTTTACCAACAGTCAACTAACAGAAAGTAACAGGCTGCAGGATTTCCCAACTCAAGTCAAGCCACCTATGGTGGGGTTGTTTGTTAGACATCAGAACAGCTTCATATGCACGTTGAAAAAACCGCTAAGAGAGAGTAAAACAAAGTTGCGGGAACTATCAAAAACCTTACAGATGTGTGCACAGGAACTAAAAAGGATGATTTACGATGAAGATGTGTGTAATGACCAATTAAGAACTTGCGGCCAATCAAGCGAAATGTCCGGTTTTGTGCAAAACAGGTTCACAAAATGGTGACAAGTCATGCACATTTCCATACTGCCACATTACGCGTAGCTGACAACAAGGAAATGACTGCATGTGTTTCTAAGGTATCCATGTTCGGTAAAAATTTGTACACAACCCACTTCTATCTAATAAAAGACCACAAAATATCGTCCGATAATCTTCCAATCATCTGAGTTCTTCAGCTGCATGATTCGTCCAGTGCATTCTCTCATCGCGAAGGATTTTTTTTCACAAATCACCTCGTCCAACCTTTGAGGGGGTTGCCTTAATTGGGAGCTCTTTTGCTTCTACTTGTGAACTGCTCTGGCCGTTTTGATTCAGCTCCTAATGGTTTTATTTTACGTGATCTATCTGCAATTTTCTAAACACTTCTGGTGGAAATTCATCCATGAATATAACTTTTAGTTTTTTGGTTACCGTTCGTCTTTCTTCTCTTCACGAAAAATTAGCTGACATTTCAAGGTATAATTATGTCACCATTCATTTATTTCCCTTACATTTTCAAATGCATAGCTCTCTCAAGTGACCCTGATTAGGTGTACACCAGTGTTGTATGTGGATGTCCTATAAAGGAATCAGAAAATCGGATGTCGTTAAAAACAGTAAAAATAAACTTTGGAACTTGTTCACTTCCTTAATCTGTTCAGACCAAAGTTCATGCTCCTGTAATTCCACAACTTTGATTAAAATAGCGAACTCTCGTCCGACATCTCATACATTTACACTGACATCCATAATCTCGCTTAGGGTTTCTCTGTCTGGCCCTTCAGAGTAACTAATATTTGTAACCATTTTTAAACTGACCACGTTTGAACGATGTTTGCTAAAGTCAGAAAATTTCCTTTTTCCTCCCAAAGACTGAGGCAAATCAGCGTGGTTTGTGATTGTACTCAATGAATGGAAATCTCTTGCATTCACTTCCGACAGCCTTGCTGTTCGTCCAGAGATGCCCCTGGATTTGTAGGAAAAGCAATATGTCTTATAATCAGTCTCAGTTGGCTTTATCTCCGCGGCCACAAGTATTCTCAGAGTATGTTGCAAATAACTCAACGGTTTCCTATCAAACCTGGTCCTCTGCTTGCACTCTAAGCCATCCAAAGCACTAAATGCAGAATACGTCCACAACGCACTCTACACACGTAAATGAGTAATTCTTCACTTTGTCCCCATACTTGTAGGCCGCAACAAAGTAATCCGTCTTCTGATTGTCCGCCTTCTTTGGTAATTCAAAACTCAATGTGATATTATTTTACTGTTGAGGATTTCTTTCCATTTGCTTATTGCTGAGTGCACTATATTATGCTTGCAACCCAGTAGTGAGTGCCGTAGCGGAGAAGAAAGCCGAAACGTTGTGTCCTCTTTATTCACGTGAGAAGGAAGGAAAGAAGACAAATATTGTGAGATGCAAGCATTTTGTTCAATTTTTCAATCTCGTATGTGAAACATATCAGTTTATATAGAAGGCGGTACATCGGATAGATGGAGATAACATGAGAAAAAATGTTTATTATCAAAAATGCATCAAATTCGTTCAGAGTTTGTGACTATTGTCAAGTAGGATAAACTGTTTGTAATGATTGCTTCTCTAAAAATGAACCAAGAAGCGCTTGTTCGGCAGTGAGCAGGATTATGATGAAATATACATTTACTACGTGAAAAGCAGTTGCCTCATCTGAAGAAAAATGAGCTTTGAAGCCACAAAGAATGTGACAGAATCATACCGAGGGTAGACAGTATCATGTAGTCAAACAAACAAGCCATTTTTTCTGCTCATGGATTAAAAAGGGACTACATTGTCATCGACTTTTTATCATCGATGTAAATAGGGCCTCTGAATCATTTTTGTTTCGCTCTGGAGATTCACTGTGAACAAGCAATATTTCACCCACAATCCACTCAATGCCATCATATCTTATGCCGGCAAGAAGGAAGTGAGTGCGTGGCCCGTTATAAATCAAGGAGAACGCAGTTTACTGATAGACGTCATTGGCAAGAGGGAGCTCTTGAGGTTCCGACCGGACGAACGTAAGCTTGGTGCACCTGAGCTGTTTTTCGCTGGCAGGTATTTGAGTGCTTCAAGGTACACTGGGAAGAGACCCGGAAGAGATGAATAAGGCTACCACCAAGAATATTTTGTATGCATGAATCGACGCCCAAAATCCACCGTCACGATTTGAAATAGAAACTCACATGTAGCCTCATTAGAAACCTAACATAGGAGCACAAGTACTGATAATATCGGAAATTCAAATCACGATGACTGTCACTTTAGTCATGAGTTTGTCTTTCACATGAACATTTGGCGTGTGAGGACCTTTAAAAGGCGCAGAAGAGTCACTTGGCGTGAAAAAATACCCGAGAAGTATATTCTTCCGAATACCCAAACAATTTGCTCTGAAATTCTCTGTGATGTGAAAAAATCCCGGGTAACTTTAATTGATGAGCTCCATTTGAAGGCACCCCTGGAAAATTACCCCAAATCATCAAAATGCTGTTACCTTGGTACGTGATGATTCTGTAGGGTAGCGCCCAATGCCGCGATTCACGTGATCCTGGTGTACACATACACAAGAACCATTTATTTGCCTATGACCAACCTTAGAAGTTTTAAAACATGCTTGACTTCAAGGTAAAGTTCCTAAAATTACCATTGTCTACATAAATTAGAATGTAGTCATATTTTTTCACTGTCTTCCAAATAGAGAAGCTTGGATGCTATGTACACATTGGTAAATGGAGTCAAAAGTGGACGATTTGATGAAATGTAAAATAAACAATGTTCCTTCTCCAACGAGGTGAATCCTGTGTGGATGTCACAGAAAAACCTAAGAGAAGAGAGGCGTATCCTAAGATTTTTCATGCCTAAGGACGTTGTTTTCCCACTTCAATTTGAGTTACTTCTTTTAACTAAGTGTATTGGTCATTACAACTGAACTGGAAAGCTGTAGCGCAAGAGTGACCCAATCCCTTACCCTTACCGCAAATTCGTGTTTTCTAATCACGATTTGCATCCTCTCTGCTCACTTGTTTACTCTCATATTAAAGGTAATCTGAGGCCGTCGCTGACCAGCGATTGCATCTACTTTATCCCACAAACTTTAACCCAAATTATCCTAACCTGGCTATTTGAACCGCAGGCGATCCCGAAATCAGTTGCATTCAATCAGTCGCAATTAAAGGAGCAGTTTCAATCAAGGCTTGTGCAGTTTTTGTGTAATATTTATGAATAACTATGGATAAATATATTGAAAACCACTACGGGACTCTTTGCATTTTATGAGTTATGTTACCATCTAAATGAGAAAGTGCTTTTAACCAAAAGCAGATCTCTTGGGTTGAAGGACATTTCGAATCAAATCTAGTATCAGTCAAACCTAATAAAAAACAAAATTTTACGAAGTTGGCACAGAATTTGCTGTTATAACTTGAATTCGGGTCGCTGTTTTGAACATAGATTTGTTTAAGTAGATCATTGATTATGACGCCATGTGGTGAATAATTTAATTTCGGAGATCGTCAAACGCATCGGAACTATCCATTGTTTAAAATGAACATTCAATCCTCTAGTTACGCAACACGCGAACACGATTTTATAAAATGCGTTTTACACACGCTGTATGATACAATTTTCGTTCATCTGAACGTTAACTATTGTATATATATACACATGTTTATTTACATATATATACATGCATATATATATGTAGATATATATATATATATATATATATATATATATATATATATATCATTGGTGTGCTTTTTCTCGCAAATGTCACATGGGAAGATGAATCTTTCAAAAAAACATTATGCTCGTAAAAGTACACCAAAAGCCAATCACCGACTGTGTTTCAGGTGCCGACTATGGCATTGATAACTGTGGAATGATTTTCTGCTGTTTGTACAGACCAGGATTCAACTTCTGAATAGATGAGTACCATTATGTGCCACTGCCTACGTAGTTATTTGTGGTGAAAAGGGGAAGTCTCCAGAACCGGTCGAAAAGCATTTTATCTTTTTTCTTCTGAAATTGGTGAGAGTTTCATTAACGTTTGACGCAAAATGCTATCCAAAGACTGTATCTCAAGGGTTTATCGATCTAGATAAATAAATGACACGAAAATTTTGCAACTTTCGCAGATTACCACCAAAATGATAGGGTAAGAAATCTAACTAAAATGCGGGAAGTATGACTGATCGTTTGATTAGCCTTGATGTGCACTGGGTATACTCCTTTACGAAGCAGCATGTCATGAGTAACAAGCACTTCCTATGTTGATATCCAATTAACCGTGTGAGTTGGTATTCAAGAGAGGAGCCAAAACTGTTGGATGCACCTTTGTGTGGCACTTGTGTTTTTCATCTTGAATAGTGCAGAATATATAGGATTGAGAGTGAATACATTATCATATGTAACTAACATGGATGACATAATGAGACCGAGCGACCATATGGCGAACGATAATTTATTGCTCTTACTAGAAAGATAATTCGAAGTTTACCGCCGAATTGTTCAGAAAGCTGCAGGTTTCTTTTCGAAACCCTGACTAATCCGGGATGTGTTTATTTTGTCATCATGCAATACAGCTGCCGTTGAATGAATGTGTGATGGTCTAAGGGTTTTTACCGTTGAAGATCCTCACTATCGATAGTTCGACTGAGAACAAAAATACTTGGTGGCGAACCAAATGTGTCCAAAGAGGAAGAGAGCCGACAACGAGCAAATATTTTATTCCACATTGGTGTCCCCATGGGTTTGCAGGGTTTAAATTTCACGCATCCGATGGAGCGACGTATTCATAAATGGGAAAATTAAGAAATCTTCAAACCTTCAGGAGGATTTCGTTAAACGTTGTTTTGTTTGACTTTTTTCTATTTGTCAGCAATTCTAATGGATTGGAACCCAAAAATTAATTTGATAAAGACGACATTTTTGTGTAAAACTGATGCAATTATTTTATATCATGTATTTCACCAAATAGACATACTGGAGAACCATTATTCATTTTTTATGAAACATTACATGACGAAATACCCGTTTGTTGGATTTCTGGTTCCATCTCCAGACTTCAGCTGGTTCACGAGATTTAAAGTTTTATTTTCGTTTGATTGACTGTCCTTTTGGACTCGACGTTTCACGCGCAAACCTCAGGTCATCCGACCATTTCTGGCTGTCATAGAGGTCGACATCTATACAAGCTTAACTTGGTGATTCGGATCAGCTCGAACGGTAGCGGGGTGGCGCAGTGGTAACACACACGCCTTCGAGATGGGAGTGCCCGGGTTCAAGCCCTGGGCGTGGCGGAGGATATGCACCACTGATGAGCTCTAACAAGAGCGAAACCCGAGTCTGGTGCTTCCGAGTGCAGGTTGGTCGGATGACCTGAGGTATGCGCGTGAAACGTGGAGTCCAAAAGGACAGTCAATCAAACGAAAATTAAACAATCCCACACTACTCGCAAGTAATTGCGTGACATATTAAAGTTTTATGTTGTGTGACATTGATAATCAAATGGAATGGTATTTCTTGTCCGTTTTTGCATATCGGTCCGAATACCACGTATTGTATTTTCCCAGGTTTTTCACCCCAGTTTAGACAACTCCCATTAGAACGGAAAACCTATTGCTTTATGTTATTTTCGGTTTTCCTAAATGAATTGTAGAGAACAATAATAGGTACAACGCTCCTGACATTGGTGGCAACCAGAGTTTCTCGCAAACTTAATCGGCACATATTTGCCTATCCGCTTCTCTACATTTTTGGTAGGTGATGGCCAGAAAGAAGGAGGTGGAATGATAATACCTTTCTGTTGGAGACTTTTTTCCGTGGGTTCAGTCCTTTTGAATTCAGACCAATGTTGTCTGTTGTTACTCTTGGCAAACCGCAATCTCTAAGTTACAAAACTGATTAGACGTGATTTCGATAAAGTTAATCCCAATATGCTTACCAAAGAGACTTCATCGATTTTCCGTGGATAACCTAGTGTTTTATACAACGAAGACCACAAGTGATCATCTGCTTCACGGACAAGATCATTTGATTCTAGTCAGTCCCATTTGTCACCATCGGCACAGAGATCGGCGTCTTCTCCAGTTTAATCAATATGAATCCGCACTCGCACCAAGAACATTTAGACGTCCATTTAAGCGTGAAGCTGTTGAAGGAATCATCTAGCTACGCATTTGGTCGATCCCCTGTTAGTTTATTCTGGCGAACAACCTATTTCTTAGGTAAATCCAACTGGTTGACTCTAGAATTATTCAACACCGATAAGAGGTGCCTATTACCACACTCACTTTTCCATTGCATCCAGAAATACATGGGCTGCTGTTTTCGTCAGATAAACAGTCAGCGGTCTACTTATGCAAGGTCAGATGAGAATAAAACTGTGTTTAATAGTGCGACTGTTTGAGAATAATATTTTACAAGAGATTTGAAAAGCAACTTTATTTGGGATGTGGTACCAATTGTGGGGAAACAGTGAAACAAAATGCAAACACATACTATGGTTTATGGAGCCGATTAGGTATCCGATAGAAATCGCATGTGAAACATAATATTCAAAAAAATGGTATAATGTAGCATCAAGTGGAGATTTTTGTTCAAAATTGCCTAACGAATTCATTGTACTCGGCTTTGTAGAAATTATGTTTACTGCGGAAAAAAAACCGTGGGGCTAGAGGTTTCTCAAATTCGCGTTGATTAAAAATTAAATCAACTAACTAGCTAGTTTTCAGTGCTCATCAGAACAGTGAAAGCCAGATAATTTGATGAGTCACATTTCGATGTTCGACCATTCAGTGGCGACTACCAGGGACAAATATTGAACAGAATGTTGATATGGCCTGACTGTAGTTAATAATAGCATAACAACTAATTGAGTCATTTGCTTTTAAGGTCATATTTGGGGTTGGATATGAATGCTACCAAAGGAGAAAACTTCCTCAGCTGACCGATCAAAGCCATCCACCCAAAGTGGTCTTTTGCGACTACCTTGATAATAATTTTGGGTTACCAGTGCCTGCACATTACGTGACTCAGAGGTTGTCGTCCCACTGAAGAATTCGGTCATTCGTCATTCGATAAACGACCAATAATCGCATAAAGCCCAGGGGGATGAAAAGTAATCTTGCAGATGCCATCAGTTACACAACCAACTTGCCATAAAAAAATGGACTGTGGCAAAAGCTGAGCGCAACGAATTTGACTGAACACAAACTGATAAAAATCCTTTTATGGGAATTTGCGATTACGTCCGCTGTTATTCAGATTGTGACAGGGATCCGGCATGCATTGACAATTTTTAGTGTGCTGGGTTCTCGATGGCCTGCAACCTGCTGTTGGATTTTCAATACTCAGCGGATAGCACGTTGTGTTTGCACAAATTGTGCCAGCACACACTCTATCAACATGGTGACGGTTGCTCAACTACAACAGGCCGGACACACATTGCAACAATATTCATCCTTGTTATCTGTTATTGATGCATCCGTTCACACAGATATTCAGAAACAATGTATATATTTGTTTTATTATTGGAACAAGATCTACAAATCGGTACCTCACGCCAAGATATTTTACTTGCCTGCTGAAACGAAACTGTTTATCAACTTGTAGCAATTAACAAACCGTTGTGCTGTGAATTATTTTCGTTATGCTTATGAAATGAATATGAAATCATGGATACAAAAGGGTGAGTGGTTGCTGCTGCGCACGTATCTGTACCATTTTCCAGCTGATGAGTGACCTACTTTGAAACCTACCAAGTGATTTCGAGATATATTGTCGACCTATGTAAAAAACTACTTACTTTCAATGTAAAACCCTTTTGTGTCTAGCAGTGCCTTTTGACAAATAGTGATTTCGTTTCATACAGTTGGTTTGCGTTATTATGAGCGTTTTTTTAATATTCCTCTGTATTCTTCAGTAGATTTGGCATGGATACCACGAGAGGATGATACTCAACTTTTTCTCAACGGGCAAGATGCTCAAAGTGGTAGCCGGTCATCAGATGAATGTGATAAAATCGCGTGTTTAACAACCTTCCGAAATCAGGTGAGCGAAAAGTAGACAGAAAAGCTTGTGCTATATTGCATTTTTATTTCTCTCTAGTACAGGTTCACTCGATTTCGAATGAGAATCAATGCAAATAAGACAGTGGCGAAATAAGGCGATGCGGAGATAGAAATGTAATGTATGTGAATCGAAAATGATATGAATTCACATTTATTTTGTTTCTTGTACCTCACAGCGAGATCGAAAACGAGAACATCAAATAAGTTAAATTTCACAAAAGGTTCGTTCACGTAAGAGAATGGTTGCACACCGGGGTAAGATGCAACACATGGGTCAGAAAAGGGGTAAAGAACAGATAAACATATGCGAGAATTTCAATTCACAAGATGAAGCAGTGTGCAAAATGTTCAGAAATCTGTGGACTGTCTCATGGCAATCCATCAACCACGTGACAAACCACTTACAGGAGTTTGTACAAAGTTATGACCCACAGAATCTTCGTTGGTAAATCTGTTAGTGTTTTAGTCTATTTAAATTTATCGCATTGATGATATATTTCGTTTCTGCGGTCAAATAGGCAAACTGGTAAATATTCTTCTGCAGATAATTTACGAGCACATGTATTAAACAAATGAATGCACATGTTAACCAGTGAACAATACGTGATGCAATTCAGCAAACAAAAAATTACTCATTCTTGTTTCGTTTGAAATAGATCTTTTGGTTGACTTACCACAACACGAAACTTCCCATTCGGAAAGCTTTCCTTCATTGGTTCTGTTGTACAACAATTTGCATAGAAGATAACGAATCTATACGCATGAAAAAGAATTGTGACAAATGGTGGTTACGTTTGTTTAATGAATAGTGGAAACTTTTGCTTAGCCACGGGACTCTCACCGTTGAATAAGAAAAGGTTAGGAAATTACTGCTGGGTCAGGTAAAATGTCAAAATGAAGATAGCACGGGGTCCAATGAACCTCTGGCTAAAGATTGCACACGAAATCAGTAATGAATTTATTTCATGTTTATAACTTTTATTCGACTTTTGGACTGAAATCTTAGAAAATCATAATCAGATTTTATCGTCTACTCCAATATTTACCGCGAACACCGCGTAACAAAATTGCGTATTCAAAGTGAATGTTGAGCTATCACTGATCTCAACCAATTAGAAAAGACGTACTGGGCAGTGAAGCATCAACTGATCCGGGTGTGCCTGACAGCTTTCCAAACAGTCTTTCGCAATCGATGTATACAGACGATGCAAACTTTGGTGTGTTATTACTTTCGATCTGCATCTACGGTGTTCTTCGAGAAGATACTTCTGAGCATAGCAAAAGACTTTCCTAATCCGTGGTAATAAGGGAACCGAACAGGATGTTGACTGAGTTCCAGCACATGTAACCAAGAGCGTCTGAACAATGAATATTGCTGAACTCCATATAATCCACATTTCTGCGACACGCTTTAGTTTCAGTTCCTCATCTATATATTCTAAAAAACTGCGTTAGTTCCAGTCCAACAAATCGAAGTCTATCAGTGACAGGAAACGGAATCGAGTCGTGCGGGCTCTCTTGTTTTCACAGATAACCAATGAACTTCCTGTGGATTCACGAGGCTTCCATTCAATCTGCGACATACGATGATTCAATTGGTAGACGCGTTAGTTCGATGATAGTAAAATGTTTTGCTTATGTTTTGTTACACATGTCTCGTAGTTGAATGCAGATCTGTTTTTCAAGCAAGTTCAGCATTGATGGTGAAAGTGACATCAAATAAAAAGTGAAGCTTTGAGAGGAAAGGTTTTTGAACCAGCACACAAACCATTGTGATAAATTAAAAGCACAACAATATGGTAAAAATATCTATTGCAACGCGAAACTGAATACATTCCTCACTACTTCACGTAATGAGTCTTTAGGAATTTCATCAAAGTTTAAGATTTAATTTGATCGCAAAAGCATTTATCACGCAGTAAAGTAGCATATATCGCCACTTTAAACCATGAAGACATTGTATAGATGCTTTGATTTTTTAGGAATCGTACACAGCGCACATCCATCAGGCCCCTGCCGCGATTCGCACCACGGTGAGGGACGAATGTGACATGAACACTGAAACAAGAGGATGAAAGAGCTGTATATGGTTTTCAATAGCCAGTTATTCTTCACTACATTATAGTACATTTTTTGGCAAAATAGCCTGCAGTAACTAAACAGTCATAGAATGATAAAATACTCTCGGTGTTTGGATTGACAGTCGAAACATAACCCGTATTTCCTCTCATTACCAAGCTAGAATGTTCACTCTGGTCTGCAGCTCACAGATTAGATTTCAAGTCAGTGAGATGGGCTCATATGTACATTTTTATTAAAAAAATCTTGCCTTTTGAATGCGGTTACTAGATGATAGATAATCTCGTAAACAGAGGATGATTCTTTTGCATACCCATCAGTTACAGTGATTGTATTATGTCTCGTTTTAGCTTGCTTCATTAAAATATCATCTTTTGGAGAGCAAAATAAATATATCTATGAGAAACAAGGTAAACAGAATGGATAATAATAGACAGAAACCGTGCACGGGCCAAAAGGTCAACAATGCAATAAAGCCACTGAAAGCGGAACCCTAAATGTTCCATGCTGTATCCAACAAGTGATTAATGGACAGTGTTGATCCCATTTCAATAACTCACACATATCTGAATGCGATGTTCAAAAGGTTTCATTTATTAGTACACACCAACCATTTTGACGGTTGAAGAAACCAATAGGTTTCTTAGCTTTGGCACTTCTCAAACTAATCGATATCATTATTTGTGGATCTCGCCTTGAAGTAAATGTGGAATATGATTGTCTCTAATTATAGGAAGAATTTTCAGGAATGAGGACAAAACCAGATCTGAGAATTGGCTTTTCTATTTCGTGGAACTGTAGCCAGCACCATACAGAACAAAGGGAAATCCAGTAAAAACTTGAACCGTGATATACTCCTCTAGGATTTAGAGAAAAATTTGCACACGTCCGAAGAAATATCATTTGCTTCAATAAAACAATTATTCAATGAACAAACGTGAAGCCAGTGAATTGCCTATAGCATGGCAATGAGGTGACATTTCAAAGAACGTCAATCAAGTATTTGAAGACACTAGTAATCACATAACCTGACTTCCATTGTGATTCATCAAAAAGTACTTCCAATGGGATGAATTATAAAATGGGGTAAAGATGCACTATCAATTTTTACTGCGGAAATCAACAGACAATAATCGCAAAACGAAGTCCCTATGCTTTTCAAAAAAATATGCTAAACGTCACCGCTTTATTGGTAAAATTGGTATGAGCTCTTTTTCACAAGTTGCAATCAGCCATTGTCATTTGAGTTCAGAGCATAACTTTAAACTATTTCCGGTAGAATAAACCTTCATAGTAAAGCAACAAGGAGGGAGCCGTGTTATTTTACTGCATGGTTTTGACCCGAGGAGCATGTGCCGGGGATAAAGACCCACAGCAATTAAACGTTTTGCGATATCGGAAATGCGAACTGTGGACATATATTATCAGCTTTTGCGGGGATAATCAAACTGCCACCCAGACACTTTGTCACGATTTTTGGGAGGTTTTTCTGTACATGTTTTTACCACCGATTCCTGGTTACACGGAGATTTTCGATGGTTTGTGGCACGTCAAAACCCGGTGTGTGGTGTATTCTTTTTGACCGCAAAAGCGTATAAATGAAAGCAGCTCATGGGAATTCAATCAGATGGTCAAGCCCACTCCAATAACTTCTTACATTAGTAAAGCATCAAGTTCGACTGATGAACGGGATATAACATTCATCAATGTTGTTGTTTGACGAATGAATAAATGAAGAATTTTACTAGAGAGTAACGAGGTCATCTGAACGCGGACTGTGTTCATCGCATCCGCCCAGGTTTGTGCCAATAGGGGTTTATCTTAGAATTTAGTTCATGTTCTACAACATGGACTCGTCATGGATAAAAAGGATGATGGGTCTTGACAGCCACTGGAAAAACAGTCAATTCTTCGCCGTCGAATACGTCCGTATTCCAGAGCCTTTATTTCGGGTTATAAATTGTCTTTTCACAAATTTACCAGGGGGCCTGCATTCCCCCCGTATTGCTATTTCGTTGCCTCAATGTCGAGATCATTCAGAAAGAGCGTAAATTCAATGTTCACTTGAATGTGAAAGACTGAGTCACTGGAATATGCTTCTGTACATATCGTGATCAAATTAGGGGAATGTTCAAAAAGGGCTTCATTGATTCGACACTTTTGCCTTTCATTATAACTCTCTGATGACACTGCAGGAAATAAGTCTTCGTGTTCTGACCTTTGTGTGCATGTTCAGCGGGGCATAATATGATATCCCTCTTTGTCAAAGTGCACTGTGGCTAACCTTCATACCATGTGGTCACCAGCTCGATTCATGTAACCAGCGGTCAAATTCATGTCCTTGCGGTTACAGTCACCCTTTACGTTTGTTACGCTTTGGCTGAAGAAGTGAGCTAAACAATTTTCATTGGTTCCTTATTTGTTTCCGCACAAAATCAACCGGATCAATCCTTAGTGACCCTTATAAGGTAAACATGAGCTGTATAGAATACATCCAAGAATGGCTATTTGCTACCGAAGAAATCAAAGGTATACTACAGCAAATACAGCGAAATATCCTGATGAATGACGTCAGGTATTTCTAACGAAAACCAATGCATTGAAATTTATTGCATTTTGTGGGACTCGGGTGGCACTACAAGGACTGGTCAACAGTAATGTTGAAAACGTTCAAAGCACCAAGACAAGTGAAATTCCTAGTTCAAAACAAAGTCTTCACCGTGAACCTCCACGTAGACTGATTTTTATCTATTTACAACTTGCACACTCCTGTGGATCACACTATAAACCCAGCTATCAAACTTAATATGGAATTAGTGGTGTGCAGACCCACCGACCACAGTCCCTTTCTGATGAATCACTTTCGAACCAAATGGGACGACCATCTCTAAGCTGTACTGCCTACAGATGATACAGGAAGAAGATGTCTCCGATAGACTGATTTTGAATACATGCAACCCAACACATCACGCATTAGAGAGGTGATCGACTGTTTGGGTAGAACAAGGAACATTTATGATCTCTGGACGCAGCCAATGAGATGCATTTCATTTTGAAAAGCATGCGAAAAATCTTGATTTGAGAGGCAGGCAAATGATTTCGTTAGATGTGACCTCACTGTGCACCAATGCCCCGATAACCAAAACAATGAACCTTCCATGTGGATACATGTAAGAGAACAGTTTCAATCCAGGTATGTAGTCAGATGAACCGAAACAGTCTGCACTTATAGTATAACGTTTTGGTTCAGTAGTGAAATATATCAACGGAAGAACGGGGTGGCAATGATGCCCCTTTTGATAATAATATTGCTGATATTTTCATGTCAAAACTTGAAAATAACCAACTCGAGTCAACAATCGAAGAATGCAGCTGGTACGTACGGTACGCGGACGATATCTTACGTGTAGTAGATGCTAAATGTAGTACAAAAATACAGCCTACCAGTTTTGACACAGCATATAGAGATTTCCAATTTACTTCAGAATGAAACGAAAAGAACCTGCCGTACTGAGTTGTTTGTATAAGCATTCGAAGTGATCATTCCTCTTCGTTGTCAATGCATAGAAAAAAACTCGGAAAGGTCAAAACACTCATTTGCACAATTTTGTTCAGCTCAAAAGAGAGAAAAATCTAGTAAAGTGCACAGTTTATTGGAGAAAGCAAGATCTGCACGGAAGTCATCATAAAGTCACATCCAACGCAGCTACGCTAATGTGCCATTCCCTGACCAGTCACTCCATCATATGTGAGGGCAAATATAGACTGCCTTAATGACTTTATCAACGATAACTTACCAGTTCAAGAGCGCCTGTGGCACCATTTAAGCTGGCCTAACGGAGGGTCATTTGCCGAAAAGCATCAAATAATACCAGCCGAACTGGATACAAAGCCATACGAATGGAACACTTTCCAGCTTACTCACTATAAACTGGTAGTTCGATTCTAATGGTTGTGAGCAATGTGTCAAATAATAATTTAAATCAGTCAGATAAAGATCACTAGCAATTACTGAGGCCATCAGTATGCGGGCCCTTCATCATATGCTACTCTCGCAAAAGAAGCTAGTGCATAGCCTGCTGTTTCGCTTGCCCGACACTGATGTCGTCACCTGTGAACGCATTGTCGATCCCAGTAATTATTTTTGTCCACCTAGGAACACTTACCGCATCCACACATCTCCTATTCACCAACAATTCTTTCGAATGGTTAGTCGACTGATAGACTTACCGACGGTTCTCTTACCCTCCTGTTTTTCACTACCAATAACTGTGATTCTAGCGGCTTGAAAATGGAATATCAGTTGACTATCCTGTGTTTCCTTAGTCAGATAGATCAAAGTTTTTTTTATCAACACATTCGCCTCTTTGTTATGCTGCTTACTTACCAACACAAACTTGTGTAATGGACTGTTTGATTTCCAGCAAGTTACACAGATATTTTCTTCCTATTATTGAAATCAGTTTGTCGAATCATGGCAATTTATCTGTCACAAATACCGCCGGGCTACCAGAAAATCTCGCACCAGGATGTATAAGATACCTTGAATTTGTTTTTCACCATAGTAAGCTTGATAAATTTGGTACGTCTTTCCACCAGCAGCCAATATCTTCATTACCATTTTGACAGTTGGAAAAATCCCTGGCATTTGGACACTGTCAATTTTAACGCATGTCCCCGAGAACGAACCCGGGAAACACAACCCCGTCACCTGCACTTCTGCGGTGCTCAAACTGTTTGACAGTCTTTTATTACCGTGGATTACTTCAGCCTGGTGGAGGAGATTAGCACCAGTTCGCTTCTCGGTCGTCGGGTTCCACATTTGAACCGTGACTCACATAGTCCACACAATGGCTTCGACATAAGGCGAGAATAGTGTACTTCGGTAAAAACACATTTGGCTGCCTCGATTGGTTTGTTTTCCTCAGGAAGTCCTCCCTAAGTGATCTTGATCCAAACATCTGCAGGCTGAATTCAGACTGAGTTACTGACCGGAGAGATGCTACTTGTTTCAGCCCCCAAAAGTCCTCTTCTGCTTCAGTTGACCCTGGTGTCTTCAAAGTTACATTTTTCTCATTGAAGGCATGTAAACGCCAAGATGTATTATTTTCCTTTATTTCTCAACAGCCATAGAGAACGTTCACAAACAGGTTTTCTCACGTATCTGCCATTATTAAATCGATAACAATATCACCAACAGTTTAATATCGTGCTGTTATCCAGTTTTTCTTGCTCCATGTATGTTCAACAGATTTTTAAATGTAAAATTTTGTCGTTTTCCTCGGAACATTTGTTTGAATTCGAGGATGAGATTTTTGGACTGAATTTTTTCTCAGAAACACCTGGTATCTTATGATATCTGCTCGTGATTTCTTAGCGACCACTGAAGGATTCTGATGACATTACCTGCTCTCATTTGACAGATGTGTCACTTTCTTACACAGAAAACCGTGATCCACATCTTGATGGGTCATCAAAGCAAAGTTCAATCGGGCTGGTTTTACCCAACATATTCATGGGAAGTCTAAACGAATAAAACCGGCGGTTTTGTGAACGGAAAACATTTTTTTATGTTCGTTTCGCTGGTGACACTTTCATTCCTACCGAATTTCAAATACACGCGCTAATTCTGCTTATGAATTTAAATCGCCAAGAACCAGAAATAAAATAAACCTCACACTACAAGTCAGAACCCCCTTCCATTTGCCCGGTGGTAAAATGAAAAGAAAAGTTGATGGATTTCTCATGCAGGTATAACACACCAGCATGGACAGAGTAGTACCTGAGATTGATAAAATTCTTCCTGCTACAATTTGAGTGGGTTTTGGTAGAAAGCCTATTTACTAAGGCAATCAATACTTGTTTCAACGTGACACTGGAAGACGACTTGGAACTCATTCTCCACAATTGAAAACAATGATTTGAAGAGCAAAGCCTAATGAACAAGCCAAAAGTAGAATCTGACACCTTTTTCACATGCCTACAAGGATCTGGTCATCACTAGGCGGTACGTAGTTGGTTCATCTTGAGAATCACTTTAAAAAGGAGGGTTGTAAAACACGGTATTCCTAGAAACGTCGTCAGAGTCGACTATGTGCCGCCTAGTGTTGTAACATGTCCCTGTTAGCTTTTGAATAAGGTGTCACAGTCGAGTTTTGGCTTGGTCATTAGGCTTCGCCATTCAAATCATTTCCGTGGAGGTCATTGTTTTCGAGTGTGGAGAATGATTTCAAAATTGTCTTCCAGTGTTATTTTGAAAAAAAACATTGATTGCCTTAGTAAACAGGCTTTCTACCAAAACCCACCCAAATTGTAACGGGAAGAAGTTTATCAATTTCAGGTACTACTCTGTCCATGTTGGTCGACAACTGCTGTCGAATCATGTTCAGAATGATCAAAAGTGAACGACTTCATTCAGCAAGTGTATTTTTTGAGATAATAGTTGGTAGTCACTATACGAGCGACTGAAACTCTATCAGACCTTAGAAGAGTTCACTGTTAATTTATGCGCCATTTACCGGAAGCTTCCAACTGGTCCTGTGACATAATTCTGGATGCTAGGTCCGCTTTTCTGGTTCTGAACCAGCTTAAAATGTCGAGTGGTGTTGGGGTTAAGGGTAGAAGGTGTTCACTCAAATAATCAAATTGAGTCTCTCTTTGGATCTGTTCATTCGAGGCTAGTATTTGAGGTTTTGTCACATTTCAGTTATTCCGTTGCGTAACTGATGTTGTAATTCACAGCAGGGATTTCAAACTATGAAAATAATATTTGGGCTGTTCATGAACATGAACATATGGGGCGAAGTATATCCATAACCATCATAAATTCACAAGGCCGTTTGAATGGTGCATAATCTCCAAAGTTAGAAGAAGTTTCAAAAGCTATGTTTCAAGTCAGGTCGAGCCGAGTCGAGTCGAGTCGAGTCAAGTCAAGTCAAGTCAAGTCAAGTCGTGTCAAGTCAACATTAGCTTTATGTTACCGATTGGGTGGATTTTTAGCATTTGCACCATAAACAGTTTTGTAGGTCCCTGGTCACTTTCGTTAAGTCAACAAGCAGCCGAGCATGATATGGAATAACAGGATTTTATTCTACAGAAGTGGGAGGAAATAAAATATGAACTTTGAGCGCGTAAGTTTTGTAGACGTAGCTTTTACAAGTTCGTTGTGTAAAGGTAATGCATGTCTGAAAGCTCTTTGAAGTGAACTGGTCACGAGCCTAGAAGTATTTATGTGATATTATGAAAAATTGTATCTCTGGATATACCTCTCCACTTAGAGGTGTGTTTTACAAATCACATTTTGAAGTTAAAATTATCCTTCAACAGGCCGGGGAACATAAACGACAAGAAGTAGTACCAATAAGAAAGGAGACCTGCGGTCACATTTAAAAATAACTGATTAGAACAGAAAGTAATTAAGGACGCAGAGAGAAAAACCACGATATTCTACATATGAAAACCTGTTGAGCATACATGGAGCAAGAAAAACTGTGTAACAGCACGATATTAAACTGTTGGTGATATTGTTATCGATTTAATAATGGCAGATACGTGAGAAAACCTGTTTGTGAACGTTCTCTATGGCTGTTGAGAAATAAAGGAAAATAATACATCTTGGCGTTTACATGCCTTCAATGAGAAAAATGTAACTTTGAAGACACCAGGGTCAACTGAAGCAGAAGAGGACTTTTGGGGGCTGAAACAAGTAGCATCTCTCCGGTCAGTAACTCAGTCTGAATTCAGCCTGCAGATGTTTGGATCAAGATCACTTAGGGAGGACTTCCTGAGGAAAACAAACCAATCGAGGCAGCCAAATGTGTTTTTACCGAAGTACACTATTCTCGCCTTATGTCGAAGCCATTGTGTGGACTATGTGAGTCACGGTTCAAATGTGGAACCCGACGACCGAGAAGCGAACTGGTGCTAATCTCCTCCACCAGGCTGAAGTAATCCACGGTAATAAAAGACTGTCAAACAGTTTGAGCACCGCAGAAGCGAAGGTGACGGGGTTGTGTTTCCCGGGTTCGTTCTCGGGGACATGCGTTAAAATTGACAGTGTCCAAATGCCAGGGATTTTTCCGACTGTCAAAAAGGTAATGAAGATATTGGCTGCTGGTGGAAAGACGTACCAAGTTTATCAAGCTTACCATGGTGAAAAACAAAATCATGGTTTTTAAGGTCACTGACAGATCTACAGAAGGTTCCACTCAACTGTGTGAATATTGAGGGAGACAAATCACAAAATATGCCTTACTCAGAAAATGATACACCAGGTGCCAAGTGAATGTTTCAGTATATATTGATCGGAATCCACACATGAAATGTGGCTTTTATTCTCTGACATGGCAGCTAATATATTCGGAGGAGTACGTAAGGATCAGATTTGTTGATTTGCTTCAGTTTTGTTAACGCACCTGATGACTCCTTCTCCGCGATTGTTAGCACAAGTGAGACGATCGGCTCAGTGTGAGTCAAAAACATCCAGCTGCAAAACTTATTCGGGTTTATCCTATTGCTAAAAAGCTTGTTGATGAACATTAACTTTTGCTTCTTTATACATCCTCTGCTGAATGACTGCTGAGATCTCTTCACATTTTCCCAATAAAGAACGGACATTACTCACAAAGGTCACGATAATCCGAGTTTCTTCAGTGTTGCAAAATCTGAAACATAATTTTCAGTTCGTAAAACGTTTCTGGAAATTTCCGTCTTGTTATTTGGTAAACCGTTTGCCGCTATATCTAACGTTTTTTTTTGCCGTGATTCACAAACTATCCAGTACGCGTACAAGCAAATAATAATTTCATAAACTTGCACTTGTAGGACAGCATTGGTAACCTTCAAAATGTGAGAATACCGAGTGCCGGTATAAAAATCCACAGAAAATGGTCTTAATTTATTCTTCAACTATAAAGCACGGCCAATTTTAGGCGCCTCGTCATTGGTCGCTTTCATTTACTCTTTTGTTAGGTCATTTTGGTTTAGCAATCCAAACTCGCGAAGGTGTTCATATCCGGCACATACCAGAGTAATGTATTTAGTGGTCACCTCCCACTCTCATGGAACTCGTAATAATACGGACAGAAAGACCGAAAACAATGAATCAGGTCGTCTTGACCTTGAAAAAGGCCGGTTATTCATCCTCTGATTGTCACAATTGCAACCAGCTACAAGAGGAAATTACCTCTTTTCCAAGAAAGACAGACCTGCACCCTGTGGAGCAGGTTTTGTTGAATAGCCTCTGGGATCAAAGCCAGGATTACCCATCAAAACGGAACGATCTTTGTCTTAAGGTCCTCTGTGTTCATAGGTTTCTCTTACTTCACCTAACTCTTCAAATAACTCTACAGGAATAAAGCAAATCCGCAGAACATGTTTGACACACCAATGGCTTTCCGGTAAATACATCGTAGCGGGAGATTCTCATTCAGCCAATTGGTGACGAGTAATTTACTGTGAGATATTGTCCAGCCCGCTGAACTAGATCCTGTGACAGGATAGATAGAAACAAACTCCCGAGATAAGTTATCAAGTATCTCCATCAATGGGTTTAGGTAGTGAGTGAATTTGATCTTGATGACGACCTACCAATAAACATATTCCGAAAACACCGACTAGCGAACAAGTTTGTTTCCAGGGGTTCATACTCATGTCATTAAATCCCAATATATAAGGACAAGTAAAGAGTTTGAGCTGATCATACAAATGAGAAGTGATCGACAAAAATTGTTGGGAAAAAAGAGGGAAAACAGTCATAATCCAGGCTTAAATCAAAAGCAAATGTTGATTGATTCCCACGTGTTATATCAGTTTTCATCTGACCTGTGGCCTGTTTTAAGGCGGAGGGTGGGTCAGGGCAGCTGGAGAGCACACATATCGTTTTTATGCACACATAGAGGGATTGAGTAGGCGGATGCCGCAGCCTCACATCTGATTAGTATGTGGCATTTTACCGATCTTGATTGCCAAACCCGAACCATATACAGGGCACGGGAAGACTCAGTCACGTTTACTGTATCTTAAGTCTGAACAAGGTGTGAAACAATAGCACAATTAAGTGACTTAATAGCTGCAGGGTTCATTCATCCAGTATGGTGTTCGCGAAAGCTTTTGGAAGAAACCCTGGACATTCCGCTTGAGTACATTTTCCTACAGGAATACTGGGCCGATCAAACGGGAATCACAATTGTTGTGTCAAACGTCAGACTTCATTTCATCTCTCCGATTGTTTTCGCAGTAAATTATGTGGTTCTGTTGTGCCCACTACTCCCGTAATAATTGATTTTCATTTTGTACACAGGGGGTATTGTTTGGCCAGAGAAGATAACATCCTGGCATATTGTGGTTTGATAAGATGCGGAAATTTCACTCAGTCGCAAAACTTCATCCCCAGATGATAGTCACTTGGGGAGAGCATAGGAATCGGAAGGCGGAAATAGTTCCTGTAACCTTTTGTGACAAAACAGAAATCCTGAGCTAGCCCGATGCCTGTCGCACTGAATTTGCTGGCTTTTCTACCATCTAATTCTCCAGTTGCACAACTTTGTCCACCGCAGTTGCTGACCAAAGTCTCTCTTGACTGTTCTGCTCCAAGCATTCGGATCACAGTTGGCATTTTCTGGCATTGTGGCGCAAATGGAAGGAAAGTTCGAATTGATCTGGGTGGCGCAAATGGAAATGATCACATGCTTTTCTCTGAACACAGACCAGCAACTGGTAATACAGTTAGCTGGGAGATTTCAGTGGTTGATCATACAATTCCAGCAGCTCACCGCACTAAAAACGGTTGTCCAGCATAAATTGGTCAATCATATTGTAATGAGCTGATTTCATTTGAACATTTTGAGGACATCAATCTAGATTTATTTTCTTTATGATCTTCTTTGGTGCTTGGTTTGGCTACACTGTTTGCTTGGGTTGCATGCGTTTGCCCGTACTGACCTTTGCAAGGTTTCCGTCGATCACACCTTTGACAAACCTCCGGTTTACGCTAACTTTGCGTACTTAGTTCGCTTTTCCCTTCACAGTTCCTCTCGTTCGCCTTTGCATATTTTCCGTATCGATACTATTTTTGTGCCACGATACATTCAATACACTGTCACATCGGTCCATCTACTGGAGTCTTCATTATCCATTCGATCTTTGAGACTTATTCGATAGTTTACTGTCAGAAATGATAGAAGACGCATTCTTTAGGCGCGAGTTGAACGTCCACCATGATGTGATCATACTAGTGTCATGACTACAGAAATGTATGCAACACTGTCGTGTGGTCGTAGCAACCCAGTATGCTAAACGTGGATTGGACTTGCCTGACTGTAGCCCCACCAATCGGCGCATGTGCTTCATTCTGTTTGCGAGGATTTTTCTGTAGCTGCATGCATAATTCATATTGCTTATCGTTTTGGTGCTTTCACAATACCATTGTTGTTCCTCAGTAAGAGTGCTGGTCGCGGACAAACCACGGGACTGCTTTGCTGGGGCTAAAACTCCAATCGCTGCGAACAAGTTTGTGTGACAAGGTTTACATGTGCAGGTGTGAGGCATGTCAGTTAGGCGGAGCCAGGGTAGGAACACCTCTGCGAACGGTGCAGTTAAATAGCCTTGCTCCGTAGTGGAGGAAAACAGCGCCGTAGTTCAAAAGCTTCGTGTAACAGTTTGGGAGTCCTGCGTCATATTTTAGAAGCCATCCATCACAGATGAAAGAATTCTAAGTAAACATACAAATTGCGTCCTTGAATCATCAAGCATATCCATGAACCTAAAAGGTATTTTGCTGGTTGTGTGAATGTGAATTTTTGCCTACCATGTGAAGCAAAAATGAACAGTGCATCAGTATTGGGCTGTCCAGTGTTTATTTTGAAAGAGCATGTTTCAAAGTATCTATTGAATGTATAATGGTTTATTCTTGCTTTACATTAATAACCTAGCATGCCAATGGTCAAAATATATGCAGTGATATACCTGTTTTTACGATTATTTGACGGCTTCGCTTGTATACATGGCTTTACTTTGGCGGATAGTCCGATCGATCGAGAGTGGGAACCATTGGAATTGGTTAATTCAACAGAAAACCGTGGAAATAACTTCCCTGCGCTTGCAACCATTCCGAGTGTCAGACACGTTTGGACTTGACATCGATCCTGTTGAGCTAAATGTGTTGGATTTTGGGTTTCCTCTTTTGTAGAAATTGTCATTAGGGGACCGACCAATAGAGGTCTGACTGATGGTCAACCCGAAAGTTCCGGACTCCAAAACTGCTTTAGTCTGAGCAAAAGGTAATGAAGGATTCTCATCTACAGTGCTGTATGGCTAAACACTAATATCATTCGGAAATGCTGTTGTCATAGGGCCTCGCTTTTTCTCAGTTCCCTAGCTTTTTTGCAACCCCTCTACATAGCTTTATGTTTATTCCGAGATGTTGAGTTATTACCTTTGAATCACCACCGTTCCTAGCACCTCAAACAGTGCATCTACAATCTTCATTGTTGACAGATTCTTTTCTGTGTATAGGTGTGAGAGTAGTAGTAGACACGAACAAAGAAGTCTAGGTTCGGTAGTCAGACAGCAGAACTTCACCTGCCTTGAATCATAGACAAGTTAAGGCCCCACGAAGCAGACCGATAATTTAGCAGTCAGGCAGTACGTCATCTCTCATCCACATTCGAGGACAAGATTGGGGCCATCAAATCCGAGTGATGAACTAATCTGAGACCAAATGTTATTTGAACCGACCTGACCCCAACCATCCGATCGGATTACAACCAGGTTGGTAAGCCAGGAGAGGTGCTCGTCAATGACAATGGTGCCAAAAGTTTCCCAGGTAAGGATTCGGTTATAGTCACCGCATATCTTATTTAAATGGTCTTTTTTGTGCCAATAAACATAAAACATCCGAAGGTAAAAGAGTTTAGTTGGTTTATCTTCTTTTTCGCCTCCCCAAGGAATATCTTTGTTCTGACGTCTCCGTCTTATGTATGATACAGTTATCGATTCTCACACGCTTATGCTAGATTGAAACAGACTGGGCGCGAAAATCACGCGCCATATTAATTGAAAGTTTCTATCCGCGCATGCCAGACCGTTGGCACTACAGTCTTATTGGGCTTCAAGATGCTAGCAAGCGTAAGGTTTTGGCCCAAATAATCGTTTGTATCAATTTCTGGAGACCAAATCCCTGATGAAACATATTTTTTGATGGATGAATCAAAAGTCCCGATACTCCAATGTCCGCACAATTTGTGGAGAGAGAGATTCTGGTGAATGGTTCCTAGGTTACGACGCAAGGCTCCTAAACTGCGGCGTTTGGCCAATGAACTACGGAGCTTACTGCGGCCAGTACCATATAGAGTCTGGATAAGTACTTTGATGTCAGCATAATGGCATCGATAACTGAAAAACCGTTTGCTTTGTGGTTATCTCCTGGGCTGGCTTGGTGTGCCATTGAGTTAAACGGACGTTTCTATGGAGGGTACAAGTGTCTCGCTAAAGTATGGAGATAAAAACGACTAACTGGTTCACTTCAGGACCTGAACGACCTAACTTATTATTCTGGTGAGGAATTCTTATAGGTCACCTAGAATGGGGATTTAACGAGCAATTCTCCACTACGATTTTATCTCAGGCTTTTGCAATGATATTATTACCAGCAAGTTCACAGAACTGTGAAGCAATGGTTGTTTCAGTTAGGATCTCAATACAACGAGTGATTTAGCGGATAACAAACAGCATACTTATTGATTTACAATCGGTAGACAAGTAGAATCATTCAGTCATACTACTGTTTAAGTAACTGGTGCAAAACAAATTGATTTCAGTAAGTTGAAGATGTTTTACGTGATTGATAATTGTTTTCACAATCGTTCAAACAGAGGTTTCTTAACTAACGTAACAGGTGCTGATAAAATGGCATTCTAGTCCGTTTCAATTGCTTTATTCAGCGATTACCAGTGGCGGCTTTGTGGCACACAAATATGGTCGATTTTGCCGGTGATCAGAGTGATTTGAAGATTGGGACGGTACATATAGTCAAAAAAACTGCTCAGAAAAACCTTCCTAAAAAATACAAACAATAGTCAGACCAAAATATCGCAACAGTGCTAGCAACTTTGACTTCACAACGGAGACCTTTGAGACCATTCCCGTTGAAATGTTTTTCCTCGTTGTTATTTTCACATATTTCATTGTTTTGTATGGTTTTATGCATTTCCTTTTGCTTGTTTATGAAAATTGACTAGTTCACTCATCATTTTTATCAGCGCAAATACCTTCGGCAATTTCTATACACTTCTTCAGGAGTATCTCAATATATGTGGGTAAGGCAAGCATGTGAATAACAAATATATTCTCATGGTATTTATTTTCGAGTTGTAGAGGCCGCGAAGGTTGAGAGACAATTTTGTCTGGCCGCTTTTTTAACAAAAGAAAACAATGCGTAAACAGTATTTCCATGGAAATGGAATGTGTTGTTCTAATTTGCTCACAAAAACAAACATTCTAATGCTTTTCAACTTCAGGGCCTCCAGCTGCAAACCGAACAATAATAAAAAAATTACATTTATTTATCGGATTCTTCGACGCGAACATATATTTTTCCAAGAAAAACTTTGTACAAAAGAAGCACTCATTTTTGTTTTGAAACAATCAATCAAATATCTTTGGAAATATGAGAAGGTCAACTATATTTATGAGACCATGCCGAAATGCGTCTCAAGTTTGAACAAAAGAAAAATAAGGCCAGAGGTTCTGGAAGAAAATGTGACCAACAAAACTGCATTTTGAAACTAGCATGTGAATCGTTCTGTGGCAGATGTGTTCCAACCAAGAAAATGTTATATTGATACATATTTTACCTCCGTATGCAAGTAATCGTTTCAACCACTCCTTCAAATTTTACCGATAGCATTACCTCCAAACGTTCACCAATACGTAATTGTGGACGCCAACGTATTTTGATGGTTCAAGATTGTATGGTTATTTATTTCAGATCCGTTAGTCAAGTTGGAGTCTCATATTGCATAGTAATTTATATATATATATATATATATATATATATATATATATATATATATATATATATATATATATATATATATATATATATATATATATATATATATATATATATATATATATATATATATATATATATATATATATATATATATATATATAGGCAACAAAAATAATATTAGCACATTATATCCCGATAAAGCTGAGTGTATTTAGCATGGATTTCACTGCTCAAACGCTACGCTAACCACTCGTTAAAAATGATCTGGCAGATAGTCGTAATGTAATACTCTTCGGATGCCCCTTCATATATATTCCCAATTGGCTGAATTTGCAGCCCCTCCTTTCTTCTAAGGACAACGTTGGGGATTTTTGAAATCAAATACTAACTAAGGGAACAAATGATAAGTGTATTTGATTTACACGCATGAGACGATTACTTGACCCGATACAAAATAATATCACACATCAGATTCATATTTGGCCACGTGTTCTGTGTAACACCCTGAGCATTCCCCGTGATACTGTGCAGATTGTCACAATAAAGCGTTAGCGTTTGTGTTCCCCCACCCTATTTGGGTTGATGTTCACATTTGACTCAAACATCAGTAGAATTATTTGTCATCGTACAGACTGATATTCGGAGTGGTTTTTATTCTGTGATGAATGTAGGCATTATTGGTCGTTCCGGACGATTTATTGACGACCAATCAGGTATAGTCGTCACTTCTACTGGAAGGGCACACGAGAAAGCTTTTCTTTCCGAATAGTGCAATTATTAAAAACACCTTCGATCTGTGCATCCACCCTTGTAACGTGGTATTTGTTCTCTTTTTCTCGTCCTATCTAAAATGGTATGGCTCAGACCTAAGTGACACGGGCTTTGTTCTCGGTATAAATTTTTGCAGCCCACACGATTAATGCTCTGATGCAATACGGATGCCAGGCAAGCTTTCCTCCTTAGAGTAGCAGTACAAGTTTCACATCAGGGATTCTAATAAGAAGGCATATTAATCACCAAACTCACAATTTGTACGATAACTCTTCAGAAATATCCGGCGCGAATTTCTATATAAGTAGCGTTGTATATGGGTGGCAGGAAGGCTTATTCCGGAAGTACATGAATGATTTTGTGGTTGGCACCGTTTATCGCGAATGCGTACCCGATACATTTCTGCCCTGTCGATCATTTACGTGCCCACTATATTATTTTCTCTCATGCCAGTCTCATTTGAATCATTTGGGAAGGTTTACGGACGAAAAAACCATTTTCAGAATACGCAACTGATTTGTGAAAATGTCATTTGTTCTTTGGTCAAGTCTAACCTGCAGGACAGGTAATCTTGGCTTAAAGGTTGGGTTTGTGGTGGGGTTGATTTATCTTGTAGGAAAGCCGCAGTATTCAGGACCGGCAAAACATCCACCTATGGAACGGTTCATGTACAGATTTATTTGAATCCCATCAAAAATGGTTAGTTCTCCTGTCGTTGCCGACTCGGAGGAGTTTCAATTTGTGAAAAGTGTGTAGTGTCTTGGTGTCATTGTGATGCAAATCTCGAAAACATTTCCAACTAGCCCAGGTTACAAGTCGTTCAAATCTCAACGGATATGTTTGAATTCCAATGGTCAAGATATATGTCCTTGTTAGACGAGTTATGACCACAATAAATGGCACCTATTAGGCTTGAACCGGAGTCCTATCTTGTATATGCATTAATATATATATATATATATATATATATATATATATATATATATATATATATATATATATTCTGGTTGTGGGAAATACAGCGTAATACGCAGGAATTAGTGTTCCTCTGAGTCGCACTGCACCTGTTTCATCTGCAAAGTACAGGGAAGAAGAACTCCATCAACGCACAGGCTCAGTACGTGCATTACCAGGTTACTACATTCGCGACATTCGGGTGCCAATATGGCTGCCAACAGCCTAATAAATACAATTGACAGAAAAATCAATGCAACCACTTTTCCGAGTTCCATACTTTCATTTTTCGCTTAATCAATGCATACGGGTGTTGTCGACTGCCAAAAAAAAACAATAAAAATCAATGTAGAGGAAGTATCTGTCTGAAACATTTCAACGCGATTCTCATGAATGGAGAATTGAGGTCATGAAGATATATTTAGTTGTTCCTTGCTTTGATAACGTTCAGAAGAAAATAATTTGGTTGTAAATAAGTGCTCGTACAAACGACATTCATTTGTGCTAAGATGATGTGAATACAAATTATAACTGATTCCTACTAACAAATTTACTGGGTCATGGTACACATCGAATGAGTACTATTATGGAAGACCGACGTTCGTAATTGAATTTAAGGGTATCGTATACATCCTGGTGCGAGATTTTCTGGTAGCCCGGCGGTATTTGTGACAGATAAATTGCCATGATTCGACAAACTGATTTCAATAATAGGAAGAAAAATCTGTGTAACTTGCTGGAAATCAAACAGTCCATTAAACAAGTTTGTGTTGGTAAGTAAGCAGCATAATAAAGAGGCGAATGTGTTGATAAAAAAAACTTTGATCTATCTGACTAAGGAAACACAGGATAGTCAACTGATATTCCATTTTCAAGCCGCTAGAATCACAGTTATTGGTAGTGAAAAACAGGAGGGTAAGAGAACCGTCGGTAAGTCTATCAGTCGGCTAACCATTCGAAAGAATTGTTGGTGAATAGGAGATGTGTGGATGCGGTAAGTGTTCCTGGGTGGACAAAAATAATTACTGGGATCGACAATACGTTCACAGGTGACGACATCAGTGTCGGGCAAGCGAAACAGCAGGCTATGCACTAGCTTCTTTTGCGAGAGTAGCATATGATGAAGGGCCCGCATACTGATGGCCTCAGTAATTGATTGTGATCTTTATCTGACTGATTTAAATTATTATTTGACACATTGCTCACAACCAATTAGTGAACACAGTTGGGAGAATGCTACTGAATACGTGTGCTGCCCCTTGTTTGCTGCTAAAAATGTTTTAGTGAGGGCATGTTGCACCCAATAGCCTTATGTGCACCTTTACGATCGTTGCTAGATTAAGGATAAATGAGGGACAGCCTCAGTGTTATCAGGAAGTATATCGCTGAGTAAAGAGTGTGACTCCGCTGAATATGGTAGATTCTACCACTACTAGCCCTAACCAGACAGGGGAATTACTAACGATACCCTGTGCTAGGCCAATTTTCGAATAAGGATTGCGGAAAGCAATTTCCGACAGACTGTTCGGAAGTAATAAAGGTGTTAGTCAGCGTACTGCCGTGGTTGAACATCCTGCTAATTCAATGCCTACTGGACTTGCCCAAACGTGGATATTTCACACCATTTCACGAGCAGAGAAAAAGCTTTTGCAGTTCTCACTACTACAATGCATATGAATCTGGAGCGATTCGTATATCTTATCACTGACTGAATGCTTTTGATTTCCGCCGTCAACCTTTCATCGACACACAGATCCACATCCACTGCAGATTTTCATGGATATGAGCTACAGCCCAAGGGATTTCCAAGCTTTCTTGAAGTGCCTACTCGTTCGATGGAAGTAGCATGATTCCCTATACACAACTTTCGATGTACCGTGAGTATTTACAGGGAAAGTAATCGAAAGGGAAGAATTCGTGTTAACACGTTTTTCTTGTTGTTGATGAGTACATAAAAGTACTAATGGAATAACTGCATCTGCTTTTGGTGTTCCAAATGAAATGACGGCTGCTTTCAAATCTCAGTCCTTCAATTTACCAATACAAGAGAAGAAAAATGGTCGCAATGTTAACCGTTGCTCTATTTACAAATGCTTGATAAACTGAAACTCATTTTCACTACATTTATTGTTCAATTAGTTTTCAAGTTTGCATATTAAGCCCTACTGCACATGGAATAAGGACGACATTGAATTTATTCGATTCAATATATGATTGTGTATCATCCTTCCATTTGCAGTGGGTTTTAATCTGTTCTGATCATTAACACCTGGCTAAGGTTAAACAAGATACCGCTTGTTACTTTCCTTGCATTAGATCGATACCAATTGGGTCCTGCACATCAAATTATAAGTGCCAGCAAACTCGTTTTTGAAACCTCAGATCACCTTTGCATAACAATTAGTGCGAGCTTAAATAGTCATAGGACTTCAATAGTCTCCCTTCTTGTCTTCCTAACCAGATAATAAAAAGCCACTGAAAATAGTTCACCTATGTAAAGGTCTGCCTGCCAATGCAACCGGCGCACATGGACGCAGCAACTTAGGCAATCTGACTGTCGTTTGCAAGTATTCGGTGTGTGTTCTTGGTATTTCTTATCCTATTAGGCTTGGTTCTGTGAATTATCGGTAATCAGGTCCCGAGGATATGTTCAGCTGCGTGGTTGCGGTTTTCGTCCAGTGATCAGTACGGTGATAATATTCAGTGAGGCTTGCTGTGAAGATGCAATTTTTTGCTTGAAAGTGCTTGTTTGGTTAGCAAGTGTCTATCCGTACTATGGACAAGTGTGATTCTATCCAAGCTATTCTGAATCGTGTGTAACTATGTACTCTCATAAATTGTCTACAGCAGTTGCTGTTTTTGTCTTCATGCACGTATTGATAGGAAGCACTAAACAGTTGACGTCTAGTTTCAACCAAAACAAGAATCACAAGAAGTACTTTCTTTCGGCTGTGCACTTTTTTATTTACAGATTACCAAACACGTTCAGCTTGTTAGTGCTTCAGATGATGAGCGCAGGCTATCAAGTCTAAACCGAAAGAAAATGAAAAAATTATCGAATATGTGCGTAAGTCACCAGCAATTTGCAATGTGTAGTAATTCGTAAAAAACTTTTTTTCTTTGCGACGACGAAAAATTATTGCCGGTTTATAGTTTTCCTAATCGAATACAGAAGTGGGTCGTTTGAGAAGTGCAAATATCGTGAACGACTCGACAGAATTATACTAGGCATCATTCAAAGAAAGAAGAAGCGACTCTGTTTTTTGAAGATAAGATATTCAATGAGGTAAACCTTGAATTTCTTCAAGTGCGGGAACTTTATACCGTTTCAGAAGAAAAATGATAAGATCAGTGTTGGTCTTTTATGCAAGTTTAATTGGTACTGGATTGCTCCCTGCTTCGGAACAAGTTTCGAGGTTATCACTATGAAAAAGTAATAACTGAGAGCAATGCGTTTGAATAAATTATTTTGAATACAACATATGTGAAATGCGAGAGTGGACTTGAATGAACAGGGGATAGTTTTACTCCAAAAAATAAACCTTTGATATAACAGGATTAGGAGATAAAAAGCTCTACTATAATGCAAATCACGAGTCCGAATGTACGGGGCATTATGTTTTCTGGATGGTTGCGAAAGATTCATTGTAAATTATGAAGAATCAAACCAAACTAAGGTAATGCCGATTTCATAAGCAGGTTAAAGGGCACTAGAGAACCAATTGTATTACTCATTAGGAAGGAAGAACCGATTCGGAATAAGGAAAAATGATAGTGCCAGCGGTTAGTTGAAAATAAAATTCTGCATATTTGTTGAGAACAGCAGCAAATGTATTTTCGGAGCGGGAACACATTTTCCCAGTTCCCGTTGTTTACGATTCTGATACTGTTCAGGAAAATTTTGGTACGGTTTGTGATCCCTGTTTGGTAATTCAAAAGCTTTTTCACGTGCTTCCAGAGTTCTTCGTTACCATCAGTTCGGATAGCCAACCACAGCTGAGCGGTACAGAGGATATAGGGACAATTTACTCAAGTCTAACCTGGCCGTTTTAGTGTAGATAAGAAGTCAAGAAATTGGTGCAAACAGGACTTTTGCGTTAAAGCCAGCAAGATTACACGTTAGGGCTTAGAAAAACTGAAAACCCAAAGGCAAAGTGGGCCCTTATAGGAGTCTAATATAGGTGCATCATATCATGAATTCACATAAAGATCACCGAGATGTGTTCCGCTACCAGCTGAGAGTTGGAATTTTGAATTACCCGTACAATTCACAGGAGCTCTTCTCTTGACATGTATTCGATATTGCTATAGATTTGCTTGAAAATATAGAAGCCTAGCTGTATTTGTATCTAAAGGCGGCAGCCTCTTCAAGAGATGCGATTTGTGATTCCCACCGAATAACGCACAAAGGCGTGGCCGTTTACCAATGCTTTATGGATGGTCATGGCGATCTTACCAGCATAAGTCAGACAAAATTTCAAAGGTGGTTGCGGAAGAATATTTTGGAAACTTGCGGAAGATTATTTGAATCGGAAAAACGAAATCACTTATCAGTGAGCAAATCGAGCAAACGAGAAAGAAGAAATTCCGGATGCTAGTACCATAAATATGTTTAATATAGTGAATGATGAGCCCCGAAAACACTGTTCATTGTGTTATTCGTTTCTTATTGGAGTGCACAAATTTTCTTTCGATTTGTATTTTCACTCCCACAAATCAGGCTACAGGTCAATCAAACCGCTGCAACCCAACCTATTGAGTGCAACAGGACTTGAACACGGATGGAGCCGGTCCTTCATTAGTGGTGATGAAAGCATTCGAAAACTCTTTTACGACTTTAAATAAGCAAACTGTATTGAACTATCGAATGTGTTTTATCGATTCAAAATTTTGTACAGTCAAATCTGTGTGTCTTGATTTTCCCGTGAAAACATTGCAAAACCTGATAAAGAAGATATTTAGTTTTATACAACTTTTTCGGAGAGGATAACTCCCTATTATTCACAAAGTCAAGCAAATATTTCATACAAAATAATGCCAGTAAACCATGACCATATTATTATTTAGGAGTTATGGAATCAACTTCTATTGAAGAAGCTAAAATCATAGTCGAACACTGCTACATTAAACAAAGTAATCATGGGCTGGAAAGTATCGGATCACATCGATGACGTCGTCCAGCTTAAACCAAAGAAAAAACCTGTCGAATTTAAATGATGTTTTTGCCGTGTATCACTGCATAGTGCATCATATCATGAATTCACATAAAAATCACCGAGATGTGTTCCGCTACCAACTGAGAGTTGGAATTTTGAATTACCCGTACAATTCACAGAAGCTCTTCTCTTGGCAAGTATTCGATATTGCTCTAGATTTCGCTTTTTGAACACAGAAGAAAACGTCGGACTTCCGGTTTGGAATCCTCGAGACCCGCCTGCAAGACGTTCAGAGTTAAGTGACACACGTAAGTCTCGCTTTCAAGAGCATGTATTTCCATTCCGTTTCTCGTTCGTGATTTTGTTTGTGGCTCTTTCCGACTCTGTCTTCGACTGGACGAACTGCGAGTTAGCAGCCATATGTATGTTGTCTAAAGTAAATGCGTCAATTTTGGTTTCACTGACTTTACTAGCAAGCACAACGTATGGCTGAACAAGATCAAATCTGAAATCAAAGGTTGCTTATTAACAATACTCCGTCATTCGACATAATTATATAATATATGAAGAACGGGTGAAATACTGTCAGTCACTTTTTATTTTAACTACTGGACATTCGTTATTTTGTATTTGTTGTAAAAAGCAGTATACCTGTAGCCGCTTGCGGTTTGTCAGCTGAGCTGTGGTAAAATACCACGCATCGCAATTTTCGACCGAGGGCTTCAGCCCCCAAAAGATCGATGTGCCGAGGACAAATTTTTCCGTAATCAAATTAATGCACAAATTGCTTTGTTGAGTCACTCATTATTTTTCCAGATTAGGTGAGTGATTTTAGTTCCATTCCTTTTTCCCAGAACTTTGAACTTGAGGTGCTTAATTTACACACACTCTCGCCCACATTACTGAAGAATCAGCGAGAATTGCTATTCTATGAACGTCAACAAGTCCATCACTGATTTTTTTTGGTTTTTCTATTCGGAGCACTAGTTATTCACAAGTTTCATCTGAATTGGTCACTCTGTGATTAAGGGTTGAAATAAATAAAATGAATATCGACATAATCCAAACTTTTGTTTGGAGTTGGAGGCGCTACACTATCTGACGCAATATTGAAATCCAGGTAACCGGTGTCTTTAGCGTACTCAATCACGTCTACTCGGTCTAGGGTTTGCCGTGATGAACAGTAAAGCACCGCGCTCTTATGATGCTAGCTCGGCTAGTGAATAACCTCGTGTAGTACAAACGAGAAAAAAGTTAACGGCCCAGTTTATATTTGGACAAAATCAAGGGCACGCTGCTATACCACATGTGCTCTTAGTGATCATACGAAGAGGGCTGACCACCACTTCTGTCGAGCTTGCAGAGCCGTAAGGTACTCCCACAGCCATCGCTTCCAAAATACCTATGCAAAATAATTCGCCAGCTTCCATCCGTGAAGGGAGCTCTCACGAGGGTTTGTCGGTCCTTTGAAACCCACATTCAACCCCATCGTCAACAGGTCGTTTGGGGTGAGAGATAGATGGGTTGGGTTGTCGTTGGTTACTGAAACCAGTAGGCGGTTGTGCAGAATTCCTTCGATCACGCTCTTGACGGTGCTCAACGTCCCATCGTTGGGCGGCTGTTGTTCGATTATCGACGGCAACAGTCGCCTGGTGGACCTTATCAGGCGTTCCCACACACCCCCGCGGTAACTGATCTGTGAGAGATTGAAGTGACACCGCATGCCGTAGGCTACAGTTCGATTCTGCAGCTCGACCATGTTCATGTTTTGGTGCCAACGCTGTAGTTTTCGTTGGGCACCCAAGAAATTTGACCCATTTTCGGAATATATATTCGCTGGTATGCCTCTTCGATTGATAAAGCATTCCAAGGCTTGGAGGAGGGAGTTGGTTGTCATCGAATGCGTAACTTCTAAGTGCACCGTGCCTGACCACATGCAGGCCAGGATACACCCGCATCGTTTTTCCAACCTTTTTCGACACTTGATCCACAAAGGCCAGATAAAGTCCAGCCCGGTGTCACTGAACAGCCACCAACCCGGAGTCACTCTACATTCTGGCATGGGAGCCATGTATTTTTTGCCCGCTGCGGCCTGCGTCTCCTACAAAGTACACAACGTTTGACTACGCTTTTGAAGTCGCTCTTCCTCTCAGCAATCAGAGGCGATTTTGGATGACGCTTCTCACGTGACTTTCCCCGGCATATCCCCTTCAAGAGGTGGATGTGTTGAATCTCTAGCTCTATCACAGGTTGTCCAGCCGGTAGCAATATGAAATATTTCGTGTCAAAGCTCAGGTGGGAGTCGGTCAGCCTACCATCTACCCGTAGTAATCCAATAATAAGTTTGGGGCCTAAATACATCAAGTTGCTTTTCGGAGATGATTATTTTTGTCGATCGGTCCAGCTCTTTCTGCCCTCTCGAGTTCTGAGGTGAAAGCCTCCAGTTTTACCATCTTGAATAAATCGTGTCCTGTGGCTAGTTATTCATCGGGGCTTATTGGACTCACTCGTACATGTCTGGAGGGGCGGGCCGCTTTCATGATTAGCAAACGTCTCTTGAACCTGGCCAACCACACAGGTGACGGAAGCGTCTTCATCCGGGAGGATAACCTGACCAGCTGCTCTGAGTTCAAGACACGGGATCGAAACCAATTTCAGCGGCGCAAAGTGGGCTTCGGCGAACAGGTTCCGCGTAGCATTTTTCCATCTCGCGTGCACCATCGTCCATATGCCACGGCTCCGTAAGTGACTTTGGATGAGTCCGAAAAGGCGTGTAGTTCTCCCGTTTGTGTTGTGTGACCAGGGGACAAGCATCGTGGAATCCGTTTATCTCCTAGTTTCTTAAAGGTGTTCATAAATTCTTCCCAGTCCAGCTAGTCTTCTTGGTCCAGTGGCTGTTCCCACTCGACTTTCTTACGGCAGAGCTGCTGCAGCAAGATCTTTCCGGGTAACAGCAAGGGAGAGATAAAACCGAGCGAATCGAACAAACAAGAGGCAGCATATAGTAAACAACGACAAGTGATAAGTTGTCCGGAAATGTTTAGCTTGAAAAAAAAATCGTCCAGTTCCGCATTTCAATGTTTTCCTAGCATGCGTTCCGTAGGGAGTGAGTCGTCCAAATCTCGAAAACTGTCGGCCCTATCGTGGTAGGAAATCATTTCGAGCACTTCCGGATGCGTTTGACATTCACCCAAGTGGACGAATGCTGTTGTGTGGAATATTCAACAACAAGTTTAATTCTAAATTTTACTTTCCAGTTTTTGGTGCAACATTTAACGAAAGATGAGTTGCGTGTTTTACAAAACCGAATTTCAATTTTCCCACCCATATGAAGGCAATTCACTTTCATTGGGTTTATTTTTCGTAACGGTTGACCAGAAACATATGTTCCCTGTTAAAAAAAGAACTTCAAAAAAGAATGTATCTTAGAAGCGAAAACATCTTTGAAGAGAATCTTTTTAGTCCCAAACACTTTTAGAAGTTGCACTGATACAGGATGATGTAATTGCTGATTACGTAATAATTGTGAAGGCCGTCAGATGAATTGTCTAAAGAATGCAGCCCATAATGGCATGCTTCCTTAAAATTTGAAAAATATCATCAGCTTTACGTGAATGATGGAATATTAGTTTCGAGGATTTTAAAGCTTTCGTTGTATTTCATTTTCACTTGCAAAAGCCAACCTCTTTGGGTTACCATGCAAAAAAAGTGCTCAGTTTTTAATCAGCTACAGAACGGAATATATATGCCACGAGATGAGTAAAGCAGACGAATCAAAGTATTAGTTTTGAAATTACTGTACAAATTTGACTCATGAAATTGAATGACATTCATCAAGTTTGCCTCTTTGGTGGAAGGCAATCTAGTAAAAATATGCTAACACATTGGTATTATTGCGTGTAGTGAAAAAAACAATGAATAAGTGAGGATATAGCAGAGGGGTTGTTTTCCGTTCAGCTTTTCATCAAGCTGAGAAAATTGCATGTCCAAACGTAGCTTTACAACCGAAAACAGGTAAATGGCTTTCCAGTTGTGCATCCCAACCAGCTGAATAACAAATGAATCTACTTACGCAGAGGCAAACCCCCAACAGCTATTATGAAGTACGAGAATTTGTGGTTTACCGACAGTCAAGAGTTGTTCGTTTGACAGCATGTTTAAGTAGAAAAGCACAGTGGCATGATAAATTTTCATTTTTATGAAAAAAGGGTTTGTACTCAAACTGTATTACTACAGAAGACAAATGCAACGGTTACTACCATGTTTAACAACTACCTTCTTCAGTTCCCACATTGTGCCAAGAAAAAACGAACAACAAGCGAAAACCTTTCAATAACTTTCAAAAATAGCTGTTGCGAAAAGATAAGGGTGTGACTGACATTTGTATTACCGGGTAGACAATTTCCGTTGTTAAGGCATATCGTGATTATGTCTATTGTATGCTATTACCTATCCATAATCGAATATTTTTCGTGCTTTCCTGGTTAGATGACACCAGTTGCCATGAAAAGAATGACGCATAGTCTTTCTACCCTCGTATCTGTCACGAGACCGAAGAAAAAAGACATCTCCGTTCCTTTGGCAAATTAATTAGCATGAAGTTGCTGTCTATTGTTTTCTGCAACCCGACTGCAATGTAATCTGTCATTCGCTGACTTTACCACTTCTGACACCTGTATATGCCTGCCGTTGGGCATCCCCAGTTGAAACGATTACCAGAATTCCATTGAGCACAGGAGGCTTTTCAGCCGATGGCACATACGTTCGAGTGTTTCTGGAAAAAACAAACGTCGGTCCAACCGTGCAGTATGTGTAACTGTTCGTAGAGATCAACTTCTGGTAAACTTCGCGACTGGCCTTACTAACTGTGTAAGTGTCATCTAAGCAACAGCGGAAAATTAACATGTCGATCACATATTTCCCGAAGTACATATCAAAAATACTCGGGAGTAGTCAGAAAGAACACCCATTGTTCAGTTCTTTGCGGAATAAAGAAACTAAGCGAACTTTTGCTCGCAGTGTCTTTTTTTGCTTGCTATGTTACCAACTAGTGCATCGTTTGTGGAAATTCAACGTTCTTTATGGAATAAGATCCGGGACAGGTGAACTTAACACCTCATCAGAACGACGGTTCTGAGCTTCAAACATTGTGAATACCACGTTATCTTATTACCAGGGCACTGATCATCCACTTGATCGATGAGTGACTTAAATGCAAGGACAATATGATGGAATGTTTCTGCAAGCCATTTACAAACAGTATAATGGTGAATGATATGGAATATATTAAACGGTATGTCCAATACGCAGTCAAAGGAGGAAAAGTGGAAGTTGCTTTTTGAATATTGTCTTGGGGCCTATTGTCACATGTCTGCAACAGGTTGTGGAACGGCCTCGCCGGGCTTTGAAAAACACAAATATCATCCACGATTCTTCAATTAAAACCCATAACTATTTGTGTCACAAGACTCAAAGGACGATTTTGTTTAATTTTATTGTCTCTTGATATTAAAGGAGTATTTGTGTTCTATTCAGAGACCCACCGGTTTATTATGAGAACGTTTTTCTTTCTTTACTTCATGGCTTTTCATGCATGTGACCCAATTACTGTGAATTTCTAATTATTCCTCAGATGCATATTGATGTTTTGGAACACCACTTTCATCTACAAAGGCTTTTCATCAATTTGTAATAGTATTCTCACGTCAATGGAACATGTAGTAGATGGTTTCAGGTTTTATTTGATTTGCATTAACATTTTGATCGGGAAGGGATACATTGCAGAAGAATATAAGTTTGAAACAGAGAAAACGAACATTTTACCGTTGATGTATTTCGAAAAAGGGATGTTTTGTCAAAGGAATGGAATACTCTGACCGATATTTCTTGTAACACTGTGTTTCATTGGCTGCTGTGCGTGGCCACGAATTTGCCGACTATCGTGTCTCAACTGCATCCGTTTTCCTTGAAGTTGGAACTCATTCTTGACCAGAGAATTTCCCGACAATTCCACGAAGTGTCTGGGGCTTTCAGGTAGGGAAATATCACGTTTATCTGTGTTCCGTTCTCTGGATTAGGTGTAACAATCTGTGCTTGAAGCTAAGATTGATATAACATAATACTTACATTCAACAACACTGCTGGGCTATAGGAATCAGATAGAGCCATTTACCTGTTTCCGGTTGTAAAGCTACGTTTGGACATGCAATTTTCTTAGCTTGATGAAAAGCTGAACGGAAAACAACCCCTCTGCTATATCCTCACTTATTCATTGTTTTTTTCACTACACGCAATAATACCAATGTGTTAGCATATTTTTACTAGATTGCCTTCCACCAAAGAGGCAAACTTGATGAATGTCATTCAATTTCATGAGTCAAATTTGTACAGTAATTTCAAAACTAATACTTTGATTCGTCTGCTTTGCTCATCTCGTGGCATATATATTCCGTTCTGTAGCTGATTAAAAACTGAGCACTTTTTTTTGCATGGTAACCCAAAGAGGTTGGCTTTTGCAAGTGAAAATGAAATACAACGAAAGCTTTAAAATCCTCGAAACTAATATTCCATCATTCACGTAAAGCTGATGATATTTTTCAAATTTTAAGGAAGCATGCCATTATGGGCTGCATTCTTTAGACAATTCATCTGACGGCCTTCACAATTATTACGTAATCAGCAATTACATCATCCTGTATCAGTGCAACTTCTAAAAGTGTTTGGGACTAAAAAGATTCTCTTCAAAGATGTTTTCGCTTCTAAGATACATTCTTTTTTGAAGTTCTTTTTTTAACAGGGAACATATGTTTCTGGTCAACCGTTACGAAAAATAAACCCAATGAAAGTGAATTGCCTTCATATGGGTGGGAAAATTGAAATTCGGTTTTGTAAAACACGCAACTCATCTTTCGTTAAATGTTGCACCAAAAACTGGAAAGTAAAATTTAGAATTAAACTTGTTGTTGAATATTCCACACAACAGCATTCGTCCACTTCGGTTCAGTTTAGAAGAAATTATTTTTATTTCAAAACTATCTAGAGTTTTTCAAAATCCGTCTAGATAGTGATTTATTTTTTGGTTTGGAATCTTTCCAGATATAGCGCTTGTACATCTTTCCATAGCCAGACTTTTCAAACTTTTCGAGCATTTAAACGGGCCTGAGATTTCTGCTTACCCATTTGTTAACGAAACGTACAGCACCGTCAGCAGAGATAAAAGCCCATAGTTTGATGTTGAAATAAGTTGCTTGCTTTATCACAACTCAGCAAACTCGGATTACTGTTCATCAGATCCATTTTTCTCAAGCAATATTGTATCGGTCAAATATTGCGTATTTTGATCCCTGAACATTTTAATAATTTTGTTTCACTGCTGGTGGTGTTCTACATGCAAATCCATCAAGTTTTATCGTGAAAGGCCTGTTTGTCGCATTCACGTGTGGTATATTTACTAGCCTCATTATGACCTAATTATCTGAATATTATGAGTAGGCCATTTTAGGCAGCCAAGTTGATTGTTGTTCTGTGCGGATGTCAGCAAATGCCAGTTACCTGAATAACCTTCCTTTATTAGTGTTTCCTGTTGAAACATTCAACAACGTTGTGTTGACAGAAGCAGAGCACTTGTATTTACCAATCTACACTACACTCTACACATTGAGGATCCACCAATTCAACAACATGGGACTGATACAATGCAATAGAACACTATGGTTGTGTGCCGTTGTTGTTAACCTATCAACCGATGTAATGAAATAAACTGACCAACATAGCAAGAGAGCACTGGCTGTACAGATATATTGAACTTGGATAGAGAACGTCAACTCCCCAAATCGAGGATCTGCTTTAAATGGGTTCATTTCAGGTCCCATGCTTCTTATATTGAAGCTATCTTGTATTTGCCAAACTATTTGTTTCCGCTTCATGCATTGTCACCGCTAGATTCCAGGCAGATCATACCCTCGACCTCCTAAACAGCGTAAAAATGGTTGCTCAGCCCTATTGCTTAACACAGCTCTACTCAGTCTTGTCTCCCTGATGTGTCCATGCACCCCTATTCTCTTGAGTCTAACGGTTGTTCTTGTTTTAAACTGCGGAAAAAGACCATCTCAAAACTCATAACACGAGTTGAGAGCGAATATATTTTTCCATGATTTTATTCTCACGGCATTACAATCACATTTATATGGATACAAATTATTAAGATGAGTTAGAAAAAGTCTCACTAAGTCAGTACGGAGAGGAAAGGTGAGAAAGGATGGAAACCGGTGTGAATGACCAGATAATGTAACCGGTGCTAATAGGCGTACGTCAACGCCGCGCCAGGCTGTGTAACACAGTTGAGCGTTGGCCGTGGGAGTTGTAGTGCTTTGACTAATTTTCGCTGCTAGCAAAGCTCAGGCTTCAAGAGGCGGATAATAATTGCCTCAGTAGTTGCTAGTATCCGGAGCCTATTTGCTCTTGACAGTGTCATGGGACCTGGTAGACGTCTTTGAAGATGGGCTGGATGTCGATTGATTGCCCAGTTTCTAACATGTGCGAGACGATTGAAAGTGATTCTACTCCATTGACTCCGTGTCCATGCCATCGTGGGTGATGCTCTTCATCGTGTTTCGATAGCCGTCTTGCCGTTTGACCAATGTAACATACGAATCGCTTTCGACGTCTGTAACATGCGTCCATCTGCACGCTGATGGCGTTTTGTGTTATCTAATTCGTCTTCACATAAGCTGATAACCAAATCTCCCACCCATCCAATTGTGCTCATTCAACTTCAGACCAAATTATGTATCTGGTATGACAACTCAGCTCGCAATCGATACAGCTTTAGACGTTCTCGCTTATGACAGCAAAGAACCCATAACCTACTATTCCGAATAAAAGGAGTACACAACATTTAGGTCACACCAATCGGATTGTTTTAGCTGATAACTCATTCAAGATTGTATTCATCCGGATTCATTGCAGTCAAGACAACAACTTAGATTGCAATTTGACAGGAAACAATTCCAATAACACCTCTGACGACGGAAGACGGAGGACGTGAAGCGGAATCTTTGGGTGCTTTTATTTCATTATAGGTAAATGTAACAGGCTTTATTCAACAAAACTGGATACTTTCGGACAATGGTGAAACCATACAATATAGGACCAAAACTCCGTGGAAAACGTGTTTACAGATTTATCAGAACTTCGTTAGGCGCATGGCAAAAGTTTGCATACCAAACACAACGCATTCAATGCGGTGGCTGACAACGGAGTACTACTCACTGTGCCGCCATACACCAAAGTTCAAAACTGACCTCATTGAACTACGAACAGAAGGCTCTTGTTGAATTACACATGCGCCTGGTTTATATGGCATAAACTACTCGCTTTCTTCCCTAAGGAGTGAAACCTGTATCGTAGGTCTTTCCGGCAGTAATGAACTCGTCACAGACTGTCTACTGGAACGTCATGTTTCTGAACAAAACAGGAGCAAACTAATCGCATAAATACCGAGAGACACAGATTATTCAGACATCAAATTATGGATGCTTATTGACACAGAATCCAAGTATGTTTCCGGTATGCAGCCATTAGTGGAAGTATTTGAAGCGGAGTATAAATGTGGTCGACGTCTTGCTAGGTGCTCCATTTTAGGGTTCTTGGAGCGTTGTGAAACAAAGGTTAATTTTGTTATCACTCCTAAGCTGCCTACAAATGCACCAAAACTGTATCACCTTAGTTATATGGTGTTTCGACATTTCCGGGAGCTAATTGACTCCTTAGTGACTGTTGAATGCGATCAGATTGGCATATTAGGGGCAGTTCTTTTCAGTTATGAATGGAGATGTCCGTACGGACCCCTCGCCATTCTATCAATAGATTTTCTCTCTCGTTGTTCTAGTGTGCAAGTCGAAATCCTGTTGAATAGTAAATTTTACCTCCGGGCTGACAATGTCATATACCAATGGAACAGCACCGACCACGTTCTCCGATCAACATGGACTAGGTCGATGGAAGGACATAAGTCGATGCAACTTCCCGAGCTCCGCTTCATATCCTCCTCATTACACAGCAGATTCTATTTACGTGTCCGAGTTCTATTCATGGACCCTAGATTGATTAACAATTGCGAATCGACTGTATATCATGATCATTGTTAATATGATTCTGCAGACTGTCACCCCCATCTATCGTACTCCTTCTCATGTTTACCTATGCATTCAAATTCAGAGTTTGACTTCCAGAGATCTGAGATCGATTACTGACCCCACTTGATTTTGATTTCCGACGTAAGACCAGACAGTCCCGGGAAGAGCTTTTGGCCATCTGGACCAGATAAACTCTACACAGATACTGTCGGTCATGTGGTCGGTAGAGAACGGAACGGACAGTGCACATCAACATTGAACACTCCTGCCATAGTGTCTCGGCTGTGGCAGGCCTGTTTACTATAGCAGAACTGGACCCCACTGAACTCATTATTTCCTCACTGAATTCAGGTAGGCATCATTTCAACAAGGGTGACCAAATCACACCGTTATTTCAGGCATTTTAAGTTACCGAATTTCATCACTCATCAGTAAAATCAGCCTAGTAGAACAAAATAATGGGGAACAGCACACAAAATAAGGTATTTTGCTGATCATTTCGACTGAACATCAGTTGTGAGCAACCCAACGTTCACCATCTCGTTCAAACACGATAGAATAATCGAGTTCTTTTGCAATAAGCTCATTTCGTGATTCCGGCGAAGAAAACTTCAAGTCGACAAATGCGTTTGACCGTTTGTTTGGTTTGCATTATTTTTTATCCAAACAATGCAAAACGGAATGATGGACACACACAAAATCAGATGCTCAATCAAACGGAAATTTTTAATAACCAACGAGTGAGGGTAGTGCTGGGCCACAAATCAAAGCATACAATACAAAGCAGAAGGTGCCAATGAGAACCCGCATACGTTACGTCATCCCAGTCGATAAGCAGATAAACAGAGAGATGAAACTTACCTGTTGTACCCGTTTTCGAATTGTCCACGGTGGTGTACGAGCCATGCATGTATACGCCAAGAAAGCACGCTCAGCGTCACCTATACACTAACTGTCAGGACACAAAATCAACCCATCTCGATAGACCTGTATTGTTCCCGAAATTCGATTGCAATCAATAAAGCCACGCAACCGTTTCCAACCCGCATAGTCTTCCAGTTTCAGTCGCTTTTGTTGTCCACATGAGAAATAATGACACGTGCGGCGTCCGTTCACAACACAACTGTCGCCAGACTGTCCGGGTTCAGTCCATGGTGGAACCAGAGCTTGCTCCTCACATGCTTCGGAACAAAATAGTCCCTGTAAAGGCAATCGCATGAAGGGGACATGGCATGAAGACATGGTTCCATCACTGTATTTACCAATACCAAAACAAATAGATGCAAAGCACTGAAAAAGGGCCTGAAAAAAGGATAGCGTTAGGAAACATTTCCCAGTCGATTCTTACCAGTTATAACCCACCTCAAACACTAATCCCAGAATCTGTTTTACATTGTGAGGTGATTGAAAGTCAGAAAGGGGGGGTTGAGATGTTGCCTATCCGACAGATACTCTCAAAAACATCATAGGCTACAATGATCCGCCCTTTTCTGATGCTCTAAACTGGTTAGTAGGTGTTCAATCATGAAACAAACGTCAGCACTTTTAGAAGCAATAAAGTTAGGGTAGGAGATAATTCCATCTATTATGTCATAGTCTAATGATGACAGAAAGGCTGCGTTCGAGTAACTAGGCAAGGCCAATCGATAAAACTTGTTCATCCGTTTATACCGTTCCTTTTCTAGGCCGCAATGTTGCAAAATCAACCCACTGGCTCTGTTCTGATTCTTTTGCTGTCATTCCCGTTTGGTTATTCCGACTGATTCGGTTGACGGCCTAATCGGTAGCCACTAACATGGGCCATATTGTCGACTGCTTCAGATCCCACTGTGTTTCATCGACGAGTCCACATGCCTCTTTTCATCGGTTTCGTGAAGCTCTGATATACTATCCAACTCTTCTCTGGTCTGTGGTTGTCGGTTGGTTAACCAGATCGGTTATTCCTCTAGTTCTGCCGCCAGTTTCCCCTCACTACAGTTCTGGCATATGACTGAGTGACCGGTCAAAACCCGACCCAGCTGTACCACAATGACTTGAATCCCCTACTCCGAAATATTGATTGGTGGACACTTGACCTGGTTCATGAAATGAAGCTACTGTGTTTCGTACCACGCCTGAATAGCTGTCCCAATAGCCACACGAACCACATGCTTTGCATATAACATGTAGGCACACCTCTTCGTGAGGTCGACAGAGGCCACCTATGAACCCGAAAGACGCGTTCTCAGATATGCCTCTTAATCGCTGCACCCTGTTCCACGACCCATCGTCACCAACCAATAGTCACAACCCAATATCATCAAAAATAGTAGAACCTTAAATTACACTGATTTAGACAACACGCAACCATTACTGATGGCACAAAACGTACAAAAGCACAAGTACAAACACAACACACAGAATACTGTGTCTCGAAACCCTCGCTTCATTGTGTTGAGATGTCCCAGGTTCGCAACTAGTGAAGATTGTCATCTCAAAATTACTAGACGCAAAACGCATAGAGGAACTAACTCTTAAGGTTTCCTTATTCATCAGAATAAGACAAACATTTTAGGGCCAAGAAAGAAATTTCTAAAAGGTTTGCACGGGAACAGTCAACCATGTTGGAGGGCTACGATCTGGTGATGGTGGTAATAAAAGACAAATGACCTCATTATCTTGTCATTTGAGGCCTGCGAGCCGAGAACTACCCAAACGGTTAACGCAACGGGACACGGTTTTTGTTTCGGCAAATGTCGGCGTATTTCTATCAAAAGATCAACATTTGCATAAAAAATGAGACAAACCTTCGTCAGCAATAAATAACGGCCAGACGAGAAGAGAAGAAATGAGACCTAAGGGATATTTCCAAAATTTATTTGGCAACCGTTGATTGTTCATGACCATTGTGTTTCCAGACACAATTTATTTCTGATCTCCCTTTAATGGTTATCTTCGTCATGCATCACATTCTGCTAACAGTTTACATTTGTTCCCACCTCGAAATGATCAACGTCCATGCATAACGCTGTTCGTCCTGGCCCAGCACCTCTAGGCCGCCTCAAGTGCACGAAACACACACACACTCGAACGCAAAGCGGTAGGCGAATCATAGATATAGTTCCCATCCCACGCCTCCTTGGTCTGATTGGTTTCCTACTCCGGTGGCATGCTGTTCACCTCTGCCATCTTCACATTAGTCACCTGCTAACCTAAGACACATTTTTGTGTGCCGGTGGCCGGGCTCATTGGCATTCTGGGCACAGCAAAAACGTTGTCTTGTACACCGGACATAGCCATAAGTTGTTTTACCCTCCCCCGATGTGTTAAGATTTTCACTTCGTAATTTACTACGTTATGTACAATCTCATCCGTTGGGCCCCGATGGTGCATACAACTAGACCCATATACCTCGAAATTAGAAGTTAGGATGTTTTGCAATTTTATCGGGAATAGATCCAACACTACCGCACCCGTAGACAATTCCCGTCTCTGTCGCCAACACTTTCCAGATTTTACGCGCCACTCGATTGTTACCATTATAACTTCTCTCAGTCAAGTGCATCAGAGAAATGCCTCAGTGAAAAGCCTCGGATGGGCCTTACTTGGCGCGGACAAGCGCATGTGTCTAAATATGCCACACGAAATCAAACCACCGGGCCAATCCGACTCAGCCCACGAAGCAGCATTTACCACGTCTGACTATTGTACATAGTTCCATTAGCGGAGCACTCGTGGATGGGACGGGGGGGGGGCTGTCGATTATAAAATGTAGACCTTAGGATTTGCAGCTCCAATCTCATCCAACAGGCCTTTAAACTACTGCATACAGAGTTCACTGGTTTTGGTACCTTTCTCGAAGCATTGTAAGTCCACAGTGTCATGGTTTTAATTGCTTCAGTCATGTACAAGTTCGGTCACCTGACGATCATAGTCAACCTGGTATCTCGGGTCGCCCTGACAGCCCGACATCTGGTTGCACTGTAAAACAATGAAGATTGTTTCTTTTCTTATCCTCATAGTGCTGCATTACCCTAACGGCATAATTCTTCCGTTATAGTTTAGTAGCACAAGAATTCGTTGTCTCCGGAATAAGGTAGATTTCCTCCATTCTCGCTAAATACCCATTCAAACATAAGGCTATAATCAGCACGAAAATACGTTTCCACTTCTTATAACTTGATTTCTGAATTGTAAAAGAACCACTTAAACAGCCCATCCATCTCCAACTGTATAACAAACCACCAATGAAATTAGCCATGGTTTGCTTTGACATCTCGATCGACTGCATTTACCCAGCTACTGGGTGATGAGCTCCGAGCTCTCATAGCACGAGCTGAACGCTACCAATATTTCCCAGACCAAAAAGCTGGAACAATGAGCTCATGGATCTCGGTTGAATGAGCACTTCCAGGCATTGCACCCAAGTTCCATAGGGGGGATCTTTGGCTCGTATATTGATGTATCTTAACATACAGGCGAATCTTTTTAGGTGCAAATGACAGCCACAAACATCCACTCATATTTCTATTAAAGCACTGCACCAACATACTATCCTCATTGTTTAAAAACTGCACCACTTCGTCCGGTTAGTTAATTTCTTAAACTCAAGAAACCATCAATTCATTTGCCATTCGCCACTATAGCCGCGCAAACTATTCGACTGAAACCAACCATTTACCAAGTGCACACCAATAAATAAACATACAAGAAGGGATCAGCCTTCTCCAACCAAATCGTGACCCATTCACCTATTTATTTGCTTCACTATTATGCAGCTAGCTCATGCCAGGGGATGAGGTGGCTTCATGGATGTCCCAAATGGCATCTGCCCACGAGTGGTGTATTTTGATAAACTTATCATAAAGTCTTGGAAATAAATTACGAAACAGGGCCCAACGACATTCACGCACGTCACACTGCCGTCTACAGGCCTATCTGACTTTCACGGAAATTGTTCGCTGACAGTCGTCATAAGCTCTGATGACGATGCGTTGTTTTCGTCTCGCTACTCACCTCCGACCTGTCCGATAAACGTTACTCTGATTGAGAACTTTGCGCTCTAATCGGCATAGCCCTTGGGGTCATCGCAGTCCACAATAAGCCGATCATTACGGTAGGGTAGCAACATTGATATGACTTTGAACTCATCTATAATGGCAACACAGGAGGGGACAGTTTCTTAAACAACTGGCTGATCACATCAGAATCAATCTACTTCTTGCCGACTAAATGGACTACAGTTTCATTATAGGAACGTCAATTGTATCTCCAAGTAGTCCGACGTATAAAAAAACTTCAGGAAACTATCGACTACCTGCTAATCACACCCCTCCAAGCTGTCTCGTGGTCACAACTTAAGTTGATACTGCGTAAATGTTTCTGGATTTGGATAAGCACTACTACTAATGTGACACATAGACTAATAGCCTCTACTTATGGTTCGGAAGTATTCTGCCAGCACAGTGGGAATCCGACTTTATTCCACAAGACCGATGAAGGGAGACAAACTGATTCACTTACGTGCGTCCCTTATTCTCCATAACAGACGTCACACTTGGCCCATTGGTGTTCGTTAATGTTTGTCAGAAATGTGAAGTAGCTGCGGTTTTCGACGACTGAAGCGACGCGTGAATTCAAATTGCAAACACCTGATCCCGTCATCTTCCGGGCTCATTTCACGATTATATTATGTTCCTTGTCTATTTAAAACTATATCCTAAGCGAGGAAAATAAGGACACCCGCATTTTTTTGATTCGGTAATCCCCAAACGCAAATATAATTGGTCAGAACGACCAAATGCTAGTGCACAATCCAAGCATGTTAGAGATACAACAACTACAACCGAATACCGGCCCAACTTGGTTCAATTTATGGTTGAGGCGAAGCACATCTCGGAACGAACTTAGAACGCTCTCCACAAGACTATTTCACAGGGAGGTTTTGATACTTTGTGCAAGAAAACTATAGCACTCACCAGAGCTTTCCGCAAATCGATTTGCATTCTAAAGTGAAAATATATCTGGTCAAAATGACCAGAAATAAAGTTTCACAAAATAATTAATTGAACGGAATAAATCAGAATACGCGAAAAAGAGGGAGTGACGAAAGCATAGGACCCTCTTTGCTCGACCACAATAGTTACTGGTTCAAATCATGTGCAAACCCAATTCCGCTTTAAGGCCTCGATATTCATCGGCATACATCTCACACGGCCCGCAATTTTCCCCTGGTGAACGTGCACTCATTCTTGCTCACGGGCGTTTGCCAAATCACTTTTGGACTCGTTAACCCAGGAATCCTTGTACAGACGGTTAGCAAGTTTGCCCCATAGTTTCTCAACTGGATTTAGATCTGGGCTACAGACGGACCAATGTATGACTCTGGTCACAGAAAACAGCGGTTTGCAGTGTGTAAGCAGTAGACAAGAGCATTATCATTTTGGGATATAGCCTTGTCTTGTAATCTGATGGTCACTAATAGGAGCAAATTGTTCCCACCAACTCACCATTGAAAACCATGGAAGCACTGTACAGCTGTTTCATTCTTGTTGGGAATCATCAGCAGTGCATATCCACCGAGCCCCCACGGGGACTCGAACCCGGGGTGAACGATTGTGAATCGAACACCTTAACCACAAGGCTATCCGGGCTGGCTCTCAACGGTTTGTTGAACATCTACACTACACGATATAGCACCCTCCCGTCACTGGCTTTTGAAAGGTAACAACCCGCTTCCCACACAGCGATCGACTCAATGGTGAGTTGGGCGTTCAAGCTGCATGATGAATCATATTATATACAAATCAATCTCCTACTACTCATTTGTAAATAGTAACCAAGCTCTGTAGGTTGTTCATAACGGAATGCCTTCGTTGTACTTAGGCCCCTACAGAGAAGTCATCCATCATAGGAGTCGATCGCTGTGTGGGAAGCGGGTTGTTACCGTTGAAAAGCCAGTGACGGAAGGGTGCTATATCATGTAGTGTAGATGTTCAACAAACCGTTGAGAGCCAGCCCGGATAGCCTTGTGGTTAAGGTGTTCGATTCACAATCGTTCACCGGTTGTTGGAGTGCCCGTGGGGGGTCAGTGGATGTGCACTGCTGATGATTCCCAACAAGGATAAAACAGCTGTACAGTGCTTCCATGGTTTTCAATGGTGAGTTGGGCGTTCAAGCTGCATGAAGAATCATATTATATACAAATCTAATCTCCTACTACTAATATGAAAATATGGCCTTGTCTTGTAATCTGATGGTCACTAATAGGAGCAAATTGTTCCCACGTACGCATGCATGCGCTCAACTATAATTACCGCATTTTGGGCTTTAGTTGCGGTTCTCCAAACTAAGCACCTGTCGTTGTTTCTTTAGCTGGAAATTCTTTCTTCTCTTTAGATACCATGCCAGCAATACTCCCAAGCGTCCTGCTGTACAATAAAACTAATTTCTTTTATTGTTGAAATGTATATTTTTCCACTAGCATGTGTACGCTACATGTGTTTCCGCCCAAGAAAATTGTGATTCTTTGTATCGCATTGAGAAAAATGTATATTTTTATTCTTGTTTTGTATTTTATCCACTACACAGCTTTAAGCGTTATCTAACGTTCGCTTCGAAACGCTGAACCCCACGTGATGCTTTCAGCGTCGATATGAACTATGTCATTGAAGCCCTAACGAATTACCTGCCTTTGTCCGAATTTGTTATTTTTCTGGACTACTACCCATTCACATTTTAGGCTCACATTGCTCGTTAAAATGCGTCATATGACGTTTCTCGATCTCTTACACTGCCTGGTGCTTGCATGCAAACTGAGTCGCAAGTGATAGAACACAGACTGTTCACCATTCTAGAGATCTGCTAGTTTCTTTCCGTGTTGCTTCGTGCAGATAAATTTCAGTTTGGGTTTCATGAGCTGTGTGCGCGCAACCAACGCGAATGAAGGCCACCTAGGTCACCAGGTTGCATCAAGTTGTCCAGTGCACATGATTCACGTGATTTCGGTTCTCATGGATTTACCAGTCACCAAATCCACAGGCAGAACTAAGCAGCGTGTTACCAAGCTCCGTGGTCCATCTGGCTCAAGGAAATTTTCGACACATCAACCGAATGATTTTCAAAAAGAAAACCAACTGGATGAAGAATACATTTTAGGTTTTCAACCCTCATCCAGGACTAAGTTAACCGCAATCGTGTTCCCCATTGAGGCCAAAAGACATCTGGCCGTTCAGCCAATGTGGCTTGTTCTCTCATGGAAACTGACGAAAACAAATGAAGTTGTTTTATCAGCATCAATGGAGAGTGCTTTGTAGTTAAAGATTAAACGTCCTACTGTACTGTGGAAAATCTTGTTCACCCGTTTATCCTACGTCTATCTAGGACTCAGCATGTGTTCGCTTCTGCGTTATGTTTGATACGCATTTTGCTCCACATTTTTCTATGCACTCGTTGTGCAAAACATTCAACTAAGCAGTTTGTTGCAGATGCATTTTACACTTCAGTCAGTATATGACTGATTGTATTCGGCGAAAAAATATGGTTTTTTCTTCTAACCATCGGATTGTGGATTTCTGTCACTGTACTGGGATGAATTTGCAAAACTTCGACTTCTCTTTCCATAGACACCACGAGGGATGAACACTTTGAAATGATCTCTAATAATTTCACCTCAAATCGTCGATTATTTTGTGATTGTGAACGGGCTTCTTCAGTTTGTTTGAGAGACAGCAGTTTCGAATTAGGCGTGCAGGTTTCCACATATTCGGTGTCATCCACGTCACGTAGACAGGGGACCTTATCCCCCATAGGTCCTTCTGACAGTTTCATTCCCAATGGAGTAAAGTTCCAAGTAAACTCTGCACAACTTCGAATTTAAGAACGTACACTTCACCATCGAGGACGATTTTCGACAATATGTGCGCAATTGAAGTTGATTTTCAATTCGGAATCTAATTACATTTATCCTGGAATGATGCTTTGTTTTTATTCTGCCTGCCAAAGGGACCAGCTATTCATTCCTCAACCAACAACCTCAAATAAGTATTGACGGATATTCCAGGATCTCTCCAGTAGTAGTGAGTCAACTTCTCACCGACGTTTTGCACTAAGGCCATGCATTCATCATGTACAGTTTCTCAACGACCCCGTCCACAAATGCGATGCACTCATGTCAATCAGTGGTAGACTAACGCACAAATCCACGTTCACTTGTGATTGATTTCTTTTAAGGCTCGCTCGGGCTTGCGGTGAACTCGAGTCTTTCCCGAACACGTCCGCTGGGTGTTCACTCTGAAACATTGTGTTGTACTCAGTAGCAGAGATCGAAGAAGTTTTCCGTCTACATTGCGCATTCCCTCGAGAAGATGTTTAGTAGTAGAACTAAACACTTCAAACAAATTGATGCAAAGAATAACGGTGGGTGAATTAAAAAACAAACCGCTAATCTCAGACGACTAAACAAAAATTAGCGAGCGACTGTTGCGACAGGGAATCGGATTGGACGATACTCGCATGCAATTATAGCATTGTTAAGGTCCGATACTCCGAAGGACACCCATTGCATAAGGCTTCTCCATAGAAATCACGTCCCCTGAAAATATTCACATACAAAGCAGACATTCTCCTTTCAGAAAAAAGCTAAATTTGTTGAATAATTGTGAGATAATTGGGTTTACTGGTCATAACATCATGAGAATTCCTAATTTGTCAGTAGGTATCATGTACTGAACTCCAAAACAAAGTATGACTTACGCGTTTTTAGGTTTCAGAGGCCGATTGACACATGATCAGGCTAACTAGTCAGCACAAAAATACGATAGTCGTTAACACATAATCGTTCCCCCATTATTTGATCGAAATGTAAAAACATCGTCGCGATGTTGGGACTCAGTAAATTGAAAAAATCTGCAGTGACTTCACAAGTCAATGACTAATCGAAAACCTCACTATCGTCATTTGGCTACACTATAGGGAGCGCGATGCTCCGTTGGCTGACCAAAACATGACGTGTCCTGGTCGGTTAGTTGGTTTTACTCAAGTGGTTTCCAATTCACGTTTCAGGGTGTGTCCAGAAGGCTTACCTCATCTAAGTGCGCCAACTGACGATGAATTCTCGAAAACGGTGTTAGACTTTGTCAGGTTGTGTCACCTAAATATGGTCAACTGATGGACTGCAATACGACCAGTTGTCTGGTCGGCATTGTACTCTAAATACGCTATTTCATTTGTTTCCAACGCAGCTCGGGCTGAGAGACAGAAACCAAAACCCGGTGTGTGGTCGTCAATGTTCGAGGTCCATGATACAGGTGCACGCTACTCATGAGTGGTACAAGTGAGAATGCCAACAGAAAAAAACGTACCGAGAGCAATTCACAAGTAATTTGATTCACAGGGAAATTCCACAGAAACTAGACAACTGGGAACCCTGCCGATAGAAGTGTTTTAGAAATCTCATTTCAGCCCAAAAGGTTCAATTTGTTTTCCACAAGCTCAGTGTATGAATAAAATCATGAAAGTTATTCCCATATTCAAATCAAGTAGGCGAAAATTTTCCATTAGGTGAAGAGGAGTTGCAATAGACTGGTAATAATTTATTTCATGAGTGAGCAACGGGAGTGATGATTGCGAATTGATGCTACTTTTAGCAAGTGCAAGTTTTATTTCGAAGTGACGGATTCCTCTAATTGTTGTTGTCTCAAAGTTTGTACGTATTGCACGCTTTAAAAAGTAAATTACTGAATAAAGACCAATACATTGTGTACTTTTGCACATACAATACATATGTGTGCGACAAATTTGCATTGAAATAAGCTCACTCCTTGTCAACCGATTATTCTAATGCTCATCACTTGTAAGAGTGATCGGTCAATCGAGAGTCATTACTTGCAATAATTATAACTATACATCTTGGGAGGGGGTCGTATTTTTCAGGTTACTTGACTTCTTTATCCGTATACGATATCTAAAGACTGATGCAAGTTCTTAACAACAAAGTTTATCCTGACAACACTGTAAATAAGAGTTTTGACTCAAAACTTTTGGGACGGATAATAATTCGTTGCCAAGCCGCCCGGGGCTGCTTGACCGAAGCTAGCTGATACAAAGCCGCTCACCGGTGACTATCTAGTGGAGGTAGTGGTAGCATAAGTAATATTAGTATTAGAAGCAGTAGCATTATTGGTAGTGGCAGCTGTTGTGGTGTGGACTGCAGTGTTATCGTTATTATTGTTATTTCTACTATTATTGTGACTGTTGCCATTAGCCTAGTAATAGTATTTGACATGACTGAACGTCAATAGAGTTCATATCGGTGGATTTAGTTTGTGATTCCTGCTTTCAAATTTAAGTTGCAAAAACGCGATGACGTTTCTTGTTGTTATAGGTCGTCAAGTTGTTCTATGGCAGATCCTCAGATTGCTAAATCGCGTAGTGACAAAGAAGGCAAAACCAAAATAACTTGGAAATGACGAACCATATTTCAGTTCGTTTGCACGGTAATTGTATGCTGAATACCTCTTGTGTGCTCGTGATCTGAATCGGTAAAATGAAGAATGTGACTGAAAAATATTCAGAAATAATTTTGGTTTGTCTCCACTCTTCATTGCAGGATAAGAATTCATAACTACGCATAAAATAATTATTTCGTCTATCTGTAGTAAAACTATTACAATCAGAAAATGCACAATGCATTTCAGCAAAGTGAAACGTGATTTAGGTAAGGTGAAATCCCACCTCATTTAAATTAAAAAAGGAGTTGATTTTCTTTTACATAAAGCCATCCACACGTAAACTTTCGTAGATTTGAGGTTTTGAGTGTGAAATTTTTACAAAAAAGACGGTTTTCATGCATATCATGAAAAAGAACATCAAAACCCAAAGCTTATTGGGATAAACTTAGGGGTATGCAAATAACGTGGACACTAGGACAAACAACTGCATACCGCCAGTGTTTCAAGCACAGGTTGGATTTATATCGATGGGTATCCTCAGTGCAAAGTACTATCAAGTATAGAGGAAAGCACTGTTGAGGTCAAGTATAAACAAGTTCTAAACAATGGGTGAACTGGATGTGGGGCAGATAAGGTAAAACCTGCTTTCATAATGTGAAATGCTAACACATAACAGAAGTAGAGCCTTCGTTGAACCGAGACTAAAACCTAGTAAAAAGAATGCCTAGTAGTCCTTCAGTTCAAATTATTTGAAATGAACATAATTCCTGTTAGATCGATGATGAGTAATATTTAAAACAGCGCCAAATATGCCTTGCATAATTTGATTCGTCATGCAGTGGGAAGGATTAACTCACCATCGAAAACAGAGGAAGTGTTCATCACTAATTTCTCCTCTTTTGGTATCGTCAGCACCGCACATAACTGAAGACATCTCGACGTTTCGAACACGGGGGAACAAATATGAGTAGATTAAATAATCACAAGGATATGCGGGCTGGCTGCTATCGCCTTACCAAATCTACGCACTAGAATGGAGTGTCTGCGTAGCCTAATTTGCTCACTATATTAGCGGTTCTTGCGCACATCTCCTGATATATATGAATTCTTAAATACGGACGACTGACCAAAGGAAATTGCCAAATACGTACGCCTTGAAACAATTCACATACATCGCTTTATGGAAGACTTAAAAGATTGCGGCCGTGAGAGTATCCATTCATGATCATCTTTGTAGGATTCATAAATTTCGGGGGTTCAAACCGACTGACATTTATTCGGGTTCCAAGTAATATGAGATCAATGCAAGTGGGTCCACCTTGCCAGCGTCGATTTTCTATATATTTTACTGAAAATGATGGAGGCAGTTATCTTTTGACGTCCGGCGAAACAACGCTCTGGATTGTCCATTGGATGTATTGATGACCAATATCAAGATTTGCCAAATAAAGTTTCAAAAATAGTTTATTTTAGCGCGGATTGATCGTACAAAGCTACTAACCTACTCATACCACACCGTTAGTGATAAATGAAACAACTTGGATGCGTCCATTGTTAATAAACTGGTCTTGTTGGTCAATTTTATAGCACTTCTTTGGAAAATCCGAGTGAAATAACAGGTTAAGTAATATTTGGTCGACGGTATATCATCCGTTGGCACAGTATTTATTTCCCATCTGCCCTTAGTTCATCCGGATCTATTCACATTTGCCTCCCGAATTTGCAAGTATTAAGAGGAACTCATTCCCTTGTATCAACCACTAACAGTTCAGCAATTGCGGTGGTTTGCTAATTTCTACATCTCAGCAACAGTTGAACTTGAATATCGAAACAATCATCGGGATTGAATGTAAGGGGAAATCTATGAAAAACGATACTATTTTGGATGGTAATTTGGGTAACTACAAGTGTCACCGCTCATGTCATACATACATACATACATACATACATAGATACATACATACATACATACATACATACATACATACATACATACATACATACATACATACATACATACATACATACATACATACATACATACATACATACATACATACATACATACATACATACATACATATATACATACATACATACATACATACATACATACATATATACGTACATACGTACGTACATACATACATGTCATACATTCCCACACATGATCATTGATTGGGTGAATCTCGTGGCTGTTTAACCCACCATGGAAACCCGATACGCGCTAAATTACCAAATGCACCGGTATGGATTTTACCATCTCCCTTCCATGCCACGGACTGACCACCTAACGAAGTTTAATGTAGTCTCTGACAAGTGGTATACTATCATTCTTCCTAACCAAACACAAAGCCGACTATAGGTAAATCTCTAAAGTGTTTGATCCCATGATTGTATTATTTTCACTCAGGAGAATTTCTCGAGCTGTCAGGTAGAGATGGATGGAAATCATTTCAGTTGTTCCAGTGGAATATATAGTAGCTGCCTTTATTGTGTTCATGATCATTTGCATGTATTCTGTAGCTTTGGACATATTTCGTGTGACCTCATAAACGAGCAGTTCTTCGATCGTTTTGATGAAACGTATCGGGTGACTTTGAAAAATCTTGGACAAGTTGGCAAATTTCATTTGGTTTCGCCGTTCCTCCATCATGTTTGCCGGCTTTCTAGCGAATGAATTTTCCACTTTGCAGGGGTTCATTAAAGTTGTATCACGATACAATGGTATCATCTGCCCTAAGTTATTCAGTTTCCTAAAAGGGGAGCACTTTGCTTTGTGTAACCAATCTTGGAGTAACACCATAGTTGAATGTAATATGGGGAAATTTAAAAGTGGTAATCAGTTGCTGTTAGAAGAACGTAATTCTAATGAACCTCGTAGTCGTCTACATTTTCTAATGAGAACGTCATTTCGTTTCTTTAATTCAACCATATCGGTAGCAGTACGAGATAGAAAAAACATGGAATCCCTTTGGTAAGAAGGACACTGAGCAGGAGTTCATAGAAATTGCCGAACAAGCTACTTCCGACACACATTTATCCCATCATGCTGGTATTCCTGTCTACACACCGCAAGACCAACCACAGACAAGGCTGCTTCATCAGTTAAATGACTGGAAAGGGCGACCGCGGATCGGGTACTGTACAGCAGTGGATATGTGCCACTGATGAGCTCTAGCAAAAGCAAACCCGAGTCCGGTGCTTCTGAGTTCATGGTTGATTGGATGACCTGCTGTTTGAGAGTAAAAAGTGGAGTCAAAATATTAATCAACCAAGCGAAGTATAATCGATCACACACATTATCCGAAAGTAATTGGTAGATATGTGTACGTTGGAACTAAAAAATAAGACTGAGATTTTAAACTAATACCACTGAAGTATCGGAATCAGTTTGTAAATCGAAATAAAAAGACCAAAATATGGCTTTCTGTGGTCAGAACGTAATTGCATTTGAATTGCCACAAAAACCTAGCTGGTTCAAGGACTTTCATTGGAGCTGGTTGTTAGTGCTCTTTTGAAGAGAAGACGACAGGTAATAAGATGCTGACGTAGAGTGTAATCTACTTCAATACTATTAGCACAGTTCATAACGTGAATCAAGTTGAGAGCATAAAACAGCCCACATACGAAGGGACACCCACGAAGAAAGAATGTGAATTGAAAACTAAAGCTGTGTTGTAAGCCAAAATTTGTGGGATTTTGTGAGTACTGGATGCACGAACACATTACGCTTGGTGTTATGTCTTTTGTTACTTAGAAATCATAGTGCAATCAAAAGTGAATAATCTCCAGTTTTTTTTGCTTGCACTTTACTTGTCTAGCTTTTGAGCGCGTTGCTCCAGCAGCTACAGGTGTACCGTTGACAGTGAGAAACCAGGCGAGATATTGAGGCATGAAAAATCACTCGTCACTCAGTTCGTAAGCCGGTTTGTAACGCGAACTTACATTGCATTCAGTGTGTCCTCATGTCACCCACCTACTTCTAGGATCAGGGATGTTTGTGATTTTTTGCATATTTATATGCATCACGATCAATTCATTTTGGACAACTTTTCACCAAAGTTGAACACAGGACCAATGACTAAGCATTCATGTTCACACAAAGATTACCATTTTGTAAAACATAATTGTCTTGTCTACACGATTTTATTGCGTTGTTTTGTTAATCATTTCTAGAGGCCTAGTAACTGATATTACAATATATATATATATACATATATATATTCATATATATATATATATATATATATATATATACTCTTCATTGAAGAGACCACAAATGAATCACAACTGTGATTTTTTATAGTTATTCGTGTCTGTGTCATCCATTCACATTCCAGACGATTAAAATTAGATTCTAGTGAACATAAAACATCGGAGTGTACAGGTATGAAGACAAATGGGCAGAGGAGTATCGGGTACGCATACCTGATGAGTGGCAACAACCGCGAAACCGGTCGTGTGCTTCCGGGGAGCTTTTGTCCACACGTTTACATACTACTTACTATCAATATATATATATATATATATATATATATATATATATAATGATTATAGATTACAAGGCAAGTCCCTTGAAAAAGTAGTGCACCGGAATAGGACCACTCTGTTGGCATCATAGCCTAATACACAAGTAAAGCTACGGTATGCTCTTAGGTACATGCACTACTCAAGAAACAGAAAATCGATTTTATTAGTAGAACTGGGAATATTTCATATATGAGAGTTTGTATGAGAAAACCCTAAAACTCATCCGTAGTCTCGGAGGTCACCAAGTGTTTTTGGATAAAGGAAGTAAGACAGCAAAAATATATCAGAAAAAATTTCGGTCTACAAACCTTTCTTCTATTCAGTCGTTTAGAACAACCAAAAGGCTAATACCTTGTTGGGTTTCTGTGTCTAAATGAAATCGTAATCTTTTGCATTCTGAAAGCTTTCTTTTGACGGAGAACAAAGAGGTCAGCAGAACAATGAATTTTCTAACCTACCCTCTCAACTGCATTATGTTTGCTGTGGACTGGTTATTTTTGTTGGTACCACAGCACGAAGGCCGTCAGTTTGCCTTCTTCCTGTTTGTTCAATATAGTACTGACTTCAAATCGATTATTTTTCAGTATGATTTTTCAAGCCTATCCTGATGTTTTGGTGTATTTTGCAATATATCTTTAGGTTTCAATCTGGTAACAAAGCATTGTCATGAGTGATCTTACTCAGTCGATTGCGGATAACATTTCTCTTACCGTTTCACTTGTAACAAATCGAAGGTGTATCAACTTCTCGATTTGAAATAAGCGAAAATCCGATGGGCTTTAATGGGTTAGGCATTTCTCAGTTGTTCACTTGCGTGTGGCAGATACATTTCCAAGAGGTGATAATATTATCAGAGGGATGTTTATATTATTATTTATGAAGGTTGTCCTTTAGATACATGTTTACCTACAATGTCATGCCTATAAAGATACATGCTTTTCAACGTCAAAATAAGCACTTAATTGAAGCAAGAAAGAAATGTGAGCAAGCTTTCTGTCTACAGCAATCTTGTTAGTTCTATTTTTTAATCTATGAAACTTGGGAAATATACTCATTAGTTTTTTCCATATCTACGTCTCGTTTAAATTCGCATTCTTCTTCGGTGAGTGATACAGCAAGGCAAAGACATTTTGATATATAATTGTAACTTCTGGAAAAAGCCGTTTTAGGGAGCTCAGCCGTTTTCTTTACACCTGTATGGGTGTTGTCCAACTATGTTTCTACACGGTAAAACTACCGATAACATTAACATTTGCCTTTGTTTTTCTGACTTAGATGCGATCATTAACCCAATCGACGCATCTGTTATTATTTGACAATTAAATTTATCCATACAACTAATTACATGCAAACGAAGCAATGTCATATTTTGTGATGCAGTGGCCATATGCTGGTTTGTCTTAACTGTGAAGTTGATGGCAACGAAGTAGAATTCAAATACATATTTTTCTGATTTCCTAGCCGGGTCCCAAATACTTATGTTCACCTCTGATTCTGCGATGAACAAATGGCGCATAATAAAACGCATGCACCAAAGAATCTACAGCTTGATCAGTTAGGTGTGCTAATTTTTGTTCTAATGTTTATGACACAAGCTTGCAACAAGTAAAAGCTTTCAACAGTGTATACATGTTCATCAGCTGCACTGTTAAGAATGCGTTTTGTGGTCATTTAACTTACTTCTGTAGCAAAGAGAAGAGAACTTTGACGGAGGTGAAATAGCGATCACACGAACAGCATGTTGTTGGTGGGGAGGAGAATCGCGTGAAGCATGCGTTTGCCACGGGGTAGCAAGGCTGATATTTCATTCACATCATTTACATACATCAGGATTTTCAATGTGAGCTTTGGTGTATTTGAGTAGTCCGGCGTTGTTGCATCCCTTCGATTACTGCAGGTTTTGTTTCATCGACGAAGGACACTTTCTTTGTTTTGATAATGACCTCAGTGAGAGAAAATTGTCTCTTACAGTTTTACTTAACCACACTGGAATTTTTTCGGTGCTTCGCTGGAGAAACTGCCCTCCTGCCCTCTTAATGTAGAGAGTTGAAAATTGACACTGAAGTCGGTAAAATTCTTCAGAATGGGCGACAGAGTGAGGGCTGCTGTTCATCCATCGATAGTGCAGCTATCTGGGGGTACTTGTAAACAGTTATTTTTTTAGCTGCATGGTAGGTATGATTACTGAAAGTGAAGATGAATTGTTTAAGTTATAATACTGCTAACAGTGTTGGTGGTAGATATAATTCACCAGAATTTGTTTAAATTACGCAACTGGTATCGTAATTTTCGAGAAAAAAATTCTAAGACAGCTCGTAGTTTGACACCGTCGGTGAGTTATTTTCATTCTCTTTGGAGCGGCATTATCCATAAATAATCGTGACTGGAATCTTGTTCGTATGTAACAGTTCCCAAGTCACGTTTTCCCTGTCGTGCTATATGTATCACCCTTACATAAGCGAATTTGCTGTAGATTTAAACTCCGACAAGATTATTAAGATAGTTCACTGAGGAGATAACGGTTAAATGCGTATGTTGCGAAAACGATGTGTCATTTCAGAAGAACCATCATCGGGTCATCACAACATTTTGATGGGAGTTTTTGCCATCCAGGTATTTCAGTTGGTTTTTTTTCTTCCTGGTGGGGTGGTAAATAAATGTTCGGATGGACTTTACTGGGTTTGTCAAACAAAGGCTGTCTATGCCCATTTGTTTTACAGGTATTGAATATATCATCTACATAATGACGGTATAAGTCCTGCCAATCGATTCTGTGTGTCAGATTGTGTTTCAGTTCCGCAATGAGGATACTTGGCAGCATGGGTCACGATTGGCTATCGGTAGTGACCCTGTCTATCTTTACTCAGAAAGTTAGACCTGACAGCAGCAGTAAACTGTGACAACGTTTCGTTGCATGGCGATCCAGTTCATGATTAAGTTTGCTATATTAATTGAAAAGAAACACCGATATTCTAATGAAGTAGAAGATTATTGAATAGGGTGGTAACTTTCTTCATGCATGCTCTATGATTCTTTATTTTTCTACCCTTCATCAATCGACAACTCTCGATGCTATCATTGAAGCTGAACTGACTGATAACGCCTCTGTTTGCAGCAACTCTGCCAGCAATTTGGCAAAGTTATGCTATGGCGAGCTGATCATAGAAATTATCAACACCGATGGCAAAATTGCTTTACTTGATTTTGTAGAAGGTAAAGTTTTCCTGTCAACTTTTTTCTTGATTACACACATGTGAGAACGAGTTCTCGTAGGCACGTTTTTCATGCGGCACGTATCTTTTTTAATGTGTATCATCTGCTTTTGGGTAACGTTGGAGATTGCCAGCGAATTTTCTCGGTACACGCTTTGTTTTTCAAACGATGCATAAAACTTTATCTGGAGGCAGGACAACAATATTTTAGATACCTCTGAGTTGTCCAAGTGGTAAGATATGCAACCTGATGAAGAGTCCAAGTTCATTTGTTCTGATGCTTCTGAGTTCGTCGTATTTCAAAATCAATCCCTCAGTATTACGTGCCCGTTTACTTGTCAAATTACTGAAGTTAGAAATGACGTATGAGAAAAAATAAACAGGTCTTTTCCACAGAAAGAATGAGTGAAAAAACGAAATCTTTGGCTCTTTCAATATATCCAGGGATATTTTGCCGAGCCTTTCAAATAGATCATGAATATGAAAGTGGAATGAAATGGAGAAGGAAATTCGCATTGAAAACACGAATTTTGTATGGTGCTACAAGGAGTGAAGAATGAGTGAGTAGAGAAAATAATTCCTAAAGGTTTTAGACATTTAAACTACAAAACCTTTATGATAAAAATATTTAGAATAGTATCATAGTGAATGTACGTGGATTGTTTGAATTGATCAATATATATTGAACTTACAATACTGCTACAAAAGAGAATAGCAGAATCAATAGAATGGTCAGCTTTGTAAATAGCATCAGTGGTTGATACAGAGGATTGTTTCGTGAATTGCCTGGAATAAAGTGAGTACATTTGGTGAATTATTTGGTTAAAATGGGAATTCTCAATTTTTTCAGGAAGTTAGATGGACGGCTTGTTTTATGACTCCTGTCAGATAACCTCTAGGGAATACCTTGGATGAGTACATAATTTCAGCAACTGGAATCCTTCACAGTCATCAGGCCAAAAAACATGCAATCATAATTCATCCAAGTTAGAAAAATGTACAAATCAATGTAGCCGACAGAAAGTCAAGGTTCTCGGACATGTTGCTACTTGATCTGTTTCAGAGATCTGAAGGAGTAGCAGCACGGATATTTTTGGGTTCTTGATGGTCAATATATGGAAGAGAGAGTGAGAATGAATTGCAATTTATATTCAACAAGCAACTCAACATTTTGAAATCAAGCCTCCTCTTAGGATTTTTTTAACTGAGATTTTCTCATCGCACATGATGGCAATTGCAGTTTGCTCAAACGTCACCATTTTTGTAGATATAATTTCCTGAGATGCAAACGGAAGAGGTTTCCAGATCACTGTCATTCGCTCGATCAAGTCACTTCGAGTGACAATTGGAGAGCATGTCGAGGTTATCATTTTTAGATACAACAGAATAGTGCAGGTCATAACATGAATTTAGTAGTCATTTATTCTTTCGTATACTGAGTATGTATCCTAAAAAAGAAACATAAAAATATTCAAGTAGTCAGCAATTTCCTTAACCACATCTAAATTATCAGGTTGCTAGCAATTTGGTGACCTTTTGGGAGGTGTGGTAATCATGCAGTAAGACATGAGGAAGAGTATGATTTTTAGTAGTTCAGTGGAACAAATTTGCACAAAGGTGAATTGCTTCATTATTTTCTGATTGTGGAATCAAAAATGAGTTTATTCACTTATAACATGTGATCAAGACTGAGCGGACCAATATTGGATTGGGAGCATAGTGACATCAGTTGCTTTACTTCATTGAATTTTATCCCAACGTATTTGTGCCAGATGGAGAGATTGCCACTGACTAGTTCAGTATAGTAAGGGAATGCATCGAGTGCCGATAATGTATTGAAGATGATGGCGTATCAGAACAAATGAATAAAACTTCACTTCCACCAATTCGCAAAGAACATTTTCACTGTGGTGCCTGAGAGTGAGTGGGGTGAAAGTATTCGCATCTATCTCTACGTATGAAAGAGGTCACCCATCCTCCGCAGTTTACTGTGATTATAAGCAGAGTGTCCCCTCCAAAAAGTCGTAATCAAAGACATGTTCGAGATTTTCAGCAGCTGCTTTGCATAAACATAATGACTTGAGGCAAATTGCGCCAAGATTTTGATTCAGGGAGAAATTTTATTCAAAAATGGAACGAACGTATGAGGATATCACTCACTATTTTGTTATACTGGAACCCAGGAAGCACTTCAGCAGTTCATTGAGAAACACGGTGCCCTATTAGGTATCCGCAAAACATACAAGCAATCGTTCATGAAAATTATCGCTATGCTCGAAATTCCTAGGCAATTCAAAAGAATACCTTCACAACTCTTTCTGTCCATCAACTAGGACCACTAACGTATACGATACCTGGTTTTTGCTGACTCATTTTATATGCATCAATAGCAATACGTTCAATAAATCTTACTGCGATCACCATTCGGTTCTTCACGGGTGAATGATAACTGTTTGCGGGCTTGTACCGAGCTAGATGGGGTATTAGAAATGCGAAAAGAATCGTGTTAAATAGCGTGTTTAAAACACGGCTATTTCTGTGCTAGTTTTGCTTGGAATGTTAAAAATCGTGAATTTTGCATTTCTCGGCAACGTTGCTGCGCCCCACAACTAAACTTAACTTCAAAAAAAAACTTGTGTGCACACGTAGTTTACTCCAGTCTCTGTTGTGCCAAATTTAAACACGCGTTGAGAATATTTATGCAGATAAATTCCTTTGCCATAGACTAATAAATTACCCACTAATGTAATATTTATTGGTGCGACCTTTTTACCACGGTCCGTTAAAGAGAACACCACACACTACAGTTATCTTATCATAACTGGATTGCTTTCTTCACCATGCCGCATAATCAGCCGTTTCATTTTCACATGTAAATTTCCTCTTTGACTCTTTGCTTCTCCGGGTATCTTTTCCGTTTCGCATATGGATAGTTTAGCACTACTGTTAGATCATTTTAATATAGCTACCATTGCAGCAGAATATCCTAGGATCAGTTTATACAACAACGACATCGCATCGGAAACATGGGGAAGTTTATTCCAGTGGTATCGGATAAATAATGAAAATCTTCGACCATATCTCACTAGAAGTCCTTCTACGTCCCTCACTATATCGTCGACTGGATAGTGTAAGGTTCTCACGGATTACCCAGGTATTCAGCCGGCACCGATACTTTCGTCGCCGATCTAGAATTCACGGTTGATGTCGTCATCCTTGGGGATAGCCTAACTGCTTTACAGCCGCTTGTTACCCTCGTAATATCTTCTGCGAATCCCATGAGATTAGAGATCAGTATATCAAAGACCGAGATCCTTTCTACATGCACTACACATTCCATCCTCCGTATGTACTTGAACGGTGGACCAACAGAGTACGTCTCAATATTCAAATTTCGGGGCTCCACGACTTTCCCGAACAATCAAGCCGGGGATGATAACTTATAGTGTTATCTTGACTTTTGATGAAGATTTGGCGACCTAAAAGGCAGTCTAACCGATCACAAACAGTTACAGTCCATGAACATTACCCGCAAAAGCACCAGTATTCGAATAATTTGGAATCACTAGGTTAATATCACAGTGGAATGAATACATTACTTAGGAAAGGCTGTTATTTGTGTTTGCGAAATTCTCTTATGGAACGAGAAACAATGAATGATTTTTTAGGGATTTGCATTACCCTAAGGATAAACCTTTTGGGAGAAATCTGATTATAGCGCAGTTGGTTCTATTAGCCAGTGAGATATTCATCACTTCTAACAAAATTGCTTAGGCATTTCATTTGTGTATTTGTGTATGCCTCATTGTTTGGGGACTTGATGGATCAGAGTTGCTTCGGAATTCCCACGATCACGATAAGAAAACATTGCAGGGCAAATATTCGTTTTAAATACATACTAAGTTTGCTTTCATGGATCATGTAGATCAGAAAGGTGCAACTGATCGTCCACGGTCACGGTTGACATTCGTTGTCGCAATGGATGTGCATGGTTGAGAAGTGTAACGTTATTCAATTAGAGTGTGGTGATGCTGAATTGGCCATCGAATTCAGGTTTCCGATGCTTGCTTCTCTCTCCGAATGCTTCGTCCTTGGCTGAGACCACTGAAGGGCCTGGACTAGTCATATTGGTGGGCAGAGATCGCTATTCAATACAGACCTAGAGATCGGCTCATCTGTGGCCAGAATCCGAAGTTGCACTGCGTTCGATCGGTTGTTGGACTGAGAATCCATACTCGGCGCTGATTGAGTCAGTTTCGTTGGTCTTATAATTAATCGCGACTATGTGATAATTGCTTTTCTTATGTGACAGCGGAATCGGTTGTTTCTCGCAAAAGAGTTGAGAAAAGTTTGGAAGTGTGACCTACGTGAGATACACTACATGTCCGTCCCTATCATCCGAGGGAAAACAGTTGTACCTAATTCATCTACATGATCCGTAGAAGCAAGTTCGGTATTTATTCAAAACAAATATTTGCTCTCCAATGTTGTTTTCTATCGTGACCGTGGGAATACCGAAGCAACTCAGATCCATCAAGTCCCCCCAAAATACGGTTAAGGAAATAAAGTCTTTTCTTATTTTTTAATTGAACTGGCATACACAATCACACAAATGAAATATTTAAGAGGTTCTGCTAAAAATAATGAATATCCTAATAACTATCAAAGAAACTCAGTTATATTCAGGGTTGAAACAGTCAGCATTGGCAGAGTCAATGAATTTCTGCGCTATCTTCTGGGAGTGTACGATTCACAAAAATTTGCCACTGATGTTCACCAGAAATTCGAACACACAAGTACACCCCCACACTTCGACTCCGTTTACTACTTGTTTTTGCATTGAGAATGCAGAGACCGAATTGAGTGGAATAAACTCAGAAGGCACGAGAGCTGGCACTGAAAGGCGCTCGTGTTGTGGAGCATCAATTAAAGCAATTTTTAAGGTGGTAAGATCATTGTAGACAGCAGATTTTTCTTTCGTAATCTACGTGCGCCTGAAATCTGAATAAACGCCTCCGAGTTGAATATGATGCCAAAGATCAGTTGAATTCTCATTAAGTAGTGTTTTTTTAATAATGAACGAATTACATCGGTAATGTGTGGTGCCGTAAACGAGAATAAATGGAAAGAGAAGCGTAGCCTACATTCTGGGTGAACCGCCAGCAAGTCTCAAACAGAAAACACTGTACCTCCATGATCTAAACGTAAAATGACCAAATTCAAATAGGCCGACCTGCCATAACAAAGATCAGACGAATTGACCAATACTAACTGTATGAATCCTGAACGAGGTGAGGAGTGTATCGGAAAAGCAATGCGCCATATGGTGTGTTAAACGAGAAAACATGATGTCAATAGCATGGCGCTTTCCGTGGAAAATTATGAGACTACTCTTCGGTTATCGTGGGTAACCTTCCTGAAGGCAGTTCTGTGAAGAACTTCTAATACGATGAACGAAAACGGGTGTTCCCGTTATAATGTCCTACTACTGGGATAGTAGCCGATGGCAAAACGCGAAAAACGAGATAACATGGTGGTACAAATAGAAATAAACACAGGCGCGTCTTAACTGAATTGCAAGTGGATTGAGCTGTTACCCTAGGTTTATCGCATGTTGATACACGGAAATGTTCAATAGGATGCATGACTGCCAAACTCATTTGGTACCTAGTCTGGAGTGTAATAAACCTAGTCAGCCTGATAATGTGTGTGCAAAAATCAACACCGTGTTACCGATCACATGTTGGATTAAACTAATTTTTATCTGAAACCGAACTTACCGCGTTGAATGTGTTCCATGAAATCCTCATAAAGTATTTCTCTTACTTGTTATAGAGTATAAAACTCTCCATTCAATACATCACTAGGGGAAAAATGGTATGCTCAAGCAGTGTTGCAGAAGACAACCAAAAGCGGCCACACCCAGTATGATGTACGAGAAGAAAAGTGGTATAAACACGTTCAAAACAAAGAATCGATTGACTGGTTTCTGTCAACACCCTATATGGTTCTGGGGAATAACAAAACATTTTAAAACGTTTTTAGTTAATAATGTGTCTAGGCATTTTTTCTAATAAAATATATTAATAAAACACTACACATGGAACCCAAAGATACACTTCACTTACAAGAACTGGACAACTGTTTTTATAGAATCGCTTAAGAGGGATATCCTGATGAGAATATTGGGCAAACAGAGAGATAACTAAGATTCAGAATCACCGAAAACATGAGGAAAGAACAATAGAGATCAACCACAAAATCGGCCTCAGCAAAATCTCAGCGAAACTCGTAAATCATATTTTAGGACATGGCCGAAGGAACAAGAAGTGGTCAAAAGTCTCTAACTAGAATTTCGAAAGCACATATGCTGCCTGCAACCAGAAACCATGGAAATCAGCAGCCATCTTCCGTGTTTTTATGAGGAGGACGGAGCAGTTCCAACGTCATTCAAAAGTAAACATCCAAATGGTCAAAACTTCGATTTGACCTCGAATGACCCGGGGATAACCGACAGAACTAATGATAGTAGATGACGTCGACGCCCAGTCCTTACCACTATCGTTTGATTAGGCAAAGCACACGCTGGCATAAACACGGATATTGGAACATCGGTTGCCTAGAGACGACTTCATCAGAATCATTTGATTGTAAAACCTACATTTTAAAAGTTGTCCATGGTTACTAAGTAGTTGGATTTTTGCATTCATGATCGATAGTACTTGTATAACAAGTTCTAATCCTCTAATAGATGGGAAGTGTCGGGAGTTATATTTCGTTTTCTTCTGGGCGGGAGACACCCGGATATTTCATCGATCTAAACGATGCAGTATTCAACTGTCATGCTTTCTCTGTGCAAGAAACGTTTATTTACAATAAACATCTATAGTGTATTATCTTACGATAAAAGGTAAGAATGAGGTATGAAATGGGATGCACTCTGATCCATGATAGCAACAGTGTTCATCTTACGGTCGTTCTTTGCATTCTTAGAAGAAAACACTCCATAGATTTCCATTAACAATCTGAATACACTGGACTGTGTTCGGAGTTCGGTCATTCAACTTTATCTTAAATGTAAACATTTTATTTTTATTTCTCCATTCAAGGCTCATATTCCGTTACTAGAGTGCAATCGACTACTACCTGCTCTACCATTGAGTATATATTTTTTCCACATACAAGCAAACCGTAAACAACACAGTTCGAAAACCTCGCCACTATTTGCGAGTTTTCGGGTGTTCAAAATATGTAGCCTCGCTTTGTTGCAATGATGCAAGTAAAAACCGAGCCAAACAGGCGAACATTCGCATCGATTTCAAATATTATATATATATATATATATATATATATATATATATATATATATATATATATATATATATATATGTGTGTGTTCAGGCTCACCAAAACACAGCTATCTTTCTTGAATGTTCTTGACTCGTTATCTTGGATCTGTCGAATCTATTATGAAAAGTTTTCAAGAGAAATATTGCAAAGAATCAGGGTGAAGACAGTCAGAAGCCTTGAGGGCAGCATGTGCCAAATGTAACACTGGTTATCATTTCCGAAAGACGCAAGCGTATAAATTCACAGTCTTACCGGCTCTCAGTGAACCGCAGCACGATGTGAGGTTCTGCCTTTGGGAATAAATTTCAAAGTGTCGCCGAAGCAACTGAACCAGCTTTAAACACGTGTTCAGTTCGAGAATCTTCATGATCAATTAAAGGATCTGGTGATCACGTCTCCGGCAAAGCCGATTGGTTCAAGGCCAAGCTGATCGATATTGCCGGACAATAACTCTCTGCTCCCATACGTCAACGGTCCTGTCCATCAAGAACAAATCGGATGGCGGGTAAACAACTCAAACAAACCAACACTATTTTTTTCACGGCCGGACAAAGGATCAAGCTTCTTAATTTTGGGGAAGAAAGAAAACATGGAGAAGATGGGACAGACTTTGCTGATGCGCGAAGCTTCAAACTGCACACTACTTCACAAAATATTATGCTGACACGGAAAAAGATATCAAGACAACTCGGTTTCATCTCCGAGAATTCATAGAAGAAGTCAAAATAACTTGCAACACAGAGGCTTTGCCTGAAAAGATCCCTCAAAATTCACAAAACTGGAGTTATTTTGGGGCACATTTGTGCAAACAACACTCGCTTTATCGCATATTTGCCCAGTGGCTCATCGAGAGCCCTATTCCCTTTCGGAAATCTATAACATCATTTAATATACAAGATTGTTCATTCTAATTACGTGTTTGTCGTGTTGCAGACTATGCAATAGTTAGCGGCTATTCACTAGTGTTGCTCGTATCCTAGCATCTCGAGAATAGGTTTCATTCAAGAAGTATTTTTCCTCTTCTGCACTCACAGTGATAACATAGCTTTGGCATACTGCTGACAAACTATGAGTAGAACTTTGAACAGTGGTTCTGGATGAGCACTAAAAACGCTTAAGCATCCCATCCGTGAAAGTTTTTGTGCAAATATTATTTCAGGAAAGTTTTCTTCGTTTTTTCTCTCAATCTGAAAAACAGATAAGGTAATAGTTTTCATTGTGTACAAAATCAAAGGTGAGTTTATCGATAGGAAATATATCCTCCACATTGCTACCAAGATTCTAAGCCTATTCAGTTGTCTGAGCAGCAGCATTCCAATCGTGTGAAAATGGTGTTTTATGGTATTATTAGAAAATAAGAGCGAGTGTGTTATGCTAAGACTTTCAGATCAATGTCAAACTTTCATTGTCTGGCTATTGGTGATCAAACGGTGATTATGATGTGCACTATATTTTTGATACCATCTATAACCTAATTCAGATTAGAAAGTCACACGACCACTTGTGAGTAAGGTAAAAAAGCACAGAAGCAACTGGAATTTCAAATCGTTCTGTTCATCCACTTTAGAGACAGAAGTTGAGGCTGTAAAAAATGACCATTGAACCGTCAGTGGCTCATCCTCCGTGTTTTATTTAAGGCATCAATAGGTTCTTTACAAAATGTGCACATGAAACAAATTACATGATTTCAAGTGGGTCCATTTTGGGATGGGTATAAATTGCCGGGTTTCATATCAGCACAGTGTTCACAGACAAAGCCATGAGTATGGAGTTTCCCTTGTCAGAGCAATATCTGGTTCTCTTAATCAAGGAAGTCCCAAGTCAACAGAATAGACTTTCGGACTGACTGTCACAATCAAATTTTCAAGATATCATTTGATGAACTGATAATTAACCGTATTTCGAAGGTAGTACGACTGAATTCAACTCCTGGGGACTTTAGTCGATGTGCAAACAGTATTTTTTCAGTAGCAGTTATAACAGTCTAAAAGTTGTGGCATAGCGAAATGCTCATTATCCTGTGTCCCATCTGTTCTGAGACCACAATTCTAAGTTCTAGGGAAAACGGATTTCTGACAGGTTTGTTGAACGGGGTGGTAAAATGTATCGAATCAAGAGGTAACCCAGGTAGTGAATAAAAGGCTGTCACTCAGATATTTCTACAAACGGGTTTCTGAAACTCAGGTGTCCATGGTTTCAGTTGCCAAAGTCAAAGGCGTCTTCATCGCCCCGAATACGGATGCACCCAACTGAATTCACCCGTCTAAGATGTGAGATCATGAGCACATTATATTTGCCCACCCTTCACACTGATAATTTCCCAATAAAGTTTTCTGTGGCGCAAAAAAACAGACGTACCTGCGATAGCTAAATACCATAGGCCCTGGAGTCATAGAAAGCCTCATTTTTTCTCAAGCATTAGAGTCAAAAGGAACGGTAGATACAGTACATTATATTTCAGTTTACTGTGCATAGTCTGACCGAATGGAATGGTTATTCACATCCTAAACACTGAGTAGAACCGAGGCAACAAACACAAAACTGCCCGAGACCGATTTCAGTTTCTATCAACGAAAATCCCATGACTGAGAGTTGGTGATGTCAATGGCGATTGTACAGGAATAATGACCACGGTACTGAATGCTACACAAATTTGTACGTCTCGGTATATATAAGGGCATATGAGCGAACTGACCTATCGATGGAAAAAGTGGTTATCTGTTTTTCTGTATTCGTTCACACACATTAATCTAATGGATCACTTTTACCCCATATTCTAATATTAGTAACCTATTTTCACAGAAAATCTGCGAATAAATGGTGCACAACTGAGGTATTATGTTGTCATTTTTGACTAGCAATTAAACTTTCATTTTAAGATCTCGTGCTACTAATTTTTGCTCCTACTTACAGAGGGTTTAGGGCCATTCAGTGTTCTCTTTTTATGAGTATTCACAGGCAGTTGCAAGATTTGGATCCTGATTACTCAGTATTTTGAGCTTTTGAAAAAAGCTCTACCAGGCTGTGTCTCTCAGAATCGAGTCGCACAAATGAACGAGATTCACCGTATCTAAATAACTACAAAGAAGTGCCTAAAAACAGGGACAAACGATAATATCAGAACAAAAAGCAATTAAAGTTCTTGGTTGACAAGCCTTAGCGTGGAAGGAACATGACTAGTAACAATTATTCAGGTCTAAGGCGGAAGAACTCGAGCGGGGTTCCAAGTAAGCTGATGAGCTGATAATGATGATAATGATGATGATGAGTGATACTGGTTCACACAGAGAGCAGGAATGGTATTTATACACAACTTTTAAGTATAATCGTTTGATAGGAAAGCAAACATGTGTGTGACAGTCTCGTCACTAGGTTACTAAATTGGGTCAAAGCGGATAACGAACGAATAGATTTTAGAATAAATCCAGGTTTGAATGAGTAGGGTCCGCTGATTAAACAAGCTCACTTAGGGAGTTGTGTAGGTCTTAACTGCCTCCCACGGAAATTCAGTTGTTCAGTAAAGGTAAGATTCCGTGAAATATCACAAAACACGTGAAGTCACGACGGAAAGAATCATTTCTGGTTTTTGTGTCAGAACATCGCACAAAACCCAGCCACAACTGATTTTCCAGAATTCGGCAATTAAACATCGGTACATTTTTAATAAAAAATAGCAAACAAGTGACCGCAAGAAATACTGCCTGAAAATGCAGAGTGCTGACCTAAACCCAACACCTCAAAACATGAATAATAGATTTCGTGCTAGAATTTAAGGAAGCTCATCATCCAAATAAAATGCTTGAATGATTTTTTTCACTTCCACGGTCTTCTTGATCTTACTTATCAGAGACCGATTATATCTGTACGTTATCGAGGGTCGAACTTATGTGCACCTGATTCCTTCGGCGGATTTAGGATTGAAGTTGGTAGATTGGAAAAAATAAAGCTAAATAGTAGACAGAACACGAGTTGTACGCGAACATATGTTTTCGGTGATTTCATTCTCAAGCCATTACAATCACATTTACATGAAAACGAATTATTAAGAAGAGTTGGAAAAGTCTCACTAGGTCAGTGTGGATAACTAATGGTGAGGAGGGATGGGATCCTAGGATGGCCTTGCCTAATTCATTATCAAATATAGAGCTAAATAAGAACCCTAATGGTAGATAATATGAATGTACTTTAAGTAACTCTATTTATGTAAGCATTAAAATCTGTCCTGTTTCATGATTTTGTTATTATGATTCCGGGGTGCTGATGTATCCCGAATTCAGTAGGCAGAAGAAAGGAACACTTGTGAAGGTAAACTTATATACCGTAGCAACGCACGATTAGGGCAAGCATGCAAGTGCGTGAGTCAGTGTTGTGCGAAATCGGAAGTGTAAAACCACCGTACAGTGTGTTCATCTGGAACGGGCACAGCCCTGGAGCTTCGAATTTCTAATACTGCTACTGAGAGCAGTAGCAGTAGTTAGATTTCGACTTTTTCTGAATCCTTGCGAGAAAAATTGCGCGGCACTGTCAGGTTAGGAAATCGGTGAACGACACTAGACTTTGCTAATTATACATTCGAATGTGCTTATTTAGCCCATAACTGATCAAATATAAAGCTGTTTATGCAAATCGAGTGAACCGTTAGTCGTAATTAAATGGACATGAAATCATTCACTATGAATAAACGGACCTTGTTGGTCAATTTAAAATGGCATTGCATTGGAAATCCGAGGCGAATAGCAACTTATGTAGTAGTAGACCAGCGATATATCATTCACTGGGCCAGTTTTTATAGCAAACCCGTTTGTGGATTATTCTCGTTTATTCACTTTGGTCTCTTGAATGTGAAATACTTCAAAGAATCTAGGTAAATTAGAAAAACCCTTTAATGAATATTGAATTGCAGCTGTTCTGGTTGTTGTCTGTCAACAGCAGCCTAACCAAGAAATAAGACTTACCACTTGTCATGGTATGTAGCCTTATCTTCCTGCTTGTCTGTGACCACTAGTTATATGGACCTCGTGGAAACCCGATATACGTGGAATGGTGTGGCTTTCAGTATCTTTCGTCCAACATATGAATTGCCCATTCAACGGCGCATACCCTATCAAGGCCGATGCATCTTTTGCAAAGTTATATGTGTTTACTCAGTAATGTCGAGCTCATCAAGTGGACTAAAGGTTGAACCTGGTTATTGTTTTTGTCCAGTGCCCGGCGTGCAGCAAGGAAACTAATGTTTTCATATTAATAAAAATTACCAGCTTCATGGCATTATTTTACTCAAGCCATCATATAAGTATGATAACCACGTTAGATAACTATGGAAAAATGAACTGTAACTGCTATTGTCATGTGCACAGTCATCAGTGCTTATCTCAAACTGGGACAGAATTCGTGCTGCCGGGTGAATGAGGGAATCCGTTAATTATAAGCTGCTGCTCACACACATTTATCCCCTCAAGAACATGGGAGTGATCAGCATCCGTACATACACAGCGGAAATGAGCACTGTTCAGTCAGTCAGAAGCGAAACTGCTTGAACAGTATGGGAAACACGACCGATTGATAAGGTGTGATCATCAATTATAATCGCATCATCACTGAAATAACTATTTGGTTTACCACAATTCTTTCGGACAATAGCATTCATTTAATGTCCCCTATTCATGACCACCCTAATTTCCCAACGGTGTTAGAGCATACCGCCATCCTTAGCTAACTACGAACGGACTAGTTTCTTATTCTGTCCCATAACTTTCCCTTTATTTCCTCAGTTCAAATCAGAACGTCTCAAAAAGGATCAATCACCGAGCTCACTTTTCCTATATTCACCGTGCACCGTTCCGTCCCTAGCGCTGAAGTCGCTTCTGCCGATGTTAGTTCATTACGCATGCATATAATCACGCTGTCCGGGGCACTAGGGCAATCCTTTAGACTACCTCACCACTGTCTGTGTGTTGTGGTGGGCGCACGCAACCCAGCGCACAGGCATGCGCCGACAAACACGCACGCACACACACATGCACACTGCAGATGAGTCGGCATCGTTATTTCGTCACCTGCCGCACGGAATACCACTAACCGTCCCAGCAATGGACACAGTCGGACTAAGTCGTGCAAGATCGTGCAACACGAGGTACTATCGGATTAACCAGTACCACCCGGGACGAAGCACGACAAACGCCAACTGTGTACGTGTGTTCACGGTTGTAGTTGAGCCTCCATGAATGCATGGGGTGCAGATCATGCGCGCATGTGTGAGCACATGGTGGTGCGAGCCAAATACAACGGGGGCCTAGAACGAACGTTATCGTCACGTGATGCATGTGCAAATACTGACATTGTTTTGGCAAATATGTCCAAACATCAACTGGGCCGCACGTTACGTATCAATGATGGAGTGTATTGAGGTACTTGTCACACACAACAGAACTTAATCAGTTGCTCGCCTGGTTTAACCAGCTAAGAAAAGATGAAAAGAAATGATCAAGGATACTAAATGAATCGAAAAGTACACAGCATTCCAGTTAGCATACCCGCAAAAAATGAAGATCAGTTTGATCACTTTCTAAAAATAAAACCCATCACCAGTGATTTAGGTGACCTACTGATTCTCAGTTAGTGAGCTGACCCGTTCACTGGGTCATTGCATCCGTATATCAGTATTTATAATTGGACGGAAAGGTTTTGGCTATTGTCGATCGCCAAAACTTTTATCATCTCTTTATACGTCGCAGTCTACTACTCGGTATGACTCAGTAAGTGCATTTGTTTGCGTGCACACACAATCAACGAGTGCTGCTTCGTCCACGTTCCCGCCTTGTGGTAGCACCCCACTGCCTTGCGGGTCAGACAATGATTAATTTGACTCTCACTATGTTCCCGAAATTTCTCACACACATTAGAATAGCGACCGACGAAGCAATCTTTTCAACAAAATATCAACGTTACGTAATGTATACTGTTCGTGCAAACTGTACTTGGCTTAAAACTGATTGCTTTTGTTGTAAAAGTAATGAGGAACTTTTCTGAAAAATAATTTGAAACATGGTACCTGATAAAAACAACACAGATGGAAACGTTGGCGATACTTATAGCCTCATTTAGGAAGTTGATTTATTCAAAGATTTCCCTTGAAATGAGATGCCCGAATGTCTGGCAAAGTTATCGGTACAAAAACACTTTGACCAGTAATTAATATAAATCTTATTTAGGAACGCTTCATTGATTTTACACATTTTTAAACCTGAAAAAGGTAAAACAAATAGTCTGGTTTTCCATAAAAATGTAGGTCTTGCCTAATTATTGGTATATATAGCCCTGGTAATCCTAGTGCAAATAAGAATACATAGTAATGAAACATAACTCAATCCGCATTCCGGGCACATACAGATTATTAAGGTTTGACCCCCTTTGAAAAGGAAAGAAAATTTTAACTTCGTTCCATAAATCACAAAAGGAAAACAGGTGGAAGTGGTGTGGGATTATTGTACAGAAATTGGTGGGAAGATATGACGTTAGTACAACAATTTTCAAATGATGACGATCGAACTGTTTAGGGGTGTAACGAAGAAACTGCATCAGAAAATAGTCAGTTTGTTGGGGTCGTTTTCACTGGCGTATTCAAGTGACATTTTGCTGAACGAGAAAAGGATTTATCAAGAATACGGAAATGTCGGTGGAGGAATTACAATTGGCTGAGGCCTGGGTTTACCGCACTACAGGGTGCAATAATTGCTCCATACGCTCGAAATCTCACTTGGTCTTGACACACAGAAAATGTTATTATCTCAGGTCTAAAATGCACTGGGTTTAAGGGAATAACTACAATAATCTCAATTATACTCTATACGTATTCGGAATCATAGCTGGCATTATCAAAAGCAAGTAAGTGACTGATAGGTAATATTCTGAAAACTTTTGATAGAATGAAGCTGCTCACCACCTCCAAAGGCTGGTAGTAATTTGTTCGCCAATAAATAATGAAGTTTACGTATTATTAACCTACCGCAAAGATACTGAATACTCAATACATTGGACAGTCCTGTTGATGATCTTTTCGTCAGAAATTGGTTATATTTGACTTGATAAGTTTAGACTGCAGTGCACTTTTTTTCGGTACTATACATGAGGAATAACAACCTACAGAATCAAAATACGTTATTAGAAGTCACCGGTGCGTGCGGTACGGTTTCATTAAAAAAACTCATCGTACATGAAGTGACCAACTAGCGTGGTCTCACAGTAAAATCATTTCCGTCGCACAATGTTTGTCATCGGTGTTCAGAATCACTCTACGAACATCATGAGTAGTCAGAGTAAGTAACAAATGTTTCTCAATGCGAACCTTAGTAAAATTACTGCCCAGTTGGTCAAATGAGGAAGCGTTTCGTTTACATGATACGATTGCATGACCTTAAAATCGCAATGAATGCTATTGGGATCAGAGAATGTCGCAACTGACATCAGGTATTATAAGCTGTATTGAGATTTCAGTACGATGAACACAGGTTTTGATCAAAATTCTCGTACATCGATATGTCAAAGTGAAGCGATCTAAACCGACTCAACGGTAAAAAAATGGACAATGAGTGGGGCAATGATAGCTCAGGATAATGCGAAGGAATCTCGGGTTTGTGTGAATACAGCCGACCGAATTGAACAGTGCAAAGCAGAATAGATCCCGTGATGCAGGTCTGCATATGCATGACTTCCCTTGTCAAGTCGTGGCCAGGTTGTTGTCAACCAATAAACATAGCATGAGGGAAAATGCTGAACCTGTTATGTGTGTTGAAGCAAAGGGCAGCATTTGACTCATTGCTTTTTCTGAAACTGTTTATCAGCTTCGTTCGCATGTAGAATATGGGAGAACTACGCAGTAGCAAGCAAGAAGGTGATTAAAAAAATGGTCTTGACGACCTTCCGAAATATTTTTGTTTAGGTAAAAGCCACCTCTAGTTCACGTTGTCTGATCAGGTTTGCCAATTTCGATATGATGTTTCTCTTCAGGCACAAATCAAAGTGCTTTCAGCTGGTACGAAAAATAACGAAAACCAACCAAGACTCCAGCTTGCAGATCGTAAATGGACAGAATTTGCCTGCACATGTACTTTGCTAGCTTACTTGAGAACGTAGTCCTGCATCCCCTATTTCCCAAAGTTCAGTTCCCTGACTCGATACAATTTGTCCACAAACCCTCTCTGTCAACCCTTGATGTCGTTGGCCACATTGGCCATTTCATTGATTCTAATCTTGCTCACGCTAAACATGCTGTCAAACCAAATTGTTTTGGCCACGACAATCCACTTGGTTTTATTCGTGGTTGCACTTTCCGGAATATTCTACGTAATAACGGGGTCGAAGGTCGTACTGTAAACATCCTTCGTGGTTATTTTCCTAATTGTACACAGTCTAGTCATATGGTAGTCCGCATTTTTTTTCTCTTCAAATCAGCTCTGATTGTTTTCAGGCTGCCATTCCGTCCCATTCACTTTTATCATTTATACTAGTAAGTTCCCCATTTTATCTAGTCCTGTTGGCTGCTAATACGTCAATGGTGTTGTATTCCGATGTCCCTTTAATGGGGAAAGTTGCACATTTTCTCCAGAACATTCCGAATGAACTTGGCTACCGGTCTACCCCATGTTCCCTTTCTGTGACCTCCCAAAAGACGTGTCCATCCATCTTCGATGTAGACCACTCTAATTAACTGCTTTCAATCAAATCCCATATCTCTCGACCGGTAAGCAACAACTCCGAGAAGCTTCTTTCGTCTTTAACCTTGGAGAGTTTTGGATTTACAGCCTTCGCTGAGTTAGTCACATCGAAATATTCTTTCTTGACTCAAAAATATTTGGTTTCTATCACTCACACCACAACAATTTAGATCATATTGCAATCCTATACATTAGTCTGTAGCCTCTTGCACTCTACTTCTTTGGTTTCACTGCTCTTTCATAATTTCTTCTGATTTACAAAGGAACTACTTTGATCCTGACGCCAAATTTCTGAAGTTCCATCCCCGTTGAGGTAGCACCAAAGGGAGACTGTCTAACGGACTCAATCATTAGAAAGCAAATGCAGTTTTTGTGAACAATCCACAAACAGATTACTTCCCGACACAGACAATTGTCTTCGCAGGCAAAGCCGTCTTGCTCTAATTTTATGCAATTGTACGTGTAAAAATAGCCTTGTTCCTTACATTTTCCGCTTGCTCGTAGACCACGACCAAGCAGTCAACGATCTTGTAATTAACCTTCATCATTATCCACAGTTCACGTGTTGCTTCATTTCTCTGCAATTTCCAGTAAGTCCCACGCATTTCTTTTGCATTCTCCGATAAATCACGCACATAAAAGGGTTTATTGACTTGAAGTGTTTAGAGTTATCAGAAGTTACCATATGCGAACATATAATCAAGTGTTTTTTCATTTGGCCCTGAAAAATAAGAAAACGTTTATTTAATCACAACACCTTGAATCAAGTTGTGGAACATAGTTTATTCACGTGCACGAATTAAGTAGTAAGCTTTGCAGAATGTTGCAAGAAGTCCCTTACAGCAAAGTCATCTATCACAGACACCAGTCACCTAGGTGCATTCATCGAAGGAGGTAGACCGATGAAGACCATTAGGTGCTTGCTGACTAATAATAATAAGTAAAGTCACCTCGGATAGAACAGTAAATAAAGTCTATCTGCGAAAAAGCTGCATGCTGAACTTGTTCATATCATTTTTGGACCTCAATGGTTCCATGTACAGAGTTATAACACGCAATAACTTTTTTTTGGTCGATAGGGCTAATCGCAATGTATGCAGTTCAAGGGAGATTATCCCCTCAGCAAGAACCAATAAGGGTGGTCCAGTTATTAGCCTTAGGGTAACCACAAGTCATTCTCGAAAATTATTACATCGAATGATATTCATCTTTCAACCGGTTCAGGGAATAGAAATGAAGAAAGAAAATTTCATTTATTCAATTACAAAGAACATGAAGTTCAAAAGATTTTGCTGAAGTTGGTGCTATCTGTTCGTGTTCAAATGCCTATGCTCATTTTCATCCTGACAGCAGAAACCATGTTGCCCTACTCATCTCGTTTCAAGTAACACCACTCGTGTAACGAAAAAAACAGCATTACACTAGATGCAATTAAAATCTCCAGTTTTACAACAACACTCTATGAGTCATTCGGTATATTATTGTGCCTTTCATTCAACAAAGCCCAGCATACAAAATAAACACACTAGTAGAAGAGACCAGGTAAAACGGTTTTTTTTCAACTTCTAAGAAAATTTGCAATACCAATATATATTCGTATCGCTTTTGAAAATGATGCTGCAAAAGGTCAACGATTAGGTCATTTATTTTGGAAGTGTGCTCACGGTTGCCTGAAGAGAAGTTTCCATATTAAGTATCATCTCACGTTCAAGGTCGTCTAAGAGGTCGAGACCAAACCTGAGGACACGGTTCCCATACATACAAATGAGTACGGGGACCCTCAGTGGTGCTGTGGCAATGTCACCTCGACTGGTGATGAAAAGTCTGCAAACTGCTCACGATTGGCTAATAAAAAAATGTAATGGAAAGTTCACTTGCAATTCTCACGTCGAGAAATTTGACACAGTGAGCCGGAATCGAACCGGTGACCTCCGCACCCCGAGCAGATGCTCTACCAGCCGAGCTACCGCGGTCCGGATCGTCGGCTCTGAGTAATGCAAGTGAATAATCGGTGATGCGCAAATCACTATATCAGTGATACATAGTAACTATCCTGGTTTTATTCATTGGGCTAGCCTTGTCAGTCATTTCTCAATGAGAAAAACAGCACATAGATGAACGTGATCCATTGAACATTGAAATATATTCACAGAATGTGTTGTTGGTACGAGGAACCTGAATGTCACGTAACGGGAAATCCACTTGCATTTTTCACATCAAGAAATCTAACGCCGCGAGCCGGAATCGAAATAGGCGGAAGGTCGTCGGCTATTCATAGCCCACGGTCCAGACCGCGACACCTCAGCTAGTGGAGCATCTGCTCAGTATGCGGAGGGCCGCCGGTTCGATTCCGGCTCGCGGTGTTAGATTTCTCAATGTGAAGAATGTAAGTTAGTTTTCTTTTACATGGGATTAGGGTTCCTCGTGCCAACAACACCTTCTGTAAGGAAGAATAATCTGAAGGGTTACAAGTAGAAGTCATTTTTCTTACGTTTCTCAATCTGTGTTTGCATATTTTGGTGACTTAGTCAAACCCATTTAGCAATCATACCATCCCGTCACTTTGGGAAATAAGTATTTTATTCCAACAACAATCGAACATCGCTACACCGTCATTCTGATAATGCAACCAATTGAGAAACACAACTTCCTGAATCCCACAGATATTTTCAGTGAACTTACATTTTCCATGTCATTTATGAAGCTTCAGGTTGAAACTGAGTCATGTATTCGAAAGTATTTGGATATTTTTTCGGAACTCCTTTAGTTTTATATGATTTATTTTTCTCTTTTTCTGTGAACTCCATATCTGTCATTATTTCAAGCACGGTACATTCTATCATCGTTGACAGCCTAATCCAATGCTGACAGCTATTAGTCAATTACCTATGATCGCCATACTTGCATATTCGCATTGTGCTTGTGTCTCAGACAGGAGGCGTGGTCGACCTGTAGTATAATATGGTAAACGAAACAAATATAGTAACGATGATTCATTTCAATATGCTTTTACTTTGTTAGAATTTCTTATACAAATGTCTAGTATTATGTTGAAGATAGGATCACGATATTCTTTTGAAGGAGAATCGGCCTATTTGTGACACTATTTGAACCTTGGTACAAAGACTGAGAGCTGGCCAAGCAGACCGTCTGGCCATAGCCGAATCATGTGATTTCCATTGATCAAAGTTATAGGTGGTTGTTAAAATACCATGTACTCATTCCATGACAATGCTGTGTGACTTCTGAAGTGCGAACTTCGCTACTGGAACTTATCATAATTGTTTTCGTTAGCTTATCAAAGCTTCCGCAGGTCCATGGGTAGTTCAGTTTTATTTGAACGCTAAGGTTGCACACTGTTCTACGATAACTTTTTGTCCCAAAATTTGCTCGCCATGCTCCTAAATGACCGTGCGTCTCACATAGCCTCCGCAGAGATGGTCTTTCTCACAGCCTGTTCTTGATCTACAAGGTGTTCCCACCAGAGTTAGGATCGAATATTCAGCACTCTCCATCGGGGTTGATAGACTGATATGAAGTCCGAGTGAGGTGGCTCAACCATGGTTTTGGTGCATCAACAGATGGCGTGTGAGGCGGACAACAATGTGCGGACCGGCATCCATGAAGCAGGGGTGTACTGGGCACACAAAACGTCTAATCTCATACAAAGAATATATCAAAAAAGCAATAAGTTACCGGCTCCCAGAAAATTCCAGAAATGGAAAATAAACCATACAATTGACCACAGGACCAACCAGACTAACTCTGTTACCTTGCAGGAGGCGCTTATCTAAGCAAACCCGAGAGGCGCTTCCTGCAATAGAAATGTATTTTGTGAATCGTGCGACCGAAGAATACAACAGCCACATTGCGGAAAACCATGAAAGACAACTAATACAATGACTGAATGTTCTCTCATGCACACGTACGATCACTCTCTTACACGGTACACAACTTGATCTCTCATGTCTGCTACCATCCCAAATTTTTTCCCATCATCACAAGACAAGTAAATATGTTGACACTACCAAAAGCATTCCCATCCATTGAAATCCTGTCTCTGTTCTCTCTCATCCTTTGTTGACTAGCTTGCAAGTCTCACAGAATTCGGTACCTTCAGCTGACACTCACCTTCATCCTCGATACCCCTTTCAAAATAGTTATATTCAATATGCAAATTTTGATACACATAGCACAACAAAAGGGTTTTGCCCATATATTTGAGTCCACTGCCATAGATGTGTATTGCATTCAAAAGAATTGCTTTCAAGATGTTCGTTCTATAATTCGCGTGATGCCCTCATTCAATCATTTGGTGAAGTTTAACTCACACTTATCTGGAGAAACTAAAGTTACGGCTTCCGATCTTGCTGGAGAGTGAAGCGGCTCTACTAGACGAGATTCAAGTCGGCATTCGTTTAGGCGCGGTGGAACTTGGTTTTTCGTGTAAAGTGGATAGTCGCCATTTTAACAGACTCGATCTGTTTGTGTTTTGTCTTGCATACCCACGGGTTGAATTCCAGAGGAAATCAAACATAACTTTTAGGAAAAGCTTCACGACCTTTTAAATGAAGTGAACCGGGCTCGTTTAATGTTTTCAGCAGACTATTTGAATGCTAGAGTCGGTTGGCTGTTGCTGGAACAATCGCTTTTATGAGGTTAACTTTGGCTGGAATCCTGTCGCTCAGGAAACGGCGAACGATTCTTCGCTGTATTCTTTGACGTGTGGAGTGCATATATATATATATATATATATATATATATATATATATATATATATATATATATATATATATATATATATATATATATATATATATATATATATATATATATATATATATATATATATATATATATATATATATATATATATATATATGAATAGCCTGAATCAAAATATTTAATTGGTGGATAAATTTTGTTCATCACAATGCTCTTATACATCCACCAACCGTGATTCTGATTGGCTGGAGTTCCTGACCTGGCCTGGATACAAAGATTTACCGGTCCGTGTTCTGTGGGATGCCTGCTGAAACACACAACCTTTCTCCCTAATAGCCCCTCATCAACTTGGCTGGCCAGTTGCACTGTTTTCCGGACTTGTAGATACAGCTGAACATTTTACCATTCAGACAAACCAAATGAAAAACGGATCGAAAATGTACGATGAAAATGCAAAATACATCATAACTGATAATATGTATTGTTACTCACTGTTTCCTGTGTTCCGCAGTTTTTCCCCCTCATCATTGTAGTTTTGCTGTTCTGTTGTAATCATGCACGATTTCAAGCAGACGTTCAATACACAATGATAATCAACTGGGAGCGGACACCTACAAAAACGAAAAGGTTATTTTGATGCGATTGAGGTCCAATTCGATTCATGTCGGTAATCATCGAGCAAAGCTACATCCGACCGAGAGCCAGAGTTATTTTTTCGAATATTGTCCCCATTCACATTTCATTGATTTGGTGACAAAAACCGGCTGTTGACGACTGTGTGACAACAGTCCGTGGGGCTGAAACAAGGGTACTCGGTACGTATAAACGGCTAAATGATGTGCATCAATAAAAAGAAAGTAGGAAAAGATAATCTGTCTTTGCTTGTTTATCACTGGTACTGAAAACAAATTCAGGTTGCCTTGAATATCAGTCCGCGACAATAAGTGAAAGAGTGGGTATCTAAGCAATCGTATTATATCACTGGTATGGCTAAGTCCAGAAACTGCTGATAGTTGACCTTGAATTTTTCGGTTTTAATCCTAACTAATGAAACACCGTGGGCTTGACGTTTTTGATCGAGTTTACTCTCTTATATCGGTTCAGAGGGATTAAAGCAAATGGAATCAGCAGCAAGGAAACAAAACCTGTATTTAGAAATCGAGAAACTCATCCAGTGAAGCGAGTTTTCAAACAGATTCCATAAATAACCCAGTTGCAATTCTCTCACTTTGAACGAGAGCACCACATAACTTAACAGTAAAAGACAATCGGACAGTGAGACAATCGGTCCTATTTTATATTGATTTTTAGTGACTATGACTTATTTTAGAAATATATTATAATGAAGTCATGAATAAAGAGTTCTGTGAACATATACAATTTACGAATCACAGGAATTTCGAATGTTTACTTGATTAGCCATTTGGATGGTATGGAAGCATTTTTCCGTTTATTGCTCCGCGTGCTTTCTTGACGTGGTAGAAACTGATAGACAACTTGAATATGATGACTGGATGATTTGTGTATCAGAGAGCACGAACAAAAGGATCAGGTGTTCTTTCGTAAAACATCAACATGCCGGTTCTGATCAATTTAGTATTTGATATACCTCGTTGTCATGGTAATGCTCACAAAATGCAAGGCTATCAGTCGTTTGTAGAACAAACAAAGCTCCATATAAGACACATTTTTTTAACAGATGTTGCAGCACAACCACACGTGTTCAAAGCACTCACTATCACGGGCCATTTTTATTGTTTTCATGTTTGTCTCAGATAGATTCGGATGGACAAACCAGAATTTCGTTATTCGTTCTTACTTTTCCTTTAGTTATTTCATAATATCTGTAAGCAACTAGACTTTACACACGTATGCGAATCTCGTATGAAGTAACTAGGGTGAATGTTTGTGTTTCAGGCGGTGGACCAACATTTTGGAATTTGAGGGAAGCAAATACAGCTCCAAAATGCATTGAGAATAATCAAAACAACAAGGATATACCAAAGACGATAAATAAGGAACGGCTTGAACGAGCACAGTAGTGTTGCCCGCTTATTGTGCTAGAAAAAATTGTTACACGGGCAAAGTTGCTGTGGCTTTAACTTGCTGTTTTCCGATTTGGCTGAAAAAGTTCAAAACACTGGCAAATTTGTGAATCTTACAGGTGACATTATCAAAGTAACATTGTACTACCATAGAAAACATCAATCATAAATCCGCACTAGCAAGGGATTCGTATTCCACGCTGATTAGAGCAGGCAGCGGAAGGCATCTTTTCCAAATAAAAGTGCGCCAACTATGCGAATGATTAACCTTAACCGGAGTAATTTAAGTACAATCATTTACTCTGTAGTTTCGTAAAAATGGTTAAATAAATTATTGTAAAAGAAGTGAAGATTTAGGAAAATGTAAGAGATAATCTGCCCATTTGGTTGGTAAACTAGTGTGATATAACCAAATACCATTCATGAATGCCGCCCCAGAGATTAGAGTTGAAGGCTGAATGGATGTCTGGGAAACGGTTATCACTTACGTATGATACTGTCAACCGTGCTTCAGCAACCGTCTGTGGTTGGAGATTTGTTTTAGAAATTTAAAGCATTGGGTCCCCTTTATCCAGTTTAGGTTGATGGAAGGAAAATATAAGTAGTGAAGTGTAAGCATTTCGTGTACTCTCGTCTACCGCGTGCGCAAACTATTTAATTCCCTATATCAATCAGCGAGGATAGTATCACAGTTGAATGGGGTGAATTAGAAGCTTTCATAGTGCTTTCGTTTCTAGGAGGGAGAGGTCTGTTCGGTTATTACCACTGGTTGGCTGAATGCCACCGCGTCTACCTGGGATTGCGCCAAATGTTTGAAGGAGTGGGCCAACTTTGCGACCTGATGCAACCAAGTGTTTCGCAATCGCAGAAACCAAAGGTTTGAAGTTTATCTCGGTGGCCGCTCTGGGTTTAATCGCTGATTTTGACAACCATTTAGATATATACTCCGACTCTCGTTGTACGCCATATATATATATATATATATATATATATATATATATACATATATATATATATATATATATATATATATATATATATATATATATATATATATATATGCTCCAGGTACACAGTGGGCAAGAGTACACGAAAACAAGGAAAACAAGGTTGTGAACAAATACGTGAACTGTTCATGTAATAAGCACCATGAAACTCAAGCATAAACTGATGTGATACCTTAGAAACAGGGAAAATACATTACGAATGTCCGGGGTTCAAGATGGATGTACTTCCTTCTAATAAGTAACTGAACAGAAGGCAGAAGGACAAACTCTAATTACGATTCGTAATGTGCCACATGCTTTGGGAGAACTGCCGAAAGCAGAAACCAAACCCATTTTCCTTGATCGACAGCCAACTGAAGTGAAGCGAACTCCGGGAGTGCAATGGGAGCCAAATCACGATATCTTTTTTGTTGACGTCACACCTTGGGAGGGAAAATATACCCGGAGAGGTTTACTTACCTATATCGCTTCAATTTACGACCTCATGGGGCTTGTATCTCCAAGGTTGTTGCCTTCTAAATTGCTTTTCCAGGACCTATGTCGAAGACAGGCCAAATGGGACGAAGAAATGACCCAGGAAGAAATCGACCGATGGATTTTGTGTCTCAGTGAAATCCAAGCAGTATCTAAGCTACGAATCGACCGTTGTATACGTCCGATGAATGAGAAAACGGATCCAAGACTGGAACTACATGCATTTAGTGACGCTTCAGAACTGGTTTATGGAGCAGCACTCTATTTACGATCTGTTACGGAAGATGGAATGATAAACTGTTCTCTAATATTGGCGAAGTCTCGTGTGACCCCCTTAAAATCCGTGACCGTCCTGCGCTTGAACTTGTGGCTGCTGTTGTCTCAGTAAGATTAGTCGCCTTTGCCAAAGAAGAACTTTCCGTGCCTATCTGCTCGACTACGTTCTGGACAGACTCGCTAATTGTGTTGCAGTCGATACAAAATACCAATTCTCGTTTCGAAACCTTTGTGGCCAACCGTCTGGCGGTGATCCGTGAACTTTTGGAACCTGAACAGTGGGTACACGTGAACAGCAAAGGCAATCCAGCTGATTTAGCTTCGAGAGGTACCAGCCGGAGAAGGCCACTAAGTGCTCTTTTGTATGATGGCCCACGATTTCTCTTGCAGAATGTGTCTTCGTGGTCTGCACAGCCTAGTCCCACCGTATCCACTCATATCGAATTGGTCAAAACCGTTCGCGTGAACGCAATGCAAACATCAAATACAGTCGGCTGGATACAAAGATTCTGCAATGCCAAATCTTGGTTAGGCTTGCTGCGACAGATTGCTTGGTTGAGGCGGTTTTGTTTTTGGATTGGACAACGACATGAAACAGGTGTTAGTCAGCTGAACATCGCCAAGCCGTTGAAACCATCAGAATTACAGTCATGAAAATTAGCCTTACTTCGTTTGGTGCAAAAGGATTGCTTTAGTAAGGAGCTAAGAACAATCTCCGAGGGATTAGAGGTCCCGAGCATGTCCCGGCCAGTCTCAGGACGATTGCAAAAGCTCCATCCGTTTAAACAATGTGGTTTACTACGAATGGGAGGTCGCCTACGATGGGCACCTCTACCTTTCGAGTCAAAACATCCTGTAATTCTACCGGAGGATCACTTCATCATCAAACTTTTAGTGCAACATCATCACGAAGTGAATGGCCACGCTGGTGCAGCACATGTGTTGTCACTATTAAGGGAACGTTTTTGGATTAGACACGGCCACTCTGCAGTTGGAAATATACTACGGGAAAGTTTTCATTGTAAACGTTGGCATTTCCAGGCACAAAGTCAAGTAATGGCACCACTTCCTGAGGACAGAATGTTATTCGGCGAGAATCCGTTTACTGCTGTCGGAGTAGACTACTTCGGTCCTTTCTTGGTGAAGCGCGGTGTATATTTACTTGCCTGTCCATGAGAGCCGTACACCCAGAGGTCGCCTACACCCTAGACACCGATTCTTTCCTTTCTGCTTTTTTTCGGTTTGTGGCAAGACGAGGATGTCCCAGTGTTGTCTACAGTGACAATGGAACGAATTTCCGAGGCGCTGAAGCAGACTTGAGGCGGTGCCTGAAGGCTTGGAACCAAGACAAGATTCTAAAGACACTTGGGAATAGAAACTGTGAATGGCGCTTCTCTCCACCGAAAGTTAGTCATCGCGGAGGTGTATGGGAACGTATTGTACGATCTGTCCACCGAATTCTGCTTTCACTTCTAGCTGATCAGTTGGTCGTAGATGAGGCGTTAGCAACGATGTTCTGAGAGGTAGAAAGAATATTTATTGATCGCCCTCTAACCAGAATATCGAATGATCCCGATGATTTCAACGCGATAATACCCAATCACCTTCTTCTCCTACGAGGTATACCAGCGACATTTTCTTCTGAGCTATCAAACAGCCGGTGGAACCGAAGATGGCGACAGGCGCAAAGGCAAGCAGATGCTTTCTGGGCTCGCTGGTTGAAGGAATACTTGCCAACACTACAGACAAGATCAAAGTGGAATAAGCACAGCCGAAAGCTGGACGTAGGCGACTTGGTTCTCCTGGCTGACACGCACGCACGGAGAGGGGCTTGGCCCAAAGGGATAATTGAGGAAACGGTTATGGGAAGCGATGGACGAATCAGAGAAGTTGCAGTACGCACAGCCAACGGTGTTCACCGGAGACAGTTGTGTCTTCTAGAGACGGATTTATGCTCATGAGTGTGGTTCGTGACATCCCCCCACCCCGGGGGCAGTGGGAATTACGAATCGTCTTCTGTTCAGTTACTTATTAGTAGTGAGTACATGCATCTTGAACCCCGGACATTCGTAATGTATTTTCCCTGTTTCTAAGGTATCACATCAGTTTATGCTTGAGTTTCATGGTGCTTATTACATGAACAGTTCACGTATTTGTTCACAACCTTGTTTTCCTGAAGGTCTGCACTTTTACTGTTGTATATTCTTTCTGAGTGTTTCATTTGTATTGCCGAGCTGAGGCTCGAACTCACAGTCTTATCGTTTCTGTCAGTGCACTCCACTATTGGCCGTCATATGTCAACGGCATTAACAAATCTAGT